>OX375825.1:4200000-4780000 GCA_947359405.1 Antitype chi | reverse complement strand
AAAGTCTCCAGGACAGTTTTCCGCAAATGCAATACATAAGTGCGGTTTTAGTCACATTCGAAGTAAAAAAAAGGTATTTTGGGACTGTTAGCTGTGGTGGCCAGTGTCTCGAGTCTTGGGACTGAAAATCCCGGGACTTAGAAACACGAGACGTCCCGGAACCCAAAACCTAGTTGGAACTGTTACCAACAAAACAAACTGCTACATTCAAGTTGGTCTTAGTATTTCCCTCAATGGGGAACATATTGAATATATAATAATGTTAGGCCCCAAAATAGAATTATTAGAGTCATTTATATCAGAGCGTTCAATAATATTTTTAGGAGCGTAAAATAGGAATGATTACAATGTCTAACATTAATAAGCTAGATTTCTGAAAAACAAACGGCCTTTGATTTTTTTTGAAAATCCCTAGAATCCTAACTTGATTGAGGTATCCAAAAAAAAAACATTGCAAACGTTGCAGCGATAGCGTTAATGGAAAGAAAGTAATTTAGCAAAAAGAAAGTGTTTTCTGACCTCTCTGTTCTGAATAGTCAGTTCAGTTTCCACTTTCAGGACCTTAACAAAAACCTGTTCCAGACAACAGGTACAAACCTCGTGACCTTTACGGGAAGTCACGAAAATATTCTAATTGGAAAACTTGAGGCACACGAGGTATTCTCGTTTACGCAGCGTCATTGGCTCCTCGGAACAACTTGTGATCACACTTAGAGAATTTTAATGACTTTTAATTAGATGCTAAAGGTGCCGCCTAAGGCCTGACAAATTAGGTTTAAGTAATTAGTGCTGTATTTTTTTTGTTATTTTGGGGGGAATGATTAATTGTTTTTTGTTGTTTTGGTAATTACTAGAGTCCCTCACTGCTAGACAAAGGCTTTTCAATGAAAAAATACATAAAGTACATATTTTTGGAAATTTTACAATGTCTTGTTAAGTCTTTTATGACATAATAATATGCTTCTTCTTACCTCGTATTGGCACAAAAAAAAATATAAACAATATATAACATAAATAACTCGTACAAGGTCAAATTAAATTAACTGGAAAAACTTTACTGACGTGATGGTACAGTCGAGTTCATTAATATATTGGCACTGTCAAGGACTCAAAATATTGTGAGCGTTGGATAGCCCAATAAATTCTATAGAACCTATAGATCAAAAATATGTCCTCATATGAACGGTTCAATAATATATGCTGTACTAATCTGTGCAATAATATGGAAAATTATGAGAAAAAGCAGGCGCATTCTAATGAATCCATACCTTGTCTTATATCTTGATCACAATATTATGAACTTTTTTGACGTTCATATATTTTTGAAGCTTGATCACTGTATTAATATATTGACATTTAGATATTGATCTAAATATAATGAAATAAAATAAACAAAAATACGTTTTTTTTTTTGGGTCAACGACCGCTGGTAGTGTTGTTACTTTAAGTATGGGTTAAGAAAACCTGCAATGTGCGATAGTATGTCAATTTACTTAACAATTAGTTTCCTTGGCTGAATCGACGTACCTATCGGCGCAAACTGAAATCTGTCGAACTATGCCGTGAAAATATGTAAGTCAGTATGCAGTATGCAGTATGCAGGTCGTTGAGCTCCCTAAAATAGGGTTGAGCTACACGATGATTGATAAATACATGCCGTCTGTTGGGACTGGTCAGCTCAAAGCTGCAATGGAATGCAATCTTTCTTCAAAAGGCCCTTCCAGACATGGCCCTGCATTGTTAGGCTCACATTAAATTCTAATAATATAATTTTCGGACTATAAAAGAGACCTCTGAGTGTGTTTCGGCTTTTCTTCCCAAGGTTCAGTCACCTAGAAAATCTAGTCTTTAAAATATCGCACCATCTAGTTTTTAAAATATTGACCAACAAAATATTTACACGTGTAGAAGTGTCTAATTAGATCTACTTACATAAATAAACATTTCATTTCATTTCATAGGTATAGCCTTTCAGCCGGTCAGCTGATTTCAGGTACAATAAAATACCTACCACAGATGTAGCCTTCATGCCCGTCTCAACTTATATCACCCATAACAAAAATAGAATTAACATCGGGAATATCAGTATTTCGTCCGAAATGTCCTTAAAACCGCGTGTTTCCACTCGTCAAGTAATTTACGAGAGGCCTCACTCATTAGGGAGCAGGTGGCGCCACCCTGCGGCGCTCCTGGCAACTAATTCTGTTTTAATAACAAAGTTTGATCATTGGTATTGGCACGTGGCAAGCACGTGGCGTTGTCTCCATGTATTGATTTTGGCATTAATATTGTTTAGAAATGAAAGCTGTATTTATTTTTGTCTGATTCTACATCGAAAATTGATGGAGTGAATAAACAGGGTTTAATAGTCTGTGTTTGTGTTGGAACGCAATTGCATTTTACTTCACTAAATATAGCTATTTCCTCTGTCACAATCTCACCATGATTTTATGTCTAATAAGCCATTATTTTAGTCGAACCGCACGAAAACACTCGCCCGAATCGGGTGAATCGTCACTTTCAAATAATATAATATGTTGTATAGCCGACTCGCACGTAGTTGATTTATTTGTGGACTCTTTAAAATATTGACCTACAAAATAATGACGTAGGTATGGAAGTGTCATAAAAGATCTACTTACATAAAAAAAACATTTAGTTTAATTTCATAAAATTCCCTGATCCTGTTTACTTGCTATCTCTACAAAAAGTCCAAACTTCGTCTGTGTTGACAATAGCATCGTTACGCACGAGGAAGCTCGTGACGCGTGCCACCTTCACTGGCCATTCGATACATTCTAGCATAGAATGAGAATGTATATAGTAATATACCGTTACATACACTTAACATCCATAAAAGCCTATAATGTCTCACTGCTGGGCCACAGGCCTCCTCTCTGTGTGGAGTAGGCCGTAATCCACCACGCGGTCTTCGATCTTTTGGTTCAAGGACATCCGGTTTCTTCACGATGTTTTCTGTCACGATTTTGAGAACAGTGGTGGTGAAATAATTTACACAAAGTTATGCTCCTGTCAGGGTTCGAACTCGCGACCTCGTAAGTCACGGCCGTTTCTGTTGATCCACCCCTGCTGACACATATGTACTGCACATACATTACATAACGCATGTAATCACTGAAGGGTTTTTTTTGGGTGGGAAATCATTAAATATCTTCTCGCTCTCTGGGTGGAGCAGGAGGGCGTGTCAGACTTTTACTGACTAAAACCCACCCGTGTTCCCTCAGTTGCCTTTGTGCCAGGAGCCGCGGTATCACTTTCGAACAACTGCACCCCTGGCAGGCATCGGCCCTTGCGGGCCCTATCAGTTGATGCTGACATCTCTTTGAGGCGCGCGTGGAACACAACGCGCCATCGACCCGGGCTTGGTCCTTACCGGACAGCGAGCTACCCATTACTCGCCATCCGCAAGCCCGCGCCTACGGTGGCCGGGCATCAGCCTGGGATTCCCGACACACAGGGCGTCTCCCGCGGCGACTACGGCCGTGAGGGCGCATATACTGCTTGTCCCTCACGTGCGCGAGCATGTCACTGGAAGGTTAGGCAGAGGTCAATTATGTTTGAGACACATGTAATAGGGGACAAGCTTATTGCTGTCAACCGCCTCTGGGTTGCTACTGAGAAATTGCAAATGTAAGACCCAATAACGCTTTGCCGGACCTGGTAATCGATTTCAGGACCTCAAGCTCCGCAATAACACTTGTAACCACTAGAACAACCAGCACCCTAATAGGGTATTTTACTCTATACGAGAAAAAATCTAAAAATATATTATTGAGATAGCTTAGCCAAAATGCAGTCGGAAAATGTTAGTTTTAGTTCATGAAACAACAAAATAAATTTTAAAATACAATTTGAAGATTTCAGTTTTTTTAATCTGTTTTTGAACACCATGAAATAGTAGCCGCCATGTTATTTCGTCATACGGCATGTCAACTGAGCAACTTTGTGCTTCTATTATTTTTGTAACCAAAGTAATTTTTATTTAAATAATATTTTGCATTCAGGAACAGCAAACCAACGATAAGTAGTAAAATAACTCATTTTTTTTCATTGTAAACAATTGTCATACAAAATATCAGCGCATTTGTTTTTAGCAAACTGACGTCATACCCACAGAACAATATGGCGTCTACTGCGTCCAGCGTTTTGTCAAATTACGCGCGAAATTTGAAAATGTAAAATTAAATGCATTTTTATGGAACTAATCAATTATATAAAAATGTTGTGTTTTTTTAGTTGTTTATTAGCACTCTAGAATCTAATTAAGACACTTTTTAAAAATGAGTGTAATACCTTATTATGTTTGAGACACATGTAATAGCGGACAAGCTTATTGCTGTCAACCACCTCTGGGTTGCTACTGAGAAATTGCAAATGTAAGACCCAATAACGCTTTACCGGACCCGGTAATCGATTCCAGGACCTCAAGCTCAGCATTAACGCTTGTAACCACTAGAACAACCAGCACCCTAATTGCGTAACGCACGATCAATCATAATCTTAATCGTTTTGAAACAGATTGCTACTCCATTGCTTCATGTGTTCGAAAAATATGTCTGCTCAACAACGTAAATAACGCAATGAATATTGTTGAACTGTCAAAATGAAACCGATTATGATTGATCATGTGTGCAGGTAGACACCAACCACTGGCAGCACCGTGGCTTTACATAATCCTGAAATCCTACTAATATTATAAATGTGAAAGTTTGTATGTTTAGATGTTTGAATGTTTGTTACTCTTTCACGCAAAAACAGCTGTATGGATTTGGATGAAATTTGGCACACAGATAGATTATAACCTAGATTAACACATAGAATACTTTTGATCCCGGTAGTACGTTCCTGTGGTATCCCACAGGAACGTACTACCGGGATAAAAAGTGGAGGTCGAATATTATCATATTCGACCTCCACGCGAGCGAAGCCGCGGGCAAAAGCTAGTTTAAATAAAAATAAAAATCAAAACATTTTATTTCACCGTCCCAACCACGATGCTTAATCGTGTGCTCATAGTGAATTAATCGGCTGTAAATAGGATTCACTTCAAAGTATCGAACTACGTTCGGACGGACCCGTATCTTCGTTGACGGAGTTCGAGACTAGGCCTCGTGATGTCTGCCTGTGGGTCACAATCAAAATCAAAAGTCAAACTTACATAAGACCAAAACGCCCGCCCGTCACCAGTTCTTAGTGCTTTAGCTGGGAAGAAAAAGTGGCGCAACAAACTCCTCAGCAGCACAGCTGTCTGTTAAGTTAGAAGAAGATTCTAAACAATAATAGGTAAGTAATTAACATTACTAAATACAAACCAAAAAATTTAATTATTTGCCATATGTCAGCTAGCACACGCCAATATACCAACAAAACATAGTAAGTTAACACGAGCAGAAATAAATAATAGAAAGAAAGAAAAGGTATTTATTGTGACTCGCACAGGAAGATCACATACTAAAATAAACACAATGGTACAAAAATTATAAAAAAAAAACAATTTCTCGGAAGTAAAAAACAAATAAATAAGAAAGTCCTGCACGAGGCCAAAAGGCTCCTCCTACCTCAGCATGATGCTGCGACATTTAAAAAGTGTCGCAACGCTAGTATTCTGGTAGTAATGGTAATAATGGTTGATGGTCATAATGGTTTTTATAGAAAACAATGAGTTTCACTTCTATCTTTTTTCTATCTATCATTATATGCTCAAATTCATTCGTCCATTACCTACTCTCATTAAGTTGATAGCGTTGTTAAGCTGATTGGACACATATTATTGTAATTGCGGTCAGGTAAGCCGCGGTCCGTGTGTTGATGTATTAGGGACCTGCCCACATATGTACCCACATCAAGGATGTTTCGATGCCATGTGGTCGATGTGTTTTTGTTTATTTAGTTCAAATTAAATATTCTATTTTACACTCGCTGCACCCCGCGGTTTTGATCCCGTAAGAATATCGGGATAAAAAGTATCTTATGTCCTAATTCCGGCCATGGTCTATCCATGTACCAAACTGGAATCAAATCTGTTTAGCCGTTTTAGCGTGACAGCGTTACAAACAAACATAACATACAAAAAACAATCTTTTCTCTTTATGATATTACTTTAGACTTCTTCCATCCATGGTTTAGACTAGCCTGGCCCTACCTGGGCACTTTTGAAACGTCAGAAGCTAGGATCACAGTTCCAACTGATCTTTGCTTTATAGAAGGGTCTGCATGAAACTCCACGGTTACATTTTTAAGAAATAATTGGCAAATAACAGTGATAATAGGTGTGGGAGGGCAGATAATGCCTGTCAATAAGAACAAAAAAAATGGTCGGCAAATTGAATCATAGATGAGTCTGGTTTTGGCTAAAACTATTAAGTGAATTAAACAGAATTTATTTCGCTATTCTAATATATCCTGATCAACATCACTTACTAGGTATTGAAGATAGTATAGATCACATCTGCCTATTCAAACCATTTATGAAAGTACCGATCTTGGAGTTTCAATTCAAGAATATGCTTGAATGCTGAAAGGCTAACTGTTATGTACATCTAAATCCATTTCCGAATACAGCCGAGAGCTTCCGAAACCACATGAGCTTTGTCTAAAGAGCAGTACCATTGGTCAGTCATGCAAGGCCATATTCAAGGGTTCACTTTGATCTGTATCGAGTTAACAACGCATTTAGGTTTAAGGGAGAAATGCCCGGGTAGCCCACAAATTTTCTTATACAGACCTGTCAGACTGTATACTGAACAAAATATGATTCGCGACCTTTACACGTACCTATATATTTACAGAACTATTATCATTAAAATCGAGAGCAGTGGTGGGCGGTGGCCCAGTGGTTTCGGCCTCGACTTACAAGTTGTAAGCGTCGTGAGTTCGGACCCAGGCAGGCTCTTTACTTAGTGTAAATTATTTCATCACCAATGCTCTCCAAAACGGAGAAAGAAAAACATCTTGAGGAAACCGGCATGTCCTAGAACCAAAAATTCCAAAGACATGTGACATCTACCGACCCGTACTGGGCCCGCGTGGTGGATTACGGCCCACTCCCTCTCACCGAGAGGAGGCCTATGTCCCAACAGTGGGAACGTTATAGGCTGATTATGTATGTATGTATTATGTGTAACGCAATCCTACTATAATAATCTATATACCCTGAGAAATTTTAATGGTTGTTTTCCCGCAGCAGAACCACTTGCCTTAAGGAATAGAACACTTTTTACACGCTTTATATTAGCTTCACTTGTATGTTTGTATGTAACCGACTCCTTAGAGCGCGATTTTGACCCACTTTAAACGGTCAGATTTCATTGAAAATTTGTAAACTTATCGAGGACCGATGACAATTCAATAATTTAAAAAAAAATTGAAAAAAAGAAAAAAAACACGTTTTTGTAGTTAGCAGAACTAAAAAATTGAAAATAAATAATAGTTTCAAAAACTAAAAAAAACACGCTTTAAAAACCAAACTAAAAAAGGAGAAATAATTTAATTCAATTAAAAAGCGTGGGGTGCTTGACATTAATTGATTATAAAAAACCTCATAAAACACCCCACGCTTTTTAATTGAATTAAATTATTTTTTAGTTTGGTTTTTAAAGCGTGTTTTTTAGTTTTTTAAACTATTATTTTTATCCCGGTAGTACGTTCCCGCGGGATAATTTCCGACGTCTGTCGGCTGAAATGATGATGATGATGATGATTATTATATAGATTATTTAATCTCATTGAATGACTATTTCATGAAAAAGTCTCGCCGCCTATAAAATTTCATTTAAAAAAGAGAATGCAAAACCATTTCACTTATAATCTCGTTGCTTTTGTAACAGGAACGTCTCGCCGGAGACTCTTTAGGTCGCTTCGTTAGCCAATGAAACTAGCTGTAGTATTCTGCTCACCTAGTACAGCCAGCGTCAAAAATATCGGGACGAACAGACTGTTCAAAATTATCTTAACAACTAAGAAAATTAAACTTTATATCAATTGGATAAAGTTCTTGTCAGAATGACAGTAATTGACGTGTACTGTCTTCATTCTGAAACATTCCTTGTGTCATTGAGTTAATATTTAGGCAATTTTCATAGTTGTTTATATAATTTTGAACAGTCTGTTCGTCCCGATATTTTTGACGCTGACTGTGACTCTACCTAAGTGTTGGTTCTCGTCATCCCCTGCAGGGTCGAGAGAAAGGTCAAGCGTAGTGCATAGTGTGTGACGCAATCGACTAAGATCCCGACATTTATGACGTTTTGCCTACTTAGTGACTTTAGTGGTTGGTTGAGTTTTCTCTTGGGTGATCCTTCATCAGAATTTGATTTAAAATAGGAATCTTGTCAATTTAATGTAGAAGTATTGCTAGAGAGAGTTAGTGGCGCTGCTTTTTGTACTCAGATAAAAACTAAGAAGTGCAGAAGGGCGGGCTTTTTGACGTAATTTTGACGTTCCAAAAGTGCTGATTCTCAGCCTAACTTAAACAAATATTGTTTTCTTTTTATTGTCAAAATTATCCATCTTCCTAGCCTGTATTGTCCCACTGCACAGCCCTATCTCTTTTCCAAACAATTATGTCTTTTGCTGGTATTGGTCAGTCCTTTCAGTAGGAGTCGAGTGTCTCGCCATCTTCGACTCGCCCGGCCGCGATGGCGTCGTGCGTTTAGTGGGTCCCCGCAATCGGTGGTTCTCTTAGCCCATTTGTCATCTAACATACATACATCTAGCATGTCCGGCCCAGTTCCACTTAAGCTGAGTGGCTTTCGGTAACGACTGTGATCTTGGTGTGGCGCGCAGTGTTGTATTAAGGAATACAACACTGCGCGCCACACCAAGATCACAGTTACGGTTAAAATTTTGTATGGGTGCATAATTATAATAAGAATTCTTGGGTCAAATTAAAGACCCTTTTGCTGGCCCAGTTTCAACATTACTTATTGAAGACCATCAAGCTTTTAGGTTTAACAACAACAAAGACCGTTCACATTTTACAAAATAAAAAATATTACATTCATTAACACCTTTTGTTCACCTCCCAAACTTTTCCATTAAAAAAATTCCCACCATTAATTCTACAACGTAACAAACCTCTTGTGATCAAGACAGCACCATTAATATTTCTCGAAGATAGCTAGCAGGAATAGCAGCTAATCAAGAAACGTCTGCCTATACAAAATTAAACCGATTCTCTGTCCTTTACCTAATTGTGAATTCAACGCGGGCGACGCTTGACACGTATCCGATAGTCCCTTATAATTCGCACATTGTTCGCAGAACCTCCATCAAATATACTCTTGTTACATTGTGCGAAAATTTTACGCGAAAATTTTGTGCGAATTTTTTAACTTGATCGATCGTTTAGACGTTTTGTGTTCAGGACGTGGACGCTTGAGAGAGAATTAAATGGTGAAGATGAATATTGGATGTTGGACGTGATAGATCGGTTGATTTCTAATGGTACGATTGATCGGAGCGACTTTTATTAGTAGTTGTTTTGTAGTCTGGATATCTTTTGTCGAAATATACCCTTATTTCGAGTGAAAGGTCAATTCTGCTGGTAACTTTACAGAAAGTGAGCTTTTAAGACAAATATATAAGCCTAGGTTCGATTATTTTTCACGCACTGATTCTTAACGCTCTAGCGCCGAGAGTTAAAAATCCATTTTTTTTATGCGCTCTGTTGGATTCTCAATGCTCGGCTCAACACCGAGAGTTCAAAATCCATTACGCAATAAAATCTCGCGGCGATATTTTCTCGTCCGTGCAAACGTTGGCTAAATGTCAAAAGAACAATAATCACAGTTTTTCGTGAGTAGGGTTTATTTTCCTGTATGTTCTGGAGTGGTTATCTCTCACAAGGTTGGACCGATGACCTTGTGAGGGCTGCAGGAATCCGCTGGATGCGGGAAGCACAGAACCGGTTGTAGTGGCGGAGCTTGGGGGAGGCCTATGCCCAGCAGTGGACGTCTTTCGGCTGAAATGATGATGATACTGATGTTTTGCTAGCCTTTCGCTTTTCGGTTATTGTTTATTAAATAAATTGACTTGTAATTACTACAACTACAGTATATTTTCTTTCAATCAAAGGAATATATTTTCCAACCAAAAACGCGAAAATACAACCCCGCTGCAGTCTTGTCTGGCAACAAAAACAGTCATTCGTCTCCAATAATACTCTAATTTATCAAAACAATTGTTTTCCAGAGCGAAGTAAACAATTCATCTTCACTGCATTGTTTATTTACAAGAACAACAGTTTCATTGAACTTCAACACTATCATAACAATGGCAATAACGCTAATTGATTTAGTCGCTGAATTAACATTTACTCGATATTGGACAATTATTAATTATGCTGTGGTAGCTATTCTAAAATAGCATAATTAGGCAGTGATGAGGACAGAGAATAGATGTGGCAACTTAAAACTATACAAAATCGTGTTTTTTTTTTAATTATTTTAAACTAATTGTAGAATCAAAAATTTAATTCCTAAGTGACTGAAAATTATTCACATTTAAGTACATACACGGAATGGAAACCATATGCAATTAATGAACCACATACTTGCTGTCGTTTATATGCTGACAAAACATGTACAACCAAATGCGTGTGAAGGACAATGAAGGGTTCCGTAGTTGGCATGAATTTATCCCAAAAACGAACTTAACATTGTAGTTGAAAAACATGTGCTCCATACATCGATATACGTCACAGTAAATTTTCTAACTGCAAATGTAAGATTGTAATTGCAGTTTTGTTTGTTTGTTAATAAGATTAAACTACAAATTAACGATTTCCGGACATTTTCCTTTACTTGTACTGTCTGCTTCTTGCCAAATTTCATGATAATAGGTCAACGAGAAGTAACTAGGGCCCCAATTCTGTATCGTTATAGTGATTCCCCGCAGAATCTTACTACGTTCAAACTACGTCAATATCGTTTTTTTTAACCAATGAAACGGTAAGGAATCAAAATGTCATATTCTGTATGTTCCAAGACAATTTGTCGATATTATTAATACGATATAAGCAGAATTCGTGTGTGATTGACGTGGTTACGCGGAAGGAATCGTTAAGTGGTCATAGTGATTTCAGGCCCTGTAGGTTTTGGTTCCCTTGCGAGCGTCAAAATATGCACCATAAATGGGGCATAACGGCCTTATCTTTAAATTGCGTTGACTTAGAAGTTCGAATTTGTCACTGCTCCATGGGTAGCAGACCTCAGTATTTGATATCAATTTCTCAGCTTGATACCTCCACGCGTTCCTGAGAAAAAAGGTCTTGACAGACGGACAACAAAGTGATCCTATAAGGGATCCGTTTTTGCCGACTGAAGTACGGAACCCTAAAAATGAACGAAATCTGTCCAATTATTAAGTCAAAAAGCAGAGTTTTAATTTTGAGCAAAACAGAGTGCTCAAGACTCTGTAGAATTGGATCACTAGGTCAACGATTCAATGAACTTGAATCTTTGAACGTTGAAAAGCGACTTGGCCCCGCAGTGCAAGTAATCGAAATAAATGAAATTTATTTGCAAGAATTACAGTATTTGCGTGCATTGACTGGATTGGTCCACTTAATCTGTGTAGATTTTTTCCCAAACGACCATTTCTGTCAACAATCTACATGATCTGACCAAGATTATGTCTGGACTTTACTAAACTGTGAACTCTGAGTTTGTTTCGGCCTTTCGTCTCAGAGTAGTAAGATAGGAAACGCCGGCCTCATCTAGTTATAAAAAAAAATGATTGACGTATAAAAGTGTTTGTACAAACGTACTTACAGAAATAAAACCATACATTTAGTATGAGTATATAACAGATGATCGAGTTTTTTTACAGTTTCTATAACAAGCCGCAAAAAGTAGCATGCAAAATGAGCATCAAACTCACCTCTTAATTATCATTAAAACCAGTTTATCCCTTCAATAACAATCATAATTGTAATTAAAAATATACCATAAAATTCCAAATGCCACACTGTATCCAGTGATGGATTATTTATTATTAATTTTATTTGCATTTTTACGACAATGCTCACGCACATTTATTATTCGATTTATTACAACAGATTTTAACCGTATCGGATTGCAATAAGAACTATTATCGCTCATACCGACAGTATTTAAAGTTACCAGGGCCTTAAACATGCCTGGCGAAATGTGAGTGTGTTAACAAAAAAGGTACACCACTGCCCACACCTGCGGAGAATAATCACGTGATGTTATGTTCATGTTTCTGGGTAGAACGCGAAGACAGATTTAATTTATTAGCACAACAACCCAAATACGCATCACCCAGAAAACCAATAAGATTCCACACAGGTGAGGGCTCCACCGCCACCGCAGCCATAGGTAGTAATTAAAGCCTCGCCGCACATACGTAGGTATTAGTTAACCGCTGGGACCGCGCCGCGTTCATTTACGAGATGTCTGGCGTTACAATGAATATCAGACTTGTTTTTATTACGTGTGCTATTTCTACTAATCTATACTTCAATACAAAATTTAAGTGTCTGTTTGTAATGTCAAAGTAACAGCTTTTTACTAAATGTATATGAAAGCATAAACCATACAAGTAACAAAAAAAAATTGATTTTGGCAACGGATTCGCCCGCTTGTAGGTCGGAAATTATGGTGTGGGAATGTACTACCAGGATAAAAATCCTATGTGTTTATTGAGGTTATAAACAGCTATGTGTGTGCCAAATTTCATCCAAATTCGTTAACGAAGCAAACATCCAAACATCCATACAAACTTTCATGTTTATATTATTTAGGACTGATTTTTCAATAATCAGATAACTTTTATTTCTGAAGAATAAATCTGAGATTATGGCATATTTGCTATACAAAAGCTGTCAAACTGACATATTTATTGGTCAGGAATAAATTATCTGACTGTTGAAAAATCAGCCCTAAGAAGGATTAAGAAGGAAGTAGGATTTCTTGTCTGTCAGTCTGTTACGCATGGACCGGAACATCAGTAGGCATGGTCCTTGGTATTCTCATCCTATACCACTATTTCTTTAACTAAAAGTTTAACTACAAACCTAACCTGCACCCTAATTGCGTAACTCACGATTAATCATAATCTGTTTCGTTTTGAAACAGATGGCTAAACCATTGGTTCATATGTTCGAAAAATGTGTCTGCTCAACAATGTAAATAACGCAATGAATATTGTTGAACTGTCAAAATGAAACCGATTATGATTAATCGCGTGTTAAGCAATTAGGGTGCAGGGCCTGAATTCACTATGACCACTTAACGATTCCTTACTCGTAACCACGTCAATCACACACGAAATCTGCTTATATCGTATTAATAATATCGAAAAATTGTCTTGGAACATATAGAATATGACATTTCGATTCCTTACTGTTACATTGGTTTCTGTAAAACACGATATTGACGTAGTTTGAACGTAGTAAGATTCCACGAGGAATTATTATAACCATACAGAATTGGGTCCCTGTTCATTTCGCCTCTTTAACGTAGTCTTTTCCACCATCAGGACGCTTCGGGAAAATGCATGGCGACTCAGAAACACCTGGTGAAGGAGTGTCCTGAAATGCTGGCCATCTCAACGTGGACCGGCCAGGTGCCCCGCAGACCAACCCTGCCGCCTGGAGCCAAGCTGACGCAGCTGATGGCACTGGGCTCCCGACGCAGTCCAGGATCTGTCGTCTGGATGCTGGCGAAATCTGATGCGGAGATGAAGTAAGTACGATTAATATGACACAGGTTTCTAAAAGCCTTTTATGTTTATGTAGGGTTCTGTACCCAAAGCGGACAGACGCCATAAGAACCATTATCGCTCATATCGACAATATTTAAAGTTATATACCAGGGCCTTAATTGCGTTTGTTACGTTGTTGAGCAGACGAATGTTTCAAACCTATGAAACAATGGATTGAATGATGAAATTCCTTCAAAACCCTTGGAGATTTATTAAAAGTTTGTATAACCAGCACCCTAATTGCGTAGTTATGTTGCTGGTTATCCACTATATTCGCCCACAAAATGTGCCTCGCGCATCTCCTTTGTCATCATAATTCTTCTTTCCTTATCCGAATTTATTTGAGGTCGGCGCAACATGTCTATTTCTTCATACTTCTCTATTAGTCGTCATCTCCGTAGTCACCCCCTTTCTAAGCATATCATCATTCACACAGTCCATCCATCGTTTCTTTGGTTTTCCTACTCATAAAGCCATCGACATTCTTACTCAACACTTTCCTCACGACATTTTCCTCATTCCTCCGTATCACATGCCCATACAACCGGTTTCCACTCAACTTTTCAGTTACCGTATCTACTTTGTACTTTGATTAAAATGTCCCGGGTCCACTACGGCAAAATCGTGGATGGTGAATACCCAGCTTAACGCAGTGTGAGCATTTAATTAAATTTATATTGTTCTGTATCAGGAACATTTATCGAACAGCTGTAAATTGCTCGCTACGCCTGGAGTCTCGTACCATGAAATCCTGTTGATAAATTGGAGTACGGCTTTGTACTGTTATGTCTTTTAATTGTATAGAACTAGCCATTTAGCATAATCAGTCTATACTGTTCCCAATGCTGGGACACAGACCTCCTCTCTCTGAGAGGGAGTGGGTCGTAATCCACCACGCGGGCCCAGTGCGGGTTGGTAGATGTCACATGTATTCGATTTTTTAGTTCTATTACATGCCAGTTTCCTCACGATTTTTTTCTTCACCATTTCGGGAGCAGTGGTGATATAAATTACGAATGAATTAAATAATTTATTCAATTACATAAAGTGTGTTCGAACCCAAACAGGCACTTTGCTTGTCTGGGTTCGAACTTACGACCCGAAGTCGCGCGCCCGGAGTCGCTCACAAGTCGTGGCCGATACCGCTGGCTCACTACTGTTCTGAACTAGCCATTTAACCGTACCCAATAGACAGATATATAGAAATCCAGTATCAAATACTCTCGTAAAGATAACATCCTTGTTAGGAGCTATATGTTAAAGCCATTTGGGGATGAAACACTAGGGCCGTGGGGTGCGACTGCTCATCGAGTATTTTGTGATATCGCCAGGCTGGACATGACCAAATGGCTGGCCTATCTTTAGGTCAAAGAATCAGCATTGCCATCCAACGTGGCAACGCTGCCAGCCTTTTGCGTACTTTTCCCACTGACAGCGATGCGGACAGTTTTTTGATGCCCACTGTACTTATAGGTAATGTGGCACAGTTGGCGCAGTGGTTAACCGATTGACTGCTGCGCTGCGTGTCGCGGGTTCGATTCCCGCACGGAACAAATATTTGTACGACCTACAAGTAGTTGTTCCGGGTCTGGATGTTTGTGTATGTGAGTTTAATTGTTTGTAAACGTACCCACAATACAGGAGAAATTCTTAGTGTGGGACAACGTTTTTATAATAATAAAAAACGGGCTGTTGTCCGCAACTTCTCGTCAAAGCGCGTATTTTGCATACGGGTGGGAGAATCAGTTATTCGACCCACCCCAGCTCCTCGAGAAAGGCCAGCAACGCCTTGGTGTTGCTGACAATATCACGAAGGGTACCTGGGTTACTGAAGTATTTTGCTCTATAACTAGCGACCAGCGGGCAGGTTAACAGCACATAAGCCGCTGTCTCGTCGTCCTCCATGCAGGCCCTGCATAGCGGACTGTCTGTTGACACTGTACTTATACACTAACACAAATTTATTTATGTTATGTACACGTATAGGTACATAATATAAATATATTTGAGTGTTAGATTGTATATTTTATTTCTTAATAAGCATGTACCTAAATAACATTCAATAAACTCACGTAAATAGTCTGCAAAAAGTTCACAATATATGAGCTGTTGTTAACTGGAAAAATATATTATCATTGTGTCTTTCGTCAACACGCAGCTTTTAATCAATCAAGCTTTTACCCCTAAATGATTGAAAGCCTTTTGAGTGCACTACGATATTTTTAATTAAGTGCAAAGCTAATGAACATTGAATAAATATTTGCCGTCACACATATCACAATAGAATCACCCACATCTACTTACAATGGCCGACAGATCAAGTAGCTTTTAAAGCCATTCAGCAGATAAACCCTAGCCTAAAGCCTGTACTAGAACACAAAATAGAGAGGTGCAGAAGGTCCGCGAAGGTCCGAAACGAGCGAAAAGGCACGAACACAGGCAGCGAGAGAACGCATTTCCGTGCGACTGACATTCGTTTAAGATCACCGTACGTACATCGGGGCACAACTTTCCGTGACCTACTTGGAAAACTTTAAATAGACTTCCTAGCCAAGTAAGCAGCAAGAACAACCTCCACAAGTGGTGGTTTATGAAAGGCTCAGACCTCCGCTGTGTATGTGGCGTCTCTCCACAGATAATGGTTCACCTCCCATCTTACTCCGCATACCCTATCACGTGCCATGTACAAATGGCTGCGTTCAAATTAAAAAAGCTTTTAGGCAAAACAAATTACAAAACGGAGCATATTTATTCGTGTCTTTTTTTTGTTATCGACACGCGCTACGGGTACATTGTCGCGTTATTGCGAACTTCAAGTAGCGCTCTGTCTGTCGCACATAGCTCGACGACGCGACAAAGCGCTACTTGAAGTTCGCGATAACGCGAAAATGGAGACGTAGCATAACACTAATTCCGCAAAAAAGATCATCGTCTGATTAACTTTCCGACATAATATCAATTTAAGTAACTATATTTAAATCCATGATTTAAATTACAAATAATATTTCAACCATCCGTCATATTGTTTAACCCTCCAACTTTAGATGTTTAAATATTTTAACTAATAGTTAATTATTTCGCCATTAGATAAACTAACAATTGATCAAAAAACACATTATGCCAAAGTTTAACCATTATTTACTATTTCTAACTATTGGTTGAGTAAACTATTCCTTCAAAAAATTGGCCTTTAGAAGACCGTACGTACCTACGCGTCTATGTGCGCGTGCCCTTGTTTCCGCTCGAAGTATGTAGCTGTCCTTCTGTACCTTTCTTTGTAGTGACCCTAGTAACCCTAGACCTGCCGAC
Organism: Antitype chi; assembly: GCA_947359405.1. Classification (NCBI taxonomy): domain Eukaryota; kingdom Metazoa; phylum Arthropoda; class Insecta; order Lepidoptera; family Noctuidae; genus Antitype; species Antitype chi. Next base: position 4,762,942 of record OX375825.1, on the reverse strand, counting down.
AAGATTAATGTGCCAGGCTTCCAATTAAATGGATCCCAGTGACCTTAGGCCTTAGCCCTTACCCTAAAGCGAATGAACTCAGAATAAATAAGTTCTCACGAGTCATTACGTCGACGCGACATGATTAAGTGCTATTTCTTTTAATTATTAAAGTTTGAAGTGCAATCGGTTTTCGTTGTGATTTTACTTGGTTTGGTAATAAAATTCCTGCAGCCTTCGTTCGTCTGTTATGTTTTATATTACCTACTTTAACAGAGGTTTTCATAATCTAGCTGGAAGAACAGCCCACACGATGGTAAATATAGTACTACCTACCCATTTTGTAAAACTGCTAAAAATTATATTACATTATTCAATCATTTGTTTGACTCCATGAAGATCATTATTATATTACACATTAATAAAAAAAACAAAAAATATTTCAGTTAACGTGATTTCTATAATTTAAATGAATAATAAAAAAGATAAGAATTGGTTTTTAACAAACTTAAAAAAAAAATGTTACAAAATACCAAATCAACCCATATGTACGGTATTATTATTGGAACTGCAAAATATTCACATGGGATTATCTGTTAGGGCTTCCAAACAAATATACAATAACTCTCCTTCTGGCGCAGTCGGGTAAAAATGTTTGTTTGTTATGCTTTCTCGCCAAAACGGTAGAACGGATTTGGATGAAATTTGTCACATAGGTAGTTTGTCATATTAGGACATAAAAAAGAATCCTGCCCCATACATTAATTTTATTATGAAACAGCAATGTTTTTTTTATGACCGAAGAATTAATTTTGCGTACCTAATTTTAGCACATGCTTCTAGACGCTTATCTAAAATCATGTGCTAAATTCATGGTTTCAGTTTGCGCGTCGACACTCCGCCATTTAGGTTTAAAAAAAAACTTTTAAGTATCAGTTTTGCATAGACTAGGTTATTTTGAAACCCTGATGAACATCAAAACACGCATTTCAAATCCCCGCCACTCATTACCAAGCCATGACTGGTGATTGTACAAACGAGTGAACATTATTCTGAGCACCAATCGAGTATAATCCTCGTCGTTCCCGACAATTATACTCCATTATCGTGCCTTCGAGTCGGGTTCTGTCGGATTATTTACCTAGCTGCGGAGATACGGCAGTTTAGGGTTGAATTTCTAAGGTTTAGATTTTGAAACCCCTCTGATAAGGGTCGGAGAATTGAGCTGGTATCTTGGCTTATCAGCTTTCTTATTTGTAAATATGCTTATGCATGTATTTAATCGCACCTCTAATAATTCCCGAAATGGCCAGTAGGATATTTATGTTTGCAGGTGTATTTATTTGCTGTATTGCCAATAACATATTTTTTCTTTGTAACGTCAGGAGTTAGGTGCACGGTTCTAATTTGTCGATTGCCAGGTTTATAAAATAAGATCGAGTTACAGAGCGAGAGTGCATGGGAAGCCGTCACCTTCTTCAGCGAAGCAGTAATGCTCGCGAAGAGGGAGGCGGCGCACGTGAGTGAGAGGCAATCTATGTGCCCTCACGGCCCTAGTCGCCGCAGGAGACGCCGTGTGCGTCGGGAATCCCAGGCCGATTCCCGGCCACCGTAGGCGCGGGCTTGCCACCAAGGCCGGGTCTTAGGCGCGTTGTGTTCCACGCATGCCTCAAAGAGATGTCAGCACCAACTGGTGGGGTCCGCAAGGGCCGATGCCTGCCAGGGGTGCGAGTTGTTCGAAAGAGATACCGTGGCCCCTGGCACTCAGGCAACTGAAGGAACACGGGTGTAGACAGTAAAAGTCTGACACGCACTCCCGCTCCGCTCAGAGTGGCAGAAGTCATTTGGTGATTTTCCCACACATAAAAAAGTTGTGCAATTTTACAAAAACATGAATTAGGATACTTATCATACCAAAACATCGGATAAGTCTCATCATCTACCTAGCAGTATTCCCAGCCATTTTTGAGGGTGGCTTCCAGTCTTACCGGATGCAGCTAAACACCAGTATTTTACGTGGAGTGACAGTCTATTTGACCCACGTTAACACGACTGGTAACAAGACTGGTTGTCAGACTTTCGGGCTTCTGACGACCCGTAACGACTGTCAATGATCTACGAATGACACCCCGGACCAACAGCTTAACATGCTTTCTGAAGCACGGAGGGGTCTCGGTTTGAAAAGATGGTCACCCATCCACGGTCCGACCGCGGCAAGCCGTAGCTTAACTAGATCAATCGACGCGTGCAGCTTTTATTACTGAGCCACCTGGCCCTCAGAATTAAGATAATTATCATACAAAAACAAGGGATTACTTCAAAAAACAAAAATAACGACTATTTTTGTACTCATCACACTTCGAAAGGGTACAGAAGCCTTCAAAAGTAAACAAAGTACAATAAAAATTAAAATTGAATTTGCTTTCTGAACACTGAATTATTTATTCGTTGCTTGAATTAGATATAAAAGTTTCAAAGACTTCAACCGTTCAGGTAGATAATCCCCGTTGGAGTTTTAAACGGAGTAACTCAGAGGTGTCAGATATTTCTGTTTGTTTTAGTGAACTTTGCTGTTAGTCGAAGTTTAAACACACAGGCGTAAAAATTGCGGTGCCAGATTTTATCGCGCGAAGGACTTTTAACTCTCGGTGTTGAACCGAGCATTGAAAATCCAACAGAGTGCATTATCAGCGTGTCAAAAAAACACTGTTCGATTTTTAACTACCGGCACCAAGCATTTCGTTCAAAAACGAGATGCGCTATTTTACACGCTTTATATTAGCTTCACTTGTATGTTTGTTTGTATGTTTGTATGTAACCGACTCCTTTGAGCGCGATTTTGACCCACTGTAAACGGTCAGATTTCATTGAAACTTTGTAAACTTGTCGAGGACCGATGACAATTCGATAATTTAAAAAAAAAATTGAGAAAAAAAAACACGTTTTTGTAGTTAGCAGAAGTTTTTAGTTTTTTAAACTATTATTTATTTTCTATTTTTTAAATAGAAAATAAATAATAGTTTAATTTTAAATAGAAAATAAATAATAGTTTAAAAAACTAAAACACACGCTTTAAAAACCAAACTAAAAAAGGAGAAAATAATTTAATTCAATTAAAAAGCGTGGGGTGCTTGACATTAATTGATTTTAAAAATACCTCAAAAAGCACCCCACGCTTTTTAATTGAATTAAATTATTTTCTCCTTTTTAGTTTGGTTTTTAAAGCGTGTTTTTTAGTTTTTTAAACTATTATTTTTTACGTCAACATTCACACGGACGTAAAAAATGGGGTGTGGCTGAGTCATGGACACGGCCGTGTGTTGTATGTACGTGAATACGTTTATGTAACGGGTTATATTTTTTTAAATAAAACATTTTTATTTATGTATTTAGGATAAAAGCAAGGCAACAAATAATTATTGTGTTACAATATAAAACTTAAAGAACATCGTAGCTTCTCCGAGTCAAAAGTTATATTAATTGCAAATCTCGATACGTAGCAAAATAACCTCAAAATGGCGGCGCTTTCCCCTCCACCGCGCGCGATGCGTCACTGTTCTCGTTTATCGTAATGAATTCTTTGATCTTTTAGCTATCCAGTGGTATTTAAATTAATTTTGGTTGCAGAGGATAGATTCGAAACTACAACGCCAAACTGTATCCCCTGATTTTGTCATCATTAGGCTTTTTGGATTGCTCCCGTATGGTAGCAAATTTAAAGACGTATTCACGTCAAAATATGTCGGCGGGATTTCATCGCGCACTGGATTAACAACTGTCGGTGTTGAACCGAGCATTGAAAATCCAACAGAGTGCATTATCAGCGTGTCGAAAAAACACATTGTTAGATTTTCAATTTTCGGCGCTAAGCAATGCATTGAAGATCCAGGCGGGAAAAAAGTCCACCGCTATGTTAGTACTTTCGTGTGAACTTAGACTTAGAGCTGGATACCTACTACTACTACCTAATGGCAGTTGATTGACCTTTGCTTACTCTTGGAAATAAGTTTGGGTGCTAAGTTAAAACTATTGTTCCAGACGTTCCCTGAATTTTGTTTGTCGCTGAAACAATATCGGTTTTCCGTTTTCTTTTAGTTTGGGTCGTCTTATTCCTAACTTGTTCTTAGTGCTGCCTAGGTACTATGTCGGGATCGTTACTGAAAGACTTATTTAACTTTAACGCGTAATTTTTGATTGTATGTATTATACAGGGTGATTGGAAGATGGGTGCAAAGCTTTAAGGTGAAGATAGTATAGACAATTTAGAACCATTTAAGCCATGGTTGTCTTAGACGAAGTCTTACCATTTTATTTTTTTTAATAAGGTTTTTAAACCTTATTAAAAAAAAAAAAATGATGATGATGATGATGTTTTTTAAATTTGTACAATACGTCTTTTAAGACGTATTGTACAAATTTTGAAAAAAAAATGATGATGATGATGATGTTTTTTAAATTTGTACAATACGTCTTTTAAGACGTATTGTACAAATTTTTTATTGTTTCTGAGCTTTAAATGTCTGTAAAAAAAATGTCTAATGACACAGAAGCCTAAAACATGTTTTGCTTGATTGCTTACACATTACTTTAATTAAATAAATAAAAAATGAATTCATTTATCATTCAATTTGGCCATAATTATGCAGTTTACATTAAATTTTGAGAATTTCCGAAAAAAACTTAAAAATTTGGTTAAAAATATTTGGTAAGACTTCGTCTAAGACAACCATGGCTTAAATGGTTCTAAATTGTCTGTAATATCTTCGCCTTAAAGCTTTGCACCCATCTTCCAATCACCCTGTATTTTCTATTTTACTCTTACACTCGCTGACTACATCTCTTCGTCCACTTTCCTTTCGCAGGTACCCTGGAAGAGATTTATTTAGAAATAAGCATCACCTTTGTTTGCATATTTCTGTTTTTGTCTTCTTGTCTGTTTACATGTGTGTATATTAATGGTTAAATAAATAAATATTTCATCAAATCTTTATACTTAATTCAAATCACAACTCTTTACTCCACAATACCGTACCCATTGATAAGACTGGTTGTCAGAGTTTCGGGCTTCTGATAACCCGTTACGACTGTCAAAGTTCCATGAATGACTGTGCTTTCCGTGGCACGGAGCCTTGGAAAGCCTGTCTACTGAGGTCTTGTTCGTTTGTAAGCGCATCACTTAAGAACGCCTAGACCGATTTGGCATTTATTATACGACTGCGTGACGCAAAGGAGAGTTATGTGTTTATTAGCCTACGTATGAATGTTTGTTATTGTTATAAAGTGTTTATAAATGTCCGAATTACGTTTTTGTGGCAAGAAAAATTTGAAAAGTTTTCCGAAATAATTTCAATTTCGTCATCAATTTTTGCATTTAGGTTTGTACAAAAGACTTAACGTTACAAAGTACGTATAGGTTTAAAAGAAAATCTGTAATAACACAATTATTGACTTCGACTACTTATTTAAATTTATCAATACTCAATTTCAACAAACAACATCCTATTTACATTAATAATAAGGAAATGAAAACGTTAACGAAAACTTTTGCAAAGGATATTAATTTTCAAGATAAGACGCTTTTCCGCCATCTTGATTTCATCGTTTATTTCCCGCGCTTCGGACACTGACGAATTACTGACGATGTTTACCTTTTAATAATATTATTCCGCCATTTTGTGCGAAACTTCACTAAGTGACAGGCTCCATTCATTAGGTACGTAGGTAATTACCGAATAGAATACTCGTAGAATATAATGCTCTTTGTTATTTACAGCTTGGCGGGGTTTGTGCCTAAGTAATTACAGCCGCACGGTTCGATCGATCAGGTTGAGCCACGTTTGCCGCGGTTGGTCCGTGGAAGGGTGACCATCTTTACATACCAAGGCCCGTCTGTGCCTCGGAAAGCACGTAAGGCCGTTGGTCCCAGCCGTCATTCGTGGATGTTTGATAGTTGTTACGGGTCGTCAGAAGCCGGAACGTCTGACAACCAGTCTTACTAAGGCGTATGTATCGTATTTTCCAGTAACTGGGTGTGGTGGTCAGATAGGCAGTAGCTCCATACAAAATACTGGTACTGAGCTGCATCCGTTTATACTGGAAGTCGACCCCAAAATAATTGAAAAAAAAGCAGTAACAGGCAAATTTAAATGTCCACATAATACTTTCTTTAAGACATTCAACCCTAAAATTTTTTTTTTGTTATTGACTTTTTATGAATGATTTTTTATTTACCGTTGACACTTTAATTATTATTATTTGATGAATTCATTTTAAATAATTTAGATTGACTTGAAATTCAACAATCAGGACTATTCATATATTTGCACGCCATTTTATGTGGCAAACATGTCTGAACCCGTAAAATTTTCTTTATGTTATCTTGCATGCACGTTTATATTATTGTATGTGTACACATGTTTTAGCAAATAAATATTATCTTATCTTATCTTATCTAAAAAAGCCAATATCAAAATGTGAATGTTTAGATGTTTATAAATTAGACACGAAAAAAACGATTAAAAGGATTTGGATGAAATTAGACACACATAAAACCTCTTACTAATAAACACAGAATAAAGTTATTCCAAGTTTAAACCTATAAAAATGAATGGTTGTTCCTTTGTTATTCTTCGTATAACTTTATTCTGTGTTTATTAGTAAGAGGTCCAGGGTTCTGGGTTTATAACCTGCATCCTAATTGCGTAACACGCGATTAATCATTATCGGTTTCATTTTGACAGTTCAACAATATTCATTGCGTTATTTACGTTGTTGAGCAGGCACATTTTTCGAACATATGAAGCAATGGTTTAGCCATCTGTTTCAAAACGAAACAAATTATGATTAATTGTGAGTTACGCAATTAGGGTGCTGTATTAAAACATAGAGTACTTTTTAACCCGGTAAATGATATGGATAATTCTGAACTACGCAGACGCAGGCGAAAGGCACGAGTAGAATCGAGTAATAAGGGGGAATTTCACCAATGAAACTAAACGCGATCAGCACGAGGGCGTATAAAGCCAAATTGCCTATCTTCAATTAGATTTTTCATGAAATTGATAAGACTTAGGTAAAATAAAAATAATACGACGTAACAACATGATATTGTTAAACGTTTTGTGGAACAGAAACACGAAATAAATATTAAAACTTTGTCGTTTTTTTTTTGACACTTGAAAATTAGAGATACACATAATAAACAATACACACACTAAGCACACACAATACACATACTACAATATACATATTAACCTAATTACTAATTGGATAAAATCTGATGATTAGTTGTACCTATTACTGCAAGGGCAGATAATTATATTCTGTGGAATATTGACACTGACAGATTTTGAATGCGGTATTGATGTGCTGATAGAGTTCAGTTTCATTGGAGATATTCACACTAAGTGTGGTTCACTGCCTTCTGTCAGTTGTCCTCAACAGACGGTCGAATTTACTGAGACAATCGTCAATTGTTTCAAGTAATTGTTTAAACTTAAATTGGAATTAGAGTGACTTTGATTAAAGTTATAGTTAATAAGCATGACAAATAACTTGGAACTTACATTAGGGGTCCTTTTACTAAACTTATTCTCATCCCAGCTTCAGAAAACCAGTTGAAAAATCATCTGTAAAACTACGGTCAAATATCCTCCTCCCGGTTTAAATACAAATTATTTTCTTTTTCAAATATGTTCTGGCGACTAATCCTATTCTTTAATATTACCACTTTTGGCTCGAGTAGGTAAGTTATCATTCCATCACATAGCATAGCATAATCAGCTTATAACGTTCCCACTGCTGGGACACAGGCCTCCTCTCTGTAAGAGGGAGCGGCCTGTAATTCACCACGCGGGCCCAGTGAGGATCGGTAGATGTCACATGTCTTCCAATTTTTAGTTCTAGGACAATATCTTCTCGTCCTACGTACCACAGTCTCCCAAGACGAAAGTCTTTGACCAGTAAGTGTAGCCAGTGATGACATATGGAACCGAAACGTGGTCGCTTACAATGGGCCTCATAAGGAGGCTTAAAGTCACCCAAAGGGCAATGGAGAGGGCTATGCTTGGAGTTTCCCTACGTGATCGAATCAGGAATGAAGAGATCCGTAGGAGAACCTAGGTAACCGACATAGCCCGAAAAATTGCCAAATTTGAAAAGTGTCAGTGGGCAGGGCACATTGCTCGCAGAACAGATGGCCGATGGGGCTGGAAGGTTCTGGAGTGGCGACCGCGTACCGGAAGATGTAAAGTTGGAAGGCCTTCCACAAGATGGACCGATGACCTTGTGAGGGCCGCAGGAGTCCGCTGGATGCGGGAAGCACAGAACCGGTCGAAGTGGCGGAGCTTGAGGGAGGCCTATGTCCAGCAGTGGACGACATTCGGCTGAAATTATGATGATGAATGACAGCATAGAGCGTTACCAAATATGAACAAAAGCTTTTACAGAAAATGACTGGAAATTGAAGAGTCGAAAAGCTTATAACTCTACGGATGTAAATCCGCCGCATAATTATGTTGTTTTATATTTTCTATATACTTAGTTAAGTACAAATAGACATTACTTATGTAAGTGCTATAAACATGCACACTCTTAAGTGACAAGTCCATTGTACTATAGACAATGCGATTACGCTTTCTGTAAATGATTTTGTAAACTATTCGTTGGAGTGCTGTTGTTAATAAATAAATAAACACGTTACTTTAGAGAAACGTCGTGGGCGATGGGCCTAACAAGATAAGGGAAGCATTTGCAACTAAACGTGAAAGATGGCGGGATTCGACAGCGCCGCGCCGTTGCCCCAATATCAATAAACCAAGGTTACTTGGTGAGCATGTTAACAATGAGAAATCTGCTCTTTCTTAGGCAAAAGCCTTTGAGCTTCTGTTGCTGGAAATGAATCCCTTCATAAATCGTAGTTAGTAACAGTCGTTTCAAAGTTAATCGGCCTCTAATTTTGCATCACTGTCAAAATGAAAGTGATCTTTATTGTCATGGCTATAAGGTTGCTGCTTGAGTTGCTGTCAGGGGTAAGTTCACTGTTCAAGGACTGTACGTTAAGGGGAATCTAGTCGCTGGCCCGAACTCACTGGTGGGCCTGGCTAATAAGCACGCTGTCTCACCAGGCTTCGTGTCTGACAGAGGTAGTATCAGTGATGAGCAGTTAGAGGCTAGTCTACACGCAATACGTTATTGAGTGAAATGCAGAATCATTTATAGAAAAACAGGTGAGTAAATATTTTAGAGAAAAGTCTTTCGGAAGATCGGCACCCTAATTGCGTAACACGCGATTAATCATAATCGGTTTCATTTTGACAGTTCAGCAATATTCAATGCGTTATTTACGTTCTTGAGCAGACACATTTTTCGAACATATGAAGCAATGGTTTAGCCATCTGTTTCAAAACGAAATAAATTACGATGAATCGTGAGTTACGCAATTAGGGTGCTGGTTTTATGAAAAAACCATTTCATAAATCAATGACCCATAAAACTTATTGAACTTTTCGGTACTGAACTTTGTCAGTACCAACTTGGTTTTGGGATTTTACTCTTTTTTTATAACTTTAACACACCCAAAGTTAGGTTAAATTAGCAAGAAGAACGAATCTTTGTTGGCTCATACCTTTTTAAAGGCTTTTTATTTTAGCATTCGGTTTCCAAACAGACAATATTAATAATGAGGCAAAACCAGACCAAGTTCAATTTTTGATGTACAGACGCCAGCACATCAAGCTACTCCAATCTGTCAAATTTATTTGATAGATTTTAAACTTTATGTCAAATCAATAAGGTTCATGTTCAATTGGGAAAGTTTGACAATTTGGGATAGCTGGACCTGCTGTCATCTGTACATTGTCGAACAGTGGAGTAATACACTCCCGAATTTTGTATGGAAAAAATGTCGACTAGATTCACCTTAAGGTGGAAGCTTGGTAGCCCGCGAAATTAAAATTTTCTTACGTTTTTTTGCAATTTGTAGGTAATTTACCTGAACATGACATTTATCATGAAGGCTGGGCAATTTTTCATTATTCAATTGTCAGCCAAAGAGTTCTATGTTGAAGCTCTATCTTACGGAAGGCAGACTTGCCCTTCACGAAATGTAAGTGGCGTCTGCCATTCGGTAAAAAGATAGGCATTATACGTTTCAGTTTATGTTACGGCTTAGTTCTTCTTAACGCAATGAATGTTGATGCGTTAATTTAGATAATTTATTCTGGAATTTTTTTTTAGGTATAATCCATTAAACTTACATATAATAAAAACGCGTGCGTAGTACTTGCAACCATTAGCGTGAACGACCAATGTATGAACGAAAACGAAGCAGAAAGATTATACAGGGTGGTTGGAAGATGGGTGGAAAGCTTTAAGGCGAAGATAGTACAGACAATTTAGAACCATTTAAGCCATGGTTGTCTTAGACGAAGTCTTACCAAATATTTTTAACCAAATTTTTAAGTTTTTTTTCGGAAATTCTCAAAATTTAATGTAAACTGCATAATTATGGCCAAATTGAATGATAAATGAATTCATTTTTTATTTATTTAATTAAAGTAATGTGTAAGCAATCAAGCAAAACATGTTTTAGGCTTCTGTGTCATTAGACATTTTTTTAGAGACATTTAAAGCTCAGAAAAAATAAAAAATTTGTACAATACGTCTTTTAAACCTTATTAAAAAAAAAAAATTTGGTAAGACTTCGTCTAAGACAACCATGGCTTAAATGGTTCTAAATTGTCTATACTATCTTCACCTTAAAGCTTTGCACCCATCTTCCAATCACCCTGTATATGTTTAGGAGCGTAGCTGGTGGCATTCTGTATATTCTTCCTACCCCCATTGGAAGAAGGCGTGAGTTTATGTATTTGTAGGTATGTATAAACTTAAAGCTATGTTAACTTTAAATAGTGTCGTTATGAGCGATAATAGTTCTTATTGCAATCCGATACGGGTGAAAATCTGTTGATTACAGCAGATTTTAATCAGATTTTTGCTCATTTATTATTCGAATTTATTAAAATTCGAATAATAAATAAGCAAGCGTATGTCGTAAAAATGCAAATAAAATCATATAAAATTAGACATTAACTATTTAATAATGAATAATCCATCACTGAATGCAGTTTGGCATTTGAAATTTTATGGTACATATATTTTTAATTATAATTATAATTGTTATCGAAGGGATAAACTGCTTTTAAAGATAATTAAGAGGTGATTTTTTTGATGCATTTAAGTATGTTTAAACTCGTAACGTCTGGGAGGGCACGCATGCATGCCCACACAATAGAAAATTAATTGTTATCTCATTAGCCGGGATTGACAGGTCACTTATCTTGAGTTCCATCACTGTATTTCGGTATGTCTGTATTCCGTGTGGTGCCGCACGTAAAAGAATAGCACCATCCCATTTCTTCCCGTGGGTGTCGTAGAAGGCGACTAAGGGACTCTCTAGAGAATGGGCAGCAGCGATCTCTATACATTTTACCACCATACTGCGATCGCCAACCCGCCTGCCAAGCGTGGCGATTATGGCAAAGGGGGAGGCCTGTGTCCAGCAGTGGACGTCTTTTGGTTGAAATGATGATGATGACTGTATTTCAAAATTATTTACGGTTAAAGAGATACACTGCTTTAAAAAACCACCTGTTTTACCGTTTTCAAGAAATCTCCGCCTTAATAAAGAGATCCCGCTGTTTTTTGCAGTGATGGCCCATTGATGACGGCCGTGGCTTACGAGCTGCAGATCGTAGGGTCGAACTCAGACAGCCGTTTTACTTGGTGTAAATCATTTCTTCACCACTGCTCTCAAAACGGTGAAGGAAAACATCGTGAGGAGACCGGCGTGTAATAGTTTGTGGCCTGTGTCTCAGTACTGGAAACATTATAGGCTGAGTATGATGTTTTTTGATGTCATAAAACCGTGCAAAGCGGGGGCAGGTCGCTAGTGTTATGTAAAAAATATAGGGGGCAAGGGCCGATGCCTGCCAGGGGTGCGGGTTGTTCGAAAGAGATACCGTCGTTCCTGGCACACAGGCAACTGAGGGAACACGGGTGGGTCAGTAAAAGTGTGACACGCCCTCCTGCTCCACCCAGAGCGGGAGAAGTTATTTGATGATTTCTCACCCAAAAAAAGGGGCCATCCATAAATTACGTCACACAATTTTTATGATTTTTTGACCGCCCCTCGTCCTTGTCACAGGTGATCACACTTTGGAAAACCCCTTCCCCCCTTGTGTGTCGTCACATATTTTCCAATTTTATATTTAGAAGTAATTAAATGAAAACAGCAGTTTTTCCATAAAAAAAGTAATCTACATTAGCCGTTTAAAATATAGATTGAGTTAGTAGTATTTTTAAGTTTTTGGTTTACATATAAATTTATAATTTTATATTTTAACTTGTGACGTCACAAAGCTTTTGACCCCCTGTCCCTTGTCACACAATGACTCATTGCGTTGACCTCCTCCCCCCCCCTTAACGTGAGACGTAATTTATGGATGTTTCCTAATAAGACAGTTATTTATTACCCATGAAGATTGTAGTCGGTAGAAAGTTTTCTATTTTCGCCGGTCTTGGGGATAGTTTCTTCTTGTAAGAAACTTTGGTACACTGTTAAATACTTACTAAACATTGTACTATCAACACGCTCTAATTCACTCAGTTACAATCAGAGGTTTCTGTCTGTTTTGAACACTAAGTTTCATATAACTTTACTTAATAACGGTTTGGTTATAGTAGACTAAAATAAAACGTTATTTATTTAAGAATTTATTTATAGTACAAACTTAAACAGACAAGAAGAAAGGAACAGAAAAGGATGCATATGAATGATGCTTATGTAATGCTTATTTAGATTTATTCTCCATAGAGATCTACGTTTTGGAATGGGCAACTAGCTTCAACTTTACAACTGGTCGACTTTTTGACAATTTAAAAGTGCCTGTAAATGGTTTAATTGAAATAAATGCTTTGAGTTTGAGTTTGAATTTCTAGAGAAATCTCTTCCGACATACCTGCGATGAGAGAGAAGATCAAAAACTAAAAACCCAACTGCGTTAAGAGTGAAGTTTAAAAAAACTTTTTTCAAAAACAAAACAACCGTCTTCCAAAAAACACTGCCTAAAAAGTGAATAATAGCTTTAATTTCGGAAGGCGGTGTTTTTGGATATGTATTTAAATTTTTTGTCACTGCCTACTGACATTAATGTAATTTTTCACTTTGTAATGTTTTTTGGAAGTCGGTTGTTTTTTTTTTAGTTTTTTTTTTTTAGTTTTTAGTTATTGTACCTACCCCACACCAATTCGAAATTTCATCATCCTTAGGGGTCAAAACAATTCATATTTATGCAATAGCAGCAATCGCGGTTGATTTGCTGTCATTTTTTGGAAAGTTCCGTTGTCTGTCTCCGAAACTCATCATCAGAAATTTTAATGAGACCATTTCGAAATAAACCCCTTCCGAACAAAAAAAGAATTTTGCAGATCCGTCTATATATGACGGAGTTATGCCCGAACATACATAAAAAAATATATAACATAAACATGTCGAATTGATAACCTCCTTCTTTTTGAAGTCGGTTAAAAATATGAAACAAAAAGAAAGTGTTTTTTAGGTAGACTATCTCAAGCAATCATACCAGGAGTGACACTCGTAAGATTAAAGCAAATCGATTGATGTAAGAATCATCAAAATCGGCCCACGTGTTTATCCTCTAGAGTGCCACTAAGGGACAAACATATGTAGGCTGATAAACACATTACCCTCCTTTGCGTCGCGCAGTCGCATTTATTTCCTCCAACTGCATGAGTTTAATAGTAAACCATGATTCGGAAGCCCCCAGCGTTGGAACTTTTAGTAGGTTATAGAAAAAAAATGCTAATTCATACATTTTGACCGTAAGTAATTATGTATTGCACTATTAAATGAAACAACAGATATTTTCTTGATGTCCGACGAAAAATGTATACGCATTATGTGCTGAATTCAATGAAACTTTCAAATTACGATGACGATAATCTGTCCATTGATGGATTCAAGTGTGTTCAGCAACAAAGGCTTGGATATCTTGGAGCAACAAAGGCTTCCTTCTTCAAAAATATATTGACTTTTATCTCAGTTATTATCCATCATATAGTGCTTTATACAAAATGAAAAGAAACTGCCTTCACGTATCTCTTCATTATGCTCTGCTTTCAAGTCTACGCAGAACAGTTAAGGCTGATGGTATAGATACTAGGTATAACAGAATTAACGCAACTCGTGGAAGTAGTTTGTTCATTAATGACTACTGAATTGAGTTCAGTAACAAAAATTTCTGTCGTTTTATATGTGCCCATGTAGGTTTATGAGTTAATTTTTTTTATATGCGTAGTTTCTTCAAAATATATATGTTACCGGCCAAACCCGATTTCAGGCCAAACTAGTTTGTCCTAGGCCAAACTGGGTTATTACGCCGGGGCACCCCGATTAAATGGGTTAGGTTAGGTTAGAACTGTGACCAAAAAGGCGCGAGCCGAGCGAGCGCAGCGAGCGGTGCCGCGGCAGCGGCCGGCGAGCGTTACTTCCAAAGGCTGTTAACGAAACGGCTAATTAAGCTAGTTGGCTGCGACATATCAGGCGTAGGATTACGTCTGTTTGGCCTAGGACAAACTAGTTTGGCCTGAAATTGGGTTTGGCCGGTAACACTCGGCTCGCGCCCTTTTGGTCACAGTTCTAACCTAACCTAACTCATTTAATCGGAGTGCCCCGGCTTAATAAACCAGTTTGGCCTAGGACAAACTAGTTTGGCCTGAAATCGAGTTTGGCCGGTAACATATATATTTTCCCATACCTACCGTCGATTGAGCCAAAGAAAATTAATTCAATTCATCTTATTTCAAGGTTAGAAGACTCAATGTAAAATCCAAAAAGTAAGATGCAGCGCAGACGACAGACTATCCGTGACGCACTTTTTGGCCTGTGAAAATAGAATCTAAGCAATTATATGCAGTAACGCAGACGACGCGCTAAAAGTTCCGTGTCATTCTGGCAGACCACGCCGCGCGGCGCCGCACAAAAAGTGCGTGAAAAAAATGTTACGTTTGCTTCAACGCGCGCTAACGCAGCCGCGCACATTTTAGTATGCAATCTGCACTCGTTAGTGGGGGACGTAACGTACGCGGTATAATACCATGGCGCTAGAGATCGATGTATCGATGTTAGAAGAAATACAAAACAGACCAGCAATTTATGATACTTCTAAGGCAGAATATCATGATAGACATTTAAAATTGTGGGAAAAAGTGTGCTGTAATATTTATTCCGCTCCTGTTTGGACATCTCTCACGTCTACGTATTTTTTTTCTCTACGTCCCCATATTTCTGCCGACAGAATGATCGAAGATGTGCGTCGTGTGCGTTGAGTCTGCCTAAAATCCGCGACGGAATTTTGGCATGCCATGCAGACATTTTGTGCGCCACAGACTCGATCGCACAAAAAGTGTGTCGTCTGCGTTGCACCTTATGCTAGCTAGGGTCGACACGATTTTCTTTATAATAACTTAGCGTTAGCTTTGAAATAAATAAGTTTTGGTCATTGTATTATGCTTTTAACTAAATACCCTAATTGAGGGGTGTGAGGTGTGGCGTTAATTATGTTACACATATCATCATCATCAACGTTTTCTTTTGTTTTTCAAAGCGTCTTTGTAGTCGGTTTGATTGTTGAAATGTCATATAATTCATACATAAGCAGCCTATCATTTTCCCACTGCTGGGGCCGCTGGACCTCCTCTCTGTGAGCCCAGTGCGGGTTGGTAGATGTAACGTGTCTTCGAATTTTTGGTTCTAGGACATGCCGGTTTGCTCACGATATGTTTTCCATCACCGTTTTGAGAGCAGTGGTGATGAAATAATTTAGACAAAACTACGACTTACAAAGTCGTAAATCGATTCCACTGGGCTATCACTGCTGTCGTTTAATATAATTTATACACCTAAGTATGTGTGCCAAGATTGTAAGCACGCGTCATTTCTATCATTACTTTTGGACAAATGATTGTTTAATCTCACCAAGTAGGTAAATATTTTACCTTACTATGTTCAATACAAGCTGTTACCCGTGTCTTCGCTTCGTTTACATGAAATTTGAAATCCCTGTTTCAACCCTTTACGGTCTGAATGTCGATAAACCCTTCCTAATGAACACCAAGCAGATAATAGATACATACCTTTCTTGTTTGGCTTTACAGTTTCAGCAGTAACATCAAATATCATACCAAACAATTACGGCACGTATTTAATCGAACCTCGTATCGTATTCCTAACTATACATATTATTGAACACTCTAATGTAGTGATTGCGCCTCTTTTTGTGAACCATAAACAATTCATATTTTGTGGTTCTTAAAATACTTAAGACTTGGCTCTTTAAGTGCAACCAACTTGGATGTAGCACTTGCTCAGCTCGCGTGCTGTTGGTCTTTATTCCGGGGTGGAAAATCCTCATGGATGTCCTCCGACCTGAGGCGGGTGGAAGGGCCAATTCAATTCAATTTATTCATTAACAATTTACATTGTGTTTCAAATAATACTACAAAATTAAACTAAAACACTCATAACACAAGTACACCGTGGTCATTAAAACAATTAAAAACGTATCTAACTCACATCTTATACAATAATATTCAGTGACAACTTACTAAAATAAAGAAAACAAAACCAAATAAAAAGCCTGTCAGACTCTTACTGACTAAAAACCACCCCGGAGTTGCCGTCGCACACTTGGACCGGGGATCATGGGTCTAGGAACTTGTGCGCCTTCCACGATCCCCGACTGGTGCTGGCCCGCCCGCCTCTGGTTGGAGGAGGGAGTGAGGTGTAAGAACTCCACGCGATGTCGAATGAGGCCCGCGTGGAACAGTACGTGCCACCGCCTCGGATCAGAACCAACTTAATCCATTTGTTTGGAGTACCCTAGCTAAGTAACTGCAACCAATTCGGCTCGCGCGTGGTTGTTCATAGTTCTAACCTAACCGATTTTGGTTGGGGTACCGAGGTGACTATTAGTTTAGTTACTGAGAACAAGTGTAAGAAAGGTTAAAAGAGGCTATATAAAAAGCGTGGGGTGCTTGACATTAATTGATTATAAAAATACCTCACCCCACGCTTTTTAATTGAATTAAATTATTTTCTCCTTTTTTAGTTTGGTTTTTAAAGCGTGTTTTTTAGTTTTTTAAACTATTATTTATTTTCTATTTTTTGGTTCGGCTAACTACAAAAACGTGTTTTTTTTTCCTTTTTTTTCATTTTTATGTTTAATTATTGAATAGTCATCGGTCCTCGATAAGTTTACAAAGTTTTAATGAAATCTGACCGTTTAAAGTGGGTCAAAATAGCGTCCAAAGGAGTCGGTTACAAACAAACAAACATTCAAGTGAAGCTAATATAAAGCGTGTAAAAAGGTACCACATCTTCATTTTTTTAGAGGTTCTATTTAAGGAAGTGTCCCATCATTGGAACTTCGGAAGATCAGTTAATTTTAGAGGATCAGTTATATCCTATTAATCACTATCAAAACGAACATTCTAGAATGTCGGTATTTGCATGAAATCACTGTTATTGTAAACAAGATCGAGTAATGAGCTCCTGTAATTTCCTGTAAACACAGATTGCGATTTCCTGCGACAAATACCTACCTTGATTTTATTCATAACACATTACATGAGGCTCACATGTTTTCCACAACATACTTTTTTTTTTGCTCTTAATTTATTGTCACGGACGTACAGTTTACATGTGTTTATTATTCCAGCGTATGGTATTCGTGGGATGCAGCTGAAAATCAGCGCCAGACGGCCAATTCTCGTAGTTCAAAACATTCAAAATCTAGTCGCAGTCTCATCTCGGCAACAATCAAATGTCAAAAAGTTATGGAAACTCGAGGTACTTTGAACCGATTGAGTCTGAGATAAGACTGCAGTGAAAGTTCTTAAAATTACGAGAATTGCCCCCCTGGTGGTACACCTCATGTCAATCTGAAATTATTCTGAGCTTAGCTTATTGGCATTATTTTCATTGTCTTCTATATTTTTAAGGTTTTCCTTTATGCGAATAAGCTTATTTTTCTATCTTTCTTTCACCACACTATAGAGTGTGGCCATAAACACACTATCTTTTTTGTTGTCACAAAAACAATTACCAACCGTAGAACCTTTTCAAACTGCGTAGAGGCGTTCAAAATTGGCAACATTATTCACCGGAACATCCCGACGGAACCCGATCTTATCTCATTATTTATAATAATTGGGTGAAAGGGGATGAAAAGGGGGGAACGACGTATCCGTGTGCCATAAGCGTGGAAGGAAAAAACGTGGCAATTCATCACGGCCAGGTCTTAGATGTGACGTTTGATGTAGTGTGGGGACTGCGACGGGCCCTGATATTTGTATTATGGTAGGAAGTTTCATGAAGGCCAAGTAGCATCAAGCCATAACATCACGCCTTGTTCTCCAAATAGTTGGGCAGAGGTATACCTAGAGTTAGTGTACGACTAAACGCCGACAGACATTACGCCAACAGACTGAATGCCGTCAAAGACTTTACTTCGACGGGACTCTTCGCCGACAGGACACTTCGCCGACAGGACTCTTCGCTGACAAAGACTCGCACTTGTCCAGTTTTTTCTCTCTTTGACTCCTGGTGGAGTCAGATATCTGTAATTTAGGTACCGTACCGTACGTGTCGTAGCAGTGGTGGTCCAGTGGTTTCGGCCTCAACTTACAAGTTGTACGTCGGTCGCGAATTCGAACCCAAGCAGGCGCTTTACTTTACGTGTTTCATTTCATCACCACTGCTCACAAAACGGTGAAGGAAAACATCGTGAGGAAACCGGCATGTCCTAGAACCAAACATTCGAACCGCGTGGTGGATTACGGCGCACTCTCTCTCACAGACAAGAGGTCTGTATCCTAGCAGTAAGAACATTAAGTAGACGCCGATTGTGAAGTGAGATGAAGTACGGTATCTTATAGGAAATGCATTTTTAACTCCTATGGAATATGAGAAAAGTGTAACCCTGAAGTTTCTTATTTAATCTCTGCTTAGTTATGTTTCCATCATAGATGGCATGGATGGACCATGCGGATGCTTTATCGGAAAATTAAAGCTGCACAAATATCATTAGATTTATGTTTTTAAGTCCATAAAACTGAAACCTTGGGATTAATCTAGCTAGAAAGGGCTTAAGTGGACTGTTTAAAACCTGAGCTGGACTGATCATGTTGCTTCGTTTCGTGTCGTAGTAATTTTTTCGTCAAATAAAGGCTTCTTCAAACAGGCGCGTCGCGGCAGCGCAACGCGACACTTGTAGCACATTTCCATGAAGTTTTCATAGAAATTGTTCTACCTGAGCCTTAATGCTTCTAATAGAGGTCTTAAAAAAATTTACACATTGCATTTGTTTTCGATTTCTACTGGTCCTGAAAAATACCTTTAATTTACTACCAAACTACGTATCGGTGATTAGCAGGCCTAGACAAAACACATTTCTGTTAGCGTTGTGTAAGGTTACGTCGTGTTCTTTCCGCAGGTAATTTCATTCCCATACATTTTGGCGTAGCGTTCAGCGTGAACGCTAACAGAAATGTGTTTTGTCTAGACTCCCAGGTCAGGCTACGCTTGCCGCGGTTAGTCCGATGAGTGACTAACTTTACACACCAAGCCTATTCCGTGTCTCAGAAAGCACATCAAGCCGTTGGTCTCGGCTGTCATTCTTGGATCTTTGACAGTCGTTACGGGCCGTCAGAAGCCCGAAATTCTAACAACCAATCTTACCAAAGGGTATCGTATTACCCAGTGACTGGATTATGGAGGTCAGACAAGCAGTTGCTCCATGTAAAATACTGGTATTCAGCTGCAGACTGGAAGCCTACTTCAACGTAGTTTGGAAAAGGCTAGGCAGATAATGATGAGATTTATGTTGGAACAATTGTTTTTTGGTGAAAACTCCGCAAAAGTACGTCTCTTAACTTTCCTCCGAACAGAATACCTAACTAATATTAATTCTCTGTTAGATAAACGGCGCAAATTATTCTTAATACCGAAAATAAAAATGAAGCTAATAAAAGATTAGGGGAAGGCTCAAGGCCGTAATCCGATAACTCGATTATTTATTCGATATCTCGAGTGCTGGCAATTGTTTTATTAGCCCATTTCTAGCATGAGTTGCCGTTGCTATGGCAACTTGTTACCACGTCTCGGGTTAACGTGGAGCCATCGTGGTAACTATTACATCATTAAGGTTTTTTCTGACGTTCAAATTGCCCGCCGGTGGCGAAGTGTGGAAGTTTTCGTAAGGATGATGGTTCAAAAATGTGGCCATAAATTAATAAGTTCCAAGTAACCAAGAATACAGCAAATTTTTCGTCGGTTATTAAAATAAAATTAGCTGAACATTTACATAGGTAAATTTTGGGCTTGTGGCTAAGTAACATAAGCCACACGGGTCGATCGTTCAGGTTAAGCTGCGCTTGCCGCGGTTGGTCCGTGGATGGGTGAACATCTTAACATACCAAGAGTCCTCCGTGCCTCGGAAAGCACATTAAGCCGTTGGTCCCGGCTGTCATTTGTGGATCTTTGACAGTCATTACGGGTCGTCAGAAGCCCGAAAGTCTGATAACCAGTCTTATCAAAGGGGAACCGTATTACTACTCAGTAATTGGGTTGTGGAGGTCAGATAGGCAGTCGCTCCATGTGAAATACTGGTATTCAGCTAACATTTTGATCGCGTAAGTATTATACTTTTGTATGAAACAGCAGTATTGTTTTTAATCCAAAAAAAATATACTTTTGGGGGTCTCGAATCATGTACTGAATCCAGGTAACAAGTTGCACGTCCATGTCCCTGCTATGTATACCTTCAGGATAATTTTTTTACCAGTGCGGAAACTGTAACCATGAATTCAGCATTATCATTCTAGACCCCCAGCGAAGACATTTTTCGTCGGTTATACATAAAATAATCAGCTATTTCATAGAAAAGTGCAATACCTACGCGGTCAAAATGTATGGAATAGCTGGTTTTTTTTTTGTATAACCGACGAAAAATTTCTGCGCTATATACGAGTAGTATATCATTCTAGACCCTGAATAGTAATATACTGAATTCATGGTTCAGTTTGAGCACTGGTAAAAAAATTATCCTGTATACAAAGTAAATAATTTTATATTTAAACAAAATGTCGATTTTATACTATATTTGATCGTCAAAATATTTTTATATTTTTTTAAATATTTATCTACATACATGCAACACATTTTCAGTATCACCGATAGATCAAACCTTAAGTTTAAGTCACTTTATAAAACTATTTTTATATCAACCATCTTTTAACTTCACAAGTCCATAACTTAAACTTGCAATATTTAAAAAGTTATGAAATTGATAAACTTAAAGTACCTAATAAGTAAAGATATATTGTTATACAAAATGTTAGCAGACCGTTTATATAGACACACAAAAGAGTCTGCATCAAGCCTATCTCTTTGATATGTAAATATCAACATTGAACTTGATACAAAGACTTTCAAAATGAATGACTTCGTCGTACATTCAAAAGACTTCGATTTATTTGACTTCGGTTTATGACATTAAATTTATTGTTTGTAGTAAATTATACTCCATTTACAATAGCATTAGACAGAAGTTAAAAAAGGTTATTTTTAATGTACACTTGGTAACAAAATTACATTAAACGTGTTGCAGTTACGATGAATGCCAAAAAAATTAAAGTGTCAATGCTAAAAACCTAAAAAAAGCAGGAGTGAACAACACCGAGTAACTAAATTAGCTGATGACGACGAAGTTTTACCAACGTATTTTGGGTCGTAGTTGTTATTAAAAATAAAGTATTGTAAAAATGTTTTATTTCCTTTTAAACTTAATTATATTTAAATCATCATGTGATTGTTTGTTTCATTCATTCGTTTTATTGTAGGTTTGTAATGTGTGATGAAGATGTTATTATAAATAAAACATTATTTAAAATAAAAACTACTTTTACTTCGTTTATCTCAGTAATTAGTACTCTTAGGGACCAGGAGTGGTATTTTAATAAAAAAAACAACCGTCAGATCAGCCTAACTTATATTTAAATAACGAACTAAATAATTAACATAAACAACCACGCAATATTTAATAGGAAACAATCAACTTCAACAAAACACAATAAACAAAGGCAATATTCACACAGAAAGGAAATGACCACCGAACAAAGACTTAGCTGTGATTCGAGACGAAATCCAACGACTTTACCGCGCCAGCGCTGACAGGCAAAAAAGGGGCGCAGGTCGGTTGACAACCGCTTTTATAGGCATTGGAGTGACGTCTCAGATGACAGCTGTACAGAAACTAATTTTTAACCTAATAGTACTGTCTTAAATCTACCTAAAAAAGTTAAAAATAAAATGTTTTGCACTCCTGCTTCTACGAGCCTCTTTTTTCTAAAGCTATAATAAATGGGGTATAGATATATTTTAAGCTGCGTCGTTTGTCGCTAGGTACTGAGGCCCATGAGGTCCTGGGTGCGATTCCTAGGTTGGGCAAAGTTTGATTGGGATTTTGCATTAGGGATTTCTCAGTAGCAACCCAGTATATGGACATTGCCTGGTAAATGACGATAGGCTGGTCCCCATATCACATGGGACTTGAATATAACTGGCGTAATGTGGGTGTACTTTAGGCGGACCTCTGCCTAACCATTCGGGGATAACTGGCGTGATATTATGTGTTAATTCCCCCGTCAACTTTAGATTTACTCTCATTAGAAAACTTGCATAAATATCTCAATAAGTTAATCCAAAGATGGCGCAGCTCCTAAAATATTCAGTGAGATGTCAGTCTGACGCCTAAATCTAATTAATAACTAAGCAAACCGTGTCATAATTACATTAAGAAAATAGAAGTTCATCTCTTAAGCTAATATGAATTTGTGTTGTAAAACTATTTGGGGTATTGACATCGAAATTCTACTGATACATTTAACGGCGAAGCAAGTGGCGCCATCTACTTTAGTTATAAAGTTATAATAGGAATCACCGAAGAGGTCGGATAGGATTGTCACTGTCTGATTACTGTCACTCTAGCACAGCGCGGCAGCATCGCATCGATGGTTGCGGGGCAAAGAAAAGAAAGAAAGAAAATACATTTATCTTTATCTAGTGCTAAACTAGCTGACCCGACAGACGGCGTCCTGCCTTAACTATGAATATTGAATTCGCAACTTTCTTTATTTTTTCTTTCATAAGAACCTTCTCCTAACAAAAAAAAATATACTTAGCAAAATTGGTCCAGCCGTTTACGTGTTATGCCGTGACCAAGAGAAATTTGGATTCATTTTTATATATACACAGGCAAAGTTTTTATTCAGTACGCAAACTGTAACCATGAATTCAGCATATCATTCTAGACCCCCCAGCGCAGAAGTTTTTCGTCGGTTATACAATAAAAAATCAGCTGTTTCATACATTTTGACCGCGTAGGTATTACACTTTTCTATTTTGGCACAAAACTAGTTTATAACCTGGATTAAGACAGGATACTTTTATCCCGGGTAAGCTCCCGTGGGATAATTTTCGATCACCACGCGGGCAAAGCCGTTGGCAAAAGCAAGTATTAAATATGTACAAACCTAAAAAAGGTTAACTTAATCAAACCATGTCGAGATATTACACAGCCATTTCAAAATAAAACTGCGTAGCCAACCATCCTCACACATCACACGAGCCGTACCTACATACGTCAGCCCGAAATTAACCCTGAAACATATTTCCAACTTAATTTGGCGTCCGAAATAAAGTGTACATTAAAATATGGAGCTACGTGTGAACCCAAGTCTCATTTTTTGTGTGGGGAAACACGGAGTAATGAGAAAATGAAGTGTTCATTTAGAGTCAACAGCGTTGCTCGAATGGCAAGCAGTAGGCGATACTAAAAAAATTTCAATGAATGACGATACTTAAGGCACTGCCCAAATATAGGATATCGTAAAACACTCAGTTTTTTCCGCACAGATAAGTACATATTACAATAAGTAAAAATTGAGTGTATTAATGAAATTAAATTATAGGGAATTCAACCAATTAAAGAAATACCTAAAAAATATTTCACTGAGCCTGAGCTGAAATTATGGTCCTTCGATTCAACTAACATCAAACGAATCGTTGTATTGTTTGTCAGATAGGCAGTCGCTGCATGTAAAATACTAGTATTCCGCTGCATCCGGTTAGACCGAAAGCTGACCTCAACATAGTTGGGTTAGGCACATTGATTGATAGATCTACCGCCGTTTAGATTTTTGGAGAGACAGTGAACGAAGACCGTTCGATATTTTTTACAAATGTAAAAAAGAACATTAGCACTCCCATTCTCACTACTCCGTGGTGTAATAAAACAAACCATTTTATCTTCGCCTCTGTCAGCGAGGCACGAACTCCAACGAGCTCGTCCGAAATAAAATTAATCCGTCGGGAGCCCGTCTCCCCTAGGATTACGAACAGCTAAGCATTCTCACACTCTTGGGCTTCTGTATTGTCAAGTTTACTCGACAAATTGGAAAGGGTTCTGTCGGATCTGGAGAATGTAGGTCATTATTGTAAAGGATAGAATATTGTAATATTTACTTTTCCGGTGGCGCAGTCAATTCACGAGTCTTGGGTGGATTTCTGCGAATACAAATAAAGTTTTATGGACTAGAAAAGCATAATTATCGACTCTCTAATGAAAATTAACTATAATCTACTTATTCTTAAGCCGATGATATCCGAAAACATTTTCCTTATAATAAAGTATGAATTTGAATGAGGTAATCATTCTGCGAGCACATCCAATCATGGTTTTGAAAATTTTGAATATTTAGTTATCATTTGTAGGGTACGTTTGTCAAAATTAAATCCATACATTAAAGAGCTAAGATCATGGACGTTTCGCCATTTCTTCTCAGGGAAAGTCAGATACAAAATTTCGACTCTAACTATCTTATTTTTTTTTAATATGACGTGTAAAGTAATTCCTACATCCTATTTGCAGAATAAACATTTTTATTTCATTTTCAATCTACACATTTACTTAGATACTATTTTTTACTTAGATACTTAAACTATAAACACAGGGACGAAGTCGCGAACAAAATCTAGTTCGTTATAGATACATATCACACAAGAGACTAGACTGTACCTACCTTCCACAAAAATACTTTCCAAACATTGTGGCAGCTAGATAAAATATCCCACGTTTTACAAACGCATTTCCCCGGATCAGTGGTGACTTATGGCAGCCGCCAAACCACCTCATGACACATTGACCCACCCACAGACCCTTTTTCCCACCATTTTTTAAAGGCTGCGGTGAGAAATGTTTCCTTGGGAAACACGTGATGCAGTCCCGGATGTAATTCGTAGATCTCTGACGGTACTGACAGACGAACGGCTTGTCAGCAGCTTAAAAGTCTGACAACCAGTCTTACCAAACCGTATTACCCAGTAACTGGATTGTGGAGGTCAGTTAAGCAGTCACTCCATGTAAAACACTGGTAGTCAACTGCAACCGGTTTGATGGGAAGCATAGTTAGGAAAAGACTAGACAGGGTAGAGGACATATTTGAAAATAAATTATGTGAACTCGGTAATGTTTTGTATAGATAATAAAGGTACCTAATATTTCTAAAAAAAGATTGAATGCAAGATGACTTCAATCAAATCTAATGATACAGATGTACGAGTCAACTTTTTTACTCATATTTTTGCTATATTATTCTCCTATTTGAATAAAATGGGGTGTGGCTGTGTCATGGGACACGTATACAGGGTGGCAGGAACATCGACCTGCAAACTGTAACTATGTATTCAGCACACGATTCTAAAGCCTTTAACGTAGACATTTTTCAACGTTTAAAAAAAAAGAAAACAGCTGTTTCATACAAAAGTGCAATCAACCTACTCGGTCAAAATGGATGGAAGAGACTTTTTTTACGATGATTTAGACGTGCTATTTTTACCTTTTTTGTTATTTTTACAACATTATAAACAACTTTTGTTTTGACTTGTCTTTGTAACTTGTTATAATAGGGTACCTATTATACTCTATACGAAAAATAATCTAAAAATATATTATTGAGATAGCTTAGGCAAAAAGCAGTCGGAAAATTTTGGTTTTAGTTCATGAAATAACAAAATAAATTCAAAGATTTCAGTTTTTTTATCTGTTTTTGAACACTATGAAATAGTAGCCGCCATGTTATTACGTCATACCGCTGTTTTAACTAATCAACTGAACAACTTTGTACTTTTATTATTTTCCTAACCAAAGTAATTTTTATTGAATAATATCTTACATTCAGGAACAGCAAACCAACGATAAGTAGAATAATAACTCATTTTTTTTAATTATAAACAATTATCATACAAAATATCAGCGCATTAGTTTACAAAGCAGACTGACGTCATACCCACAGAGCAATGGCGTCCACTGCGTCCAGCGTTTTCGTCAAATTACGCGCGAAATATGAAAATGTTAAATTGGAATGCATTTTTATGGCACTAATCGATTCAATAAAAATCTTGTGTTTTTTTTGTGGCATAATAAAGCATTTTAGAATCTAATTAAGACACTTTTCAATAATGGGTTTAATACCCAATGGTAAACGTTAAACGAAAACTGTAACTGACTGTGTCTGTACTGTCTGTGTATCACACCTTGATACCTATATAAACACGGGGTTACGAAATCAACAAGTCGCGCCACTAAGTCACGCGCGTTCTCATAGAAAATGTACTATAGATAAGCTTAGATATCGCAAAGCCGCTTCACGTCTGTGATCTTGAAGGGATTATATCAAGTCGAATGCACCCCTTCTATTTACCTTACATTTGTTGCGGAGAGCGTATGGTGTTGACTGTTGACTAGTAATGATTGAAGTGAAAACTTCTTTAGGCACGTTGAGCACTTTTTGGGTGAACAAAAATCATAGAACTCGCGTCATCGACACCGAACGCTTGAGCACACGGATGAGTCGCGCGTTGATGTCTTTTGGATAAGTCCCTTTCTTTCATTAGGAAATCTGACTTCTCTGAGAAGAAACACCAAAACAAACTCAGAGGTTGAAGTCTCTATTAAAGTCCATTCAATAACATTGTTATGGTACATATGAGGTATATATGAAGACCATAAAGGTTAACTAACTCGCTTCAGGCAGCTGCGCACAGACATGGAATATGCGTGCACTGCGAGCTACACAATTCATTACTTTATATCGTGTAGATCAAAGAGCTCAACAATCCGACGAACAATGCCAAAGTACGGACATTTTGGTATGCCACATGAATTACTCAAACTGCCAGACAATTATTCAATCTATCCTTATTATGATGATCAACATAGTCCTTACTTTTATTATTAATTATGACAGTTGACATTCTTAAATATTGCGGCTTGACGCGGTTGGTACGTGGATGGGTGACCATCTTTACATACCAAGACCCGTCCGTGCCTCGGAAAGCACGTTAAGCCGTTGGTCCCGGCTGTCATTTGTGCATCTTTGACAGTCGTTACGGGTCGTCTGAAGCCCGAAAGTTTGACAACCAGTCTTTTCCAACTGGGTTGTGGAGGTCAGACAGGTAGTCATTCCATGTAAAATACTGGTATTCAGCTGCATCCGGTTAGACTGGAAGTTGACTCCAACATAGTTGAGAAAGAGCTAGAAAGATGATGAGTTGACATTCTTAAATCATCATTTCAACCGGATGACGTCCACTGCTGGACATAGGCCTCCCCCAATTCGGGGGGGCTTGCCATAATCGCCACGCTTATCAGGCAGGTTGGTGATCGCAGTATGATGGTGAAATGCATAGAAAACTCTGCTGCCCAATCTCTAGTAAGTCCTTTAGTCGCCTTCTACGACACACACGGGAAGAGATGCTATTCTTGAGGTGCTATTCTTTACGTCCAGCACCGCACGGCCACATTCTTAAATACAAACCTGCATAAAAAATAATTTATCTTTTCTTCTTTTTTTCATTGCTCACTAAAGGGAATGGATGACGGCAATCACGAAAACGGTAAGTTGACAATGGAAACGGTTCTATTAAGTATTTTAAATATAAAAATTAAGTGGTCCCCTAATGTGTTTTATCGATAACCTTTTAAATGAGAGTGCATTGTGCGATTGAGCCGCTGTTAATGGCTTCCAGCACAGAGTTCAAATTATACGTTTTCAATTAAATTAGGTATTTCAGTTTTTGCTCTACCGCTGCGCTGGAAGCACTTTACTTTAACCTTTTGATAAATAGGTAAACTTTTAGCTGATATTTTGTTAATAAACTTAATAATTTGGATATATTCTTTACATAAGAGTGTAGGAATCCTTAGTAACGACTGTAATCTAATCTGGACAGATATAACATATCTAATTATTAGCTTAATTTGTAGAAGTAAGTAACCAGTATTTTGTATCAATATCTTGATGTCAAAGAGTGGTCCACGTTTTTTTCCCGTTAGTCTGCATAGGAAAATTCTACGCTTCGGAATGGGCAACCAGCTTCATCTTTCTTAATGACCGACTCTTTATAACTGCCTGTACTTACCTAATTGATTTAGGTAATTAAAATATATGGTTTTGAGTAGAGTTGAGTTTAGTAATTTATGTTGTGACTGGGATGATAACCCGTACTTTTTTCCAGCTGCCTGCGCCTCCTCACATCGAGCTGGTGATGGCAATGCCGTACCTCCGCACAGCGTTCAAGAGGCCCACAGTCAGAGTGAGACGTAAGTACCTCTCTTTTTAAATTTCCAAGAACTTCATACAAACTCCTGCTGTTAGGTCAAAAGTACAAGTGTTTAGCACTAAACACTATAAGGTCAGCAACAAAAGTCGATGAACACTATTTTTTTAAGTACATATTTATTATTCATCATCATCTCATCTGCCTAGCCTTTTCCCAACTATGTTGGGGTCAGCTTCCAGTCTAACCGGATGCAGCTGAATACCAGTATTTTACATGGAGCGAATGCCTATCTGACCTCCACAACCCAGTTACTGGGTAATACGATACCCCTTGGTAAGACTGTTTGTCAGACTTTCGGGCTTCTGACGACCCATAACTGCTGTCAAAGATCTAGAAATAACAGCCGGGCACAACGGTTTAACGTGCTTTCCGAGGCACGCGGAGGGGTGTCGGTATGTAAAGATGATCACCCATCCAAGAACCAACCGCGGCAAGCGTAGCTTAACCTGATCGTCGACCCGTGCTGCTGTTATTACTAAGCCACAAGCCCCACAATGTAACGAACAATTTTATCAATTTAGATGATGATTTCGTCCCCGACCCACCCCGTCACAATACACTCGCTTGTACTAGTACTTATTTCGGTTTGGAATTGCGTTATTTTTGAAGTGAAAACTTCTCGCGCGTTAGGCATTTTTTGAGATGGGAAAAAACAATTGAACTCGCGACACTGTTACCGACACCACTGACAACACGAACATACGAACGAACAACGCACGTTGAACGTTGTTTAATCTGACGATTAAAAAAACACACACGTAATTGATCAAGTTTTCACTTCTGTCGGCACTCCCGGAGTGCCACTGTTGCTCGAGTCTTAAGAGCCGTTGCTTGATGGTAAGTTTAACATTCTTCAAGAATGGTGTTATCAAACACAAAAATAACTTTTCAAATTCGACGGGTAGTTTCAGAGATTATCCCCTACGTACCTGCAAACTTAAAGACAAATACACTCACAAACTAATACCTCTTTATAATATTAAGTAGGATACGTAGATGTATAAAAGTAGCAGTGTTAACCCAAGGCCCAGGTTCCCTCAGACCTAAAAAAATCGTGCATCAGCAGTTCGAAGTCTTTTTTGTGCCTGATTGATGGCAAAAAGCATACCTCCTATTACAACGTATCTGACGAAATGTGGGTGTACAGCCAGCCCCACATCAAACATTTTTTTTTAATTGGGCTCGCACAGGTATATCACGAACTAAACTAGAACCTGTCATAACACGAAACATAAAAAAAAACAGAAGTCAATAGAAAAAATAATAGTTTAAAAAACTCAAAAACACGCTTTAAAAACCAAACTAAAAAAGGAGAAAATAATTTAATTCAATTAAAAAGCGTGGGGTGCTTTTTGAGGTATTTTTATAATCAATTAATGTCAAGCACCCCACGCTTTTTAATTGAATTAAATTATTTTCTGCTTTTTTAGTTTGGTTTTTAAAGCGTGTTTTTTAGTTTTTTAAACTATTATTTATTTTCTATTTTTTAGTTCTGCTAACTACAAAAACGTGTTTGTTTTATCTATTTTTTTTTTAATTATTGAATTGTCATCGGTCCTCGACAAGTTTACAAAGTTTCAATGAAATCTGACCGTTTAAAGTGGGTCAAAATCGCGCTCAAAGGAGTCGGTTACATACAAACATACAAACAAACAAACCAACAAACATACAAGTGAAGCTAATATAAAGCGTAACTTAAAGCAAAGTTTATAAAAAAACGGCTACCAGAACCAAGGAAGGCCGCAGGCGCGCAAATTACCCACGGAGAGTTACATACTGACATACAAGTGAAGCTAATATAAAGCGTGTAATAAAAACAGAAAGTCCTGTACGAGGCAAAAAGGCCTCCCAGAATGATGTTGCGACATTTAAAAATAAGTATGCTGATAGGGCCCGCTGTCATGTCACGGACAGATACAGAATTAAATTAAATAGAATAAAAATTTAATAGCATGTTTGAGAGAATAAAAAAAGAAATTATGCGCGAGATGGACCCGTGAATCCGTATCACTTGCACTACAATAATCGTCCTTAGTGATGCCACATAAAGGCGCTATTAGTGTCAAATTCTTACCACTGATATGCGGAGCATTGTACCTAATGCACATCTCTGTCTACCCCTACAGGCTTATTAGATGATTTGCATGAATTAACTCGCCCGAATCGGGCGAATCACCACTTTTAAATAATAAATTATTTTCTATAGGAGACTTGCCCAAAGTTATTTTATTTGTGGGCGAATGGACATTCTAGAAATATGTATTAGACAATTGACACGTTTTGAATAAGACGTTAAGGAAACAACAAAAAGTACACTAACTCAACAATAGGGTATTTTACACTATATGAGAAAAAATCTAAAAATATATTATTGAGATAGCTTAGGCAAAAAGCAGTCGGAAAATGTTAGTTTTAGTTCATGAAATAACAAAATAAATTTTGAATCTGTTTGCGAACACCATGAAATAATAGCCGCCATGTTATTACGTCATACCACTGAATAAACGAATCTACTGAACAACTTTGCAGTTTTATTATTTTCGGAACCAAAGTAATTTTTATTGAAATAATATCTTACATTCAGGAGCAGCAAACCAACGATAAGTAGAATAATAACCCATTTTTTTATTGTAAACAATTATCATACAAAATATCAGCGCATTTGTTTACACTGCAAACTGACGTCCCACAGACTATGAAAAGAATATGGCGTCCACTGCGTTCAGCGTTTTCGTCAAATTACACGCGAAATATGAAAATGTTAAATTGGAAAGCATTTTTATGGCACTAATCGATTCAATAAAAATCTTGTGTTTTTTTGTGGTTTATTAGCATTTTAGAATTTAAATAAGACATTTTTCAAAAATGGGTGTAATACCATATTAACTTCTTCCCACGACTTCGTACGCGTCATATTTCTTGCTCCCCCGAACCACCCCGTCGGCGTCGCATCGAATCGCCTGTCGTGCGAGTACTTCATATTCGTGACTTTTTTCTTTTTGCTCGGCCCTAAGCGTCCTAGCGTAATGTTACAATGGGCTATCCGACACTAAAATAACTTTTCCATTTGGAACCAGTAGGTCCTGAGATTAGCGCGTTAGACCAAACATACAAACAAACTCTTCAGCTTTTTATAATATTAGTACAGATACAATAATAAAACGTGCCAATTGCAAATTGTGCGAATCGACTTACTATAAGCCTCTTACAGATAATTCAGGCGTGATGTTATTCTGTCTGAAGTAGTTATTGTAACCGCTGTTATGTGTATGTCGTGGCCATATCGTAGGTTTGCTCACTTCATGAAATGCTCGGGAATTTTTTCTCGAGAAGATAGTCGACGTCAGGGGCCACCCCGAGGTTCGGTTTGTTTAGGTTCCTTTAAACCCTGCAGACAGAAATAGGAGCGGACACAGTGGGCCTCCGTCAACCTGACGTCGCATAAGAACCAGAAGAAGACGAAAATTTCCTTAAATGCGACCATTTCATGAAATTCTTCAGCATTTCATGAAGTGAGCAAATCTACGATATGGCCACGATATGTACACCGCAGACATCGACCACATATAATAGTATAGCACGTGTGTATGTACTAACAGGCACTCCGTTATATTCAAACCGCAGAGACTCCCATCCCCTTCAACTATATGTAATACCTATTCATCAAGTACAGCGGGATTGTTTAGGATAACCACAACCGTAATTGACACAAGCCCACGTGCCCACGGACTTAATAAAATCGCGGCAGGATTTATCGCGCGCGGGATGTTCAACGGTTAGACTGGAAGGCGACCCCAACATAGTGGCGTAAAGACAGGCAGATGATGAACCTTATAAAAGAGTGGCTTATTTGAATCGCATCGAACGTAAAACAATCCTCTATTTATTCCCAATTATTGATTCTGAGATATAAATATTTAAATTTTAAACGTAAAACAATTCATTTAAAGATTTTGACGTTTTCCCAGTAATCCTCTAAGTATTATAATAATAAAAATAAAAAAGCCTTTTTTTGCATGCAATTAAAAAGTGATAACCATAATCTAAAACAATGAAAGTTATTAATTTGTAAGAACCCCTCCGCCGCTGAAGGCCTCCTCCAATGAATTCCAGCCCTCTCTATCTTGGGCTATTTGCATCCAGCTTGGGCCAGCCGTTTTACAGATGTCGTCCGCCCATCTCGTAAGCGGTCTTCCTCTGTGGCGTTTCCCACCCGGGCCTCTCCACCGTGTCGCCCTTAGGGTCCACCTCTCGTCTGACAGTTTTGCCTTATGCCCCGCCCATTTCCATTTCAGTTTTTGAGCATAGTTTAGGGCATCGGTAGCTTTTGATTTGGTTCTTATTTTTTGTATGTCTTATTTTTTGGATTTTTCTAATTTTAAGCATGCTTCGTTCTAGGCCCCGTTGACAAGTGGTAATTTTTCTCTTTATTTCTTCTAATCCTCTATAAGTACCTGGTACTTATTGACAGACCTGCACGGTCCTCCCATACCTATTATCACTGTAATTTGAAAACATTTTAAAAGCCAAATATTTTTAAAAGAGAAACCGTGGAGTTTCTTGCCGGCTCTTCTCTATAGGAAGCGACAAATTGGAACCGTGCACCTAACTTCTGACGTTTCATATTGTGCCCTTAAGGTTTAACTGACATAAAATAATAGGTCTTTACCTATGAAATTGCCGTTTTGTATGAAAAAATTTAAACGAATTTTTTTCATGTATTTTTTATTTGTATTAATCGAAGTAATCACCCATGCAATCAATGCATCTTTGCCATCGCAGTGGCAGTTTATTGATGCCCTTCTTAAAGAAATCAGCTGGACGGGAGGCAACAAATTCTTCAAAGGCATTTTGTACTGCCTCTCGGGTATTGAATTTTTTTCCCGCCAAGAAGTTATCCAAATTCTGGAAAAAGTAGTAGTCTGTAGGCGCAAGGTCTGGTGAGTAGGGTGGATGACGGAGAGCTTCCAACCCCAGTTCTTGCAACTTGGAGACCGTCTGCTGTGCAGTATGAGGTCGCGTGTTGTCGTGCAGGAGCAGCGGAGACGAGCGATTGACCAATGCTGGTTGGAGATGTGCCAGCTTCTCCATCATTGTGTTCAGTTCTTCACAGTACACATCTGCAGTAATGCTCACCCCGTTTGGTAAGAAGCTGTGATGAATCACACCGGCGCTAGACCACCAAACAGTGACCATCACTTTTCTAGGGGTAAGTTTTCGTTTAGGGCATTGTTTAGGTGCTGAACCAGGATCCAACCAACTTGCTGAGCGCTTGCGGTTATCAAACAGAATCCATTTTTCATCGCAGGTAACAATGCGGTTCAAAATTCCTTCATTTGTGTGTCTGTTGAGCAGTGCAAGGCACGTCTCGACGCGTACTTCGCGCTGACGATCATTGAGTTCGTGGGGCACCCATTTGTCAAGCTTTTTTACCTTGCCAATTTGACGCAAATGGACCAATATTGTTTTGACGCTAACGTCGAAAGCTGCTGCTAATTCAGCCGTAGATTGTGTATCATCAGCTTCCACAATCGCCTTTAATTCGTCATTGTCGACCAAAGTCTTCGGACGACCGCGAGGTTCATTTTTCAGGTCGAAATTTCCAGAACGGAAGCGAGCAAACCAATAACAGGTGGTGCGTTGGTTTGTAGTGTTAGCTCCGTAAACGTCGTTGATGTTGCGTGCCGCTTGTGCCGCGTTGCTGCCACGACGGTACTCATATTCCATAATTACTCGAATTTTTAACGTATCCATGATGACGAAAAAGATTCAAATGCGATGAAAATGTAACACTAATCAATAAACAAATGACTACTTTTGGAAAAAAAAATCCATGTTTTTAAAATAAAATTAATTTGAAATAAAATTAGAATTCTTACCCAAACAAAAATTATTTTGATTTGAAATGGCCAGTACTGCAAAACGGCAATTTCATAGGTAAAGACCTAATATTTTGATTTTGGATGCTAGGAATTCGGTAGTGGCTTATCGCCGAGAATTGAAAATGACGAAGCACTGTGTATTTTCGACGAGCTGAGACGGAGACTAACTCGCGCGCGCTACACTGTTGGATTCTCAATGCTCAGTTCAACACTGAGAGTTGAAAATTCCCGCCGTAATTTTAATACGGCGTCCGTGTGATTGTCGACAAAGACCACGTACGACGTAAAAATATCGCGACGGGATTTATCGCGCACCGGTGGTTTTTCCATCAGGAATTTTTCAGTAGAAGCCCGAAAGGAGTCTAGATTTCTGCCCGTCTGATAGCAATAGCTTATTCCTTATAGGGAACGTGCACGACGAAGGGTCTACCATCTGGTGGCGCAAATCCGATGTTTTTACGCAATCATTAGGTACTTGAAATTGACACTTCACGTGTTTTAAAATTATAGAAGTAAAACAAACATAATTACTAAGTGAAAATTTATTGTTGTGTTTCTGGATGCTCGAACACTTCAAAGAAAAATAAAAATCTCTCGGATAGTACTCACTTTCCTTGGTTACGTGATAAACGACAAATGTGGATAAATGCAGTATAAAAACATGTGCAAGTATGAGTTTAGTTAGAAATTACTTAATAATGTTATTTGTAAAAATTGCTAAGTTTCTTATGTAATACAACTATTCAATACAAACAAATCTGTATGTAAAAATAACGCCAATTATCTTTACTAGTTATTTTTCGATATAGCACTATCTGAAGAATTTATAAAGAAAATTAAAGCATAGATGTGCTTAAATTTTTCAGATAGGCCTGCCTTACAAATTCCGAAAAATAAAAAAGTTGAAAATTATTAATTAAATTTTGGTACTTACAAGACGTTTACGCGAAAATCTAAATTTGCCCATATCTTTTTATCGTGTTGACTCTAGACCTTGATTTTTATACACCTAATAGGAACTACAGACTTCCGTATCTGGTATAAATTTCAACTAGGTCAACCCGTTCCTGAGAAAATCGGTGGTGACACACGGACAGACGGCCAAGAGAGTGATCTTATAAGGGTTCCTTTTACCTTTTGAGGTACGGAACCCTAAAAAGAATATTTCTTAGCTTTTTGATTTTCAATCTTGGTCTATAAGCAAGAGTAGACCACGTAAACTTGTTCTTATATCTAGTTTGTTGCGCCCTCCTAAACAAAACTGTTTTCGTAAGACACACAAACACAAATAACCAACCAATATAATCCATAGAATAAAAAATCAATTTAAAAAATGTAGACCAACATTGGGTTTCTTATGCAAGAAAATTAGTTGAAAGTCCATACTTCATGCTTGTAAGGATGACCTACAGACAGATATAGCTGTTATTGAAAAATACGCAAATAAAAATTCAATTTTAAAAATGTATAGGTACAGTGGGTTTCGTAAGAAGGAAAATTGGAAAATGACGCTATCACAACATCACTATAGGTCAGCCTTACTACTCTTAGTACACAGACAAACAGACGTGTGACCGTTGTGTTTCTGAAGCAGCACGTGCTGCTTTGTTCCCCCAGACACGTGCCTGTACTCTAGAGATATTACACATGTGTAATGTGTCGCGGGACTCGAGTCGTGAACTAGATCGTAATTCAATAAGTGATGGAGAAATTATCGACGTCTAATCTAATGTTTATTGAGTTTGTCTTGTAACCTTGTGTTGTAGCTCTTTTATTTTACTGGGATGAAATTCTTTAAGGCAGCTTGCGGTAAAAGTAATTTGTAAAAATCATCACGAAGTAGCGTTGCGTAATGAAATAGCGTTATGCCACATCCATGAGACTTTACTTCTATCTATATATAAATAAAAAGAAAAGTCTTGACTGACTGACTGACTCATCAACGCCCGGCCCAAACCCTTAGACCTAAGAAGCTGAAATTTTGCACAGAGGTTCCCTTTATAATGTAGACAAGGAATAAGGAAAGATTTTTCGAAATTCAACCCCTAAGGCAGTTAAATAGGGGTTGAAAGTTGTGCGCGGGCGAAGCCGTTGACAAAAGCTACCTAGTATTATATAAAAGCGATATTTTTCTTCACCGTTTTGAGAGCAGTGGTGATAAAATTAAATATACAACGTAAGTTGGCCTGGATTTAAAACTCACGCGATCTACAACTCGTAAGTCGGGGCCGTTACCACTAGGCAACCACTGCTTTGGGACAACACTTTGGCAGCATAAAAACCTACCACCAATCAGTACAAAAATATCTGACAATCCAGTGGGAGCAGCAGCTTGTGCTCTGTACTCAAACAAACGTTTTAATCCCTTACAAAGCCATTCCTTGTTGGCATATCAACAACCGGCATACCCCTTTTCATTCTAATCACCCCCAATAATCACTAACACGTGACAAAACGCAACAAAAGAACAGATAAATCAATTAAAAGGCTTAATTAATGCGCGTTAGCTGATTAAGACCTAAACGACAAAACAAAAATATCGGATAAAGGAAATTCTACTTTGATTTGTAAAGTGTAGAGTCGAAATTTATTTACAAAGTTCTGTTGCCTTTTGCAGTGTATTCGGTTGAATGGGTCGTCAGATTGATATTCGAAGTTACGTAATCGATTTGCTGATGCGATTGTTTCTATAAAATCGAGTATCGATAAAATACAGCGTCGATATAATCGAGAATATGTTTACCGGAACATTGTTTTTACTTTGATTTTTTGATTGAAGTGATTAACTACATTAAATTGATATTCTTTTTATTTTAATATTAGCCAGCCCCTGCTTCGCACGGTTTTACGACTTGACAAAACATTTTGATTTCTATCTAGATATATATAAGTACTAATAATAAAGCGGAATAGTTTGTTTGTTTGAACTACCAGTCGGTTTTGAAAAATATACGACAGATAGCGATGAGGGGGTTTGGCAATCTACGCCGCAATGTACTGCGATTTGAAGTGGGGGCAATAAGTTCCCAGCCGCTCCCCGGTGGCAACTGGTAATTTTTTCCCAATTGCTACCTAGTGGCAATCCATGTGGGGATATGTGGCGACTGGCACTATACGGTGCAGCCAATGTAATACGATGGGATGGGTCGCGGGAATAAGAAATATCACGCGGATGAAGTTGAGGCCAGAAGATGGTAATAAATAATATGTGTCTTATCATAATAATCAGCGCATATTGTTCCCACTGTTAGGACACAGGCGTCCTCTCGGTGAAATGAAATGGTACGGTGCAGAAGGACTAATATGTGTGCTTAGGTAGTAGCTATTAATGTATTCTTCACGTACAGTCACGAGCACATTACGGGTCATCCATAAATGACATCAAACAAATTTTATCGTCCCTCCGTCCTTGTCACAGGTGTTCACACTTGTAAAACCCTCTCCCCTTGTGTGACGTCACATATTTTTCAATTTTATAATTAAAAGTAAGAGTAGGTAAGTAGTTTTAGTATCTTAGGTTTTAACATGTGACGTCACAAAGCTTTTTGACACCCCCCCCCCCTTAAAGTGTGATGTAATTTATGGATGGTATGGAAAATAATATTTTGGAGCCCACACTTTAATGGAATAGGTACCTAGTTTATCTCATTGGCTATGTGTATACGTATTAATGCTCGTGACTTTCGGCGGAATTAATTATATAAATGATGGTGAAATCCACAACAAAATCCGTTGCACAACGCGGTCATACAGACAGACACGATCGGGGAGTTTAATTTATAATATGCATCTAAGAAGCTAAAGAGATTAACGATATTGATATTCTTTTTATTTTAATAAGAATAAAACGCGGATAAGTAATTGAAAACTTTTCAAATATCGATGCATCAATATGAATTGTAGCTTTGTAGGAAAAGTTTTAGCCACTTTGTCTGGAAATTGGATTGGTTTCTTATTTCAGTTGGCGAGTAACTCTAGAATAACTAGTTCTAGAGGGGATTTGTCACTATCGCTTTAGATAACGTAGGGGAAGATGTAATGCAGACTTTTTTCACTTAAGCTTAGCCCAATTCAAATTTTCATGTGTTTATTGCAATTTTCTGGTCAGTGTTAAGGCCCTGGTAACTTTAAATATTGTCGTTATGAGCGATACTAGTTCTTATTGCAATTCTATACGCGTTAAAATCTGTTGTAATAAATTCGAATAATAAATGAGCAAGCATTGTCGTAAAAATGCAAATAAAATTGTATAAAATTAGATATTAACTATTTAATAATAAATAATCCATCACCAGATGCAGTTTGGCATTTGGAATTTTATGGTATATTTTTAATTATAATTGTTATTGAAGGGATAAACTGGTTTTAAAGATATAATTAAGAGGCGACTTTGATTATTTTTTGATGCAATAATGTATGTTTAATTATATTTTGAGTTCCATCACTGTAAGCAAAAAAGACTTGAAAATATCATATATTTTTTTTCTTTCAAAATTATTTACGCTTAAAGAGATACACTGGTTTAAAAAAAAAACACCTTTTTGAGCGTTTTTAAGAAATCACCGCCATAAGTGTATGTTGAACAAAATATGATTGACGACTGTATCAAATGCGGCTTTACATAATTACAATCATTTTAATCCTCAATATAACCCTGTAGTTAGTAGTTTATTTAATTTGATTGAATTACTATTTATTTCATGAAAACCGGCCAAGTGCGAGTCGGACTCGCGCACGAAAGGTTCCGTACCATTATCTATAAAAACGGCAAAAAAATCATGTCTGTTGTATGGGATAAATATTTTTAAAGTGAATATTTATAACTAAATATTCTGTGAATATTTCAAGCGTCTACCTGTTGCCGTTATCAATATCGAGCAAAAACGAGCAAAAAATCACGTTGGTTGTATGGAAGCCCGCTTAAATTGTTTATTTTATTCTGTTTTTTAGTATTTGTTGTTATAGCGGCAACAGAAATACATCATCTATGAAAATTTCAACTGTCTAACTATCACGTTTCATGAGATACAGCCTGGTGACAGACGGACAGACAGACAGACGGACGGACAGACAGACAGACGGACGGACAGAGGACTCTTAGTAATAGGGTCCCGCACGGGCGTAGCCAGGTTTTAGTATGGGGGGGGAGGTTCAAGAAAATAATACGATTAAAAGTACATAAACCATTACTGAATGCGATCTAATAAATCGACGGTGGCGGAGGAATTCAAACCACCGTATATTTTAATGTAGGTGATAGTTAGTAATCAATGAGATACGCCACACGCCTGTTCCTATTTTAATTCTATGAATGTTAATATCTGAACTTTTCAGAGGAGGTTTGAACCCCCAAAACCCCCGCCCTGGCTACGCCCGTGGGGTCCCGTTTTACCCTTTGGGTGCGGAACCCTAAAAATTACCCTGGTGCCACCTTATCTCTACATAGAATAAAACAAGCTGCTTTTTGTGTCTGTACGCTTAGATCTTTTAAACTACGCAACGGATTTTAATTCAGTTTTCATCAATAGACAGAGTGATTCTAGAGGAAGGTTTATATGTATAATACACCCACCTCCACGCGAGCGAAGTCGCAGGCAAAAGCTAGTTATGTATAAACGTCAATGTCAGTGGAAATCAATGGAGCATTCATGAACCTAAATAATTAATATCAACGACTTTATGTTAGTTGAGGAAGGAATTTGGAGGCGGGGCTCGTGGCTAAGTAATAGCAGAAGCACGGGTCGATAAGCTACGCTTGCCGCGGTTGGTCCGTGGATGGGTGACCATTTTTACATACCAAGACCCCTCCGTGCCTCGGAAAGCACGTTAAGCCGTTGGTCCCGGCTGTCATTAGTGGATCTTTGACAGTCGTTACGGATCGTCTGAAGCCCGAAAGTCTGACAACCACTTTTACCAAAGGGTATCGTATTACCCAGTAACTGGGTTGTGCAGGTCAGATAGGCAGTCACACCATGCAAAATACTGGTATTGAGCTGCATCTGGTTGTACTGGTAGCTGAACCCAACACAGTGGGAAAAAGGCAAAGATGATGATGTAATTAGGGGCGACCCTATTAACATCAACTGGCCTCAAATCCAGACTCTGGACTGCTACCGAAAAAATCCCGATGGAAAAACCCAGTAATAAAATAATTAAAAAAAAATGTTTATTTCATCGACTTATGTAAATTACATTGTTAAGTTTGGAGTCATAGTTTTTAGTTGTGTATTTTAATATTTATTTAGGTACAATAGAGAAACGACATTTAAAACAGTTTTATTACAAAGTTAGCTTAAATATTTCTCGAGAAATTTCTTCCAGCAGGCCTGCGAATGGAGAAATGAAAAAGAAATGATGACAATAGTAACAGCTTTAAGGCAAAATAATAAAAAATCCAGACTATTCTAT
Organism: Antitype chi; assembly: GCA_947359405.1. Classification (NCBI taxonomy): domain Eukaryota; kingdom Metazoa; phylum Arthropoda; class Insecta; order Lepidoptera; family Noctuidae; genus Antitype; species Antitype chi. The sequence goes on along the minus strand of OX375825.1, from coordinate 4,721,851 downwards.
ACTTATTAGTGCATTCAATCTTCCATGATAATTATGTCAAGTTCTAGGTACAGTCAGCGTCAATAATATCGGGACGAACAGACTGTTCAAAATGTTCTAAACAAATATGAACTCAATGACACAAGGAATGTTTCAGAATGAAGGCAATACAGGACAAATGTCATTCTGACAAGAACTTTATCCAATTGAGATAAAGTTTAATTTTCTTAGTTGTTGAGATAATTTTGAACAGTCTGTTCGTCCCGATATTTTTGACGCTGACTGTACCTATATTCCATTTGAAATAAGATAAGACATTTAAACAAACCTTTTTTACAGTCCGTTCAACTGATTTTGACTTCTATTCCTTAGGCATAAGGATGGCATTAAAAGCAAAAGAGTGGTTACAATAACACCTGTTTACTGCAGATGCCATTATCATGCTACCAACACAATAGAGGTCAAAATCAGTTGAACGGACTGTAAAAAAAGTTTATTTAAATGTCTAATCTTATTGCAAACGGAGTTTATATTATTATTATTATTTATTTATTTTCAAGCAACAAGACTCATAGTGTTAGTAACAAAAATTTTACAAAATATGTTAGTAAAACATTGACACAGAATATAACAACCTCTATGACACCCACATTTCGCCAGTTATAGGGGGCGACACTGTTGCCATCAACCAGGCCCATACCCAGACTCCGAGCTGCTACTAAGAAATTCCAGTTAAAAAACCCCAATAACACTTAGCCCGACCTGAGAATCAAACTCAGGATCTCATGCTCAACAGTAGCGGTTGCCACTGGCTACCAGACCAACGAGGCAGATAATTATTCAACTTAGCTTTAATAACAATAAGCACACAATAATAATTAAAATATTGGTAGCGTAGCGTAGTGGAAAGACCATTTGGTATGCAGGCGCATACCAAATAGTTTTCTCGACTGTACATCAAGCTACCCCAAACAGTCAAATTTTCCCAATTGAACATGAACCTTATGCTTGTGTTATAAAGTTGAAAATCTATCAAAGAAATTTGACAGATTGGGGTAGCTTGATGTGCTGGCGTCTGTACATTCCGATTTGTATATCAATGGTATCGTCATCTGCCTAGCCTTTTGCCAACGATGTTGGGGTCAGCTTCCAATCTAACCGGATGCAGCTGAATACCAGTATTTTACATGGAGCGACTCCCAAGTAGCACTGGGGGTTCTTTATCGGTTGACTAATGGTACACATTTATTCTTTAAGCTCTCTAAGTAGGCTGTATGAGAGCTCTACAGCACGCTATACAGCCCTTACACCACCGGTTTGGGCACAAATTATTCAGCCTTAAGTTCACAAAAGGTACACAGTAGCTGAATAGCAGCACTTTAACGGCAGTTTAAGAGAGAATAATGGTCTTATAGCTGATCTACGGCACTATATATGATTCCGTGTGGTTCTTCATACAGACAAGAGAGTTATAAGAAGTAACTAGTGAACAATTATACAGCCTCTATCTCGTATTAAGCTCACAAGTGTACCCTACAAACTATTAGTGGCCGCTTTTTCTCCAAATTATCACTTGAGTACCACATTTTGTAATCAATATTTAGGAACGACGTATTTCACTGGGGAGTGTCTAATCTAAACAGCCATTTTTATTCTGATATAATTAATTACTGTTAAGTACTCTGTGTTTATTATATTCTATTATGTTAAAATTATGGGTAATGTAAATTTATTGTAAAGTATACATATATTTAGAGTTAAAATTTTCACACGCCTCAGAAATAATGCCGTTTTATCAAACCAAATCTTTCTAAATAAGCAGAGACGAACCATGCAATTTTTGATATTTGTGTTTTTATAGCATTACAATCAGTCTGTGATTTTGTATTTGAACATTAACCACAAAATTAATCACAAAAACTCCGTAGTATGTGATAAAGTCATAATTAATTTAGAAATATTATAGGTTATGTTTGAAAAAAATGGTGGACATTGTCTCCAGCTACAGTGAACCATTGTAACTCCAGATTAAAGTTGTCACCTCTTTAAAGTCTCACATTTGTACCATTATAGTGTCGTGAGCTATAGAAAGGTTCACATTGTGTACCATTATAATGCTGTGACGTTTTTGCACCGTAGGTGCGGTATGCTCGTTAGGCTTATATTCAGCCCTGGGCTGGTATGCAGTTCTTTAATAATTCACGTGAATACCCTTTTAGATATTTTAGCACACTAAATTTTAGAGATCCGCATTCAACATTTGAATTTTGTTTGAATACGTACTACAAGTTAGTACGAAGTCTTCGATAGTAAATGCAGTAGGTGGTATGATTGAAGTAATACGTTAATTTTAATAGACGAGATTGTATTGTTAGAATACGGACTGACAACAAATAGTAGTTTATGCAACGGTCATATAATAGGGTTTAGGCGTAGGCAAAGCAGAGTGTGATAATAATATCACACGAGTGTTTTAATACCTAATTATATGCCGTTGCGTATACTATTTTATCTTCACTCATATAGTTAAAATAAAACGAAAGTGGAAAAATGAGTTAAGTATTTATTTATTCCAAACTCACAGCCACGGAAAAAATATGTGGTATGGCGGACAAATTAGATTCACATTGCGCATTACTGTGCAGCGCGCGCATCTATAGAAAATGACACAATTTTTCTACATTAAGTCAATGAGTCAATTAACGTCGTCCAAGTGTTATAGAAAACCACGTTCACATAATTATTCAGCTCAGAGGATAACAATGTGGTACTCTTGAATAAATAAACAGCTGTCAGTATTACTAGATATCAATGGTGGTGCTCATAATATACTTTACACTTACATGTGAACTCATTAAACGCTCTTTTACAGAATAATATAGAGGCTGATTAATATATCACAAACTAGACCCGCTTACAGCTACAAGCTGAATAACGCTCCACAAAAGGTTGTACATAACAGCTTTTGGCTGCAGTAATGTTCACATTTGTTGTATTGAAATGCCAGCAATATAACACCGTACATGTGGACCTATAAATAGCCTGTGCCGTATTTTACCCCTCTTAAAATGCTATAAATCAGCTTTTAAAATAAAAGCTGGCTAGAAGATTAATGTTATCCTAATATAACACCAATAGTTACTTAAAAGGCGAATTTAGCACTTCTATGCATGCCATAAACAGGTATAGGTGAATTTGTTCACTCTAATACAGCCAATGAACCATGTGTGGCCAATGTTATTACTTAGAGATCACCAGTGAACTGAATGTGAACTACTAAAGAGAACAAAATGCTACTTGGGTGCCTATCTGACCTCCACAACCCAGTTACTGGGTAATACGTACCCCTTGGTAAGACTGGTTGTCAGATTTTCGGGCTTCTGACGGCCCGTAACGACTGTCAAAGATCCACAAATAACAGCCTGGACCAACGGCTTAACGTGCTTTCCGAAGCACGGAGGGGTCTTGGTATGTAAATATGGTTTGGCAGCGCAGCGTATTGGGGAAGCGTTTGGTATGCAGGAGCATACCAAATGGTTTTCTCGACTATTCATTCCGATTTTAAAAAGTATGAACCTAATTTAAGTATGACATTAACTTGCTTTCATCTGTAAATAATCTGACATCAAAACAAATATCCACCACTCATATAAATTATCTATCTATCTATTACCAAAAACCTAATAAAAACGTCACTTGCATTTTATCATCAATCAATTTTATTTGTCAAATGAATGAAAACGATCCTCTTTTTTAATAAATGTGTCAATCTGTGCGCAGATTGCGACCAATTATTCTTGTAAGAAAGTTAATGACTGACTTTTGATATAATTTGATGCGTAAATAATTATATTATGTAAAATAAGTGCTTTTAAGTATCGGCTGATAATCGAATTTCGATAAGATTACAATAGGGTATTTTCCAATTTTAAAAAAACTATTTTAATTTGAAGATTGGGACGATATATTTAACAGAAAAATAAAAATAAATTTATTTATATCCATTTTCTCCATTAAAATCAATTTTTTTTTCGTTGTTTTGAATTTACCGCCAAAACGCTCCTTATGATGACTTTTTATCACGTGACATCGTGACGACAGCTTTGTGTAAACAGCACCGGTACAAATACTTAGTTTGGCGCAGTTTTAGAAGTATTTGTGCACAGAGGCACCGCACATTAGTAATATCACTTTCTATCCATTCAAAATCTTCTTAATTATGAACTCGACATTCACTTGTTTACTTACTAACTACTTTAGTTTACACAAAGTTGCCGTCACGTGGGGTCACGTGATAAAAAAGCCATCGTAAGGAGCGTTTTGGCGGTAAATTCAAAACAACGAAATACATTTTATTTAAATAGTTTTTAATTGAGAAAATGTATATAAATCAATTTACTTTTATTTTTCTGTTACATATTTCGTACTAATCTTCAAATTAGTTTAGTTTTTAATAAATTGGAAAATACCCTATTAACCAATTTTTGAGATCTTGCCAGAACCTATAAGGTCAAATTTAGCTTAGCATTTTAGCCGGCTTGTAGGCCTTTACCTGATTCAAAATCTGATTTCAAAAATGAATGAATAAAAAAAACATTTTTTTTTTCGTGTTCGATGGGCGAAGGTCCAATGCCCGCAATCGATCATCTGTTTTTATATTTTTTCGTGGAACATAGGTTATTTTTTACGAACTTCCAAAAGCCAAAACATTCAATTAGTTTGGTTGCCCTAATATACAGAGGCCAATATAACAAGTTACCCCAATCTGTCAAATTTCTTTGATAGTTTTTCAACTTTATCTCAAAAGAATAAAGTTCATGTTCAATTGGAAAAAATTTACAGTTTGATATAGCTTGATGTGCTGGCTGCTGGCGTCTGTACAAGTCAGTGCCATTTAAGCAAAGCTAGCATGATGTTTTTTTTTTATTTCATTAGTTTTGTTTATCGATACCAAACACGTGGATAAAGTATTGCCAGCTGATATATACAGGGTGAAATTGAAAACATGCGACAAACCGAAATGGGAGATTGTACTCATCATTATGAACAACTTTTACTAAGGGACCAATGATGCAATCGCAAAAAAAAAACAGCTGTTCCCTACATTTTGACGAGTTATGCGAACATAAATGTAGGAAACAGATGTTTTTATTTCGCGATTGCATCATTGGTCCCTTAGTAAAAGTTGTTCATAATGATGAGTACAATCTCCCATTTCGGTTTGTCGCATGTTTTCAATTTCAACCTGTATAATCTAAAATTTTAATCAGTGCGCAAACTGTTACCTTGAATTCAGCATTATAATATTAGTGTAAGTTTTTTCCCTAACTTATAAAAAAATTTGTTAAATACATTTTGACCGCCTAGCGTGTAGTATTGCACTTTTCTATAAAACAGCAGATTTTTTGGTTAATCGAAAAAAAATCTACGTTGAGGTGTGTAGAATCATTTGCTATATTCATAGTAACAGTTTCAGCACTGGTTACAATTTTATCCTCTTTCGTTCACTATTCAGAAAAAAAGGAAAAGTACCCCTAAAGAAGAATAAAAAGTGCGTGGAGTCCCTCCGCGCGGAAGAAGTGAAACCGACTCACTCTCTTTCTCTCTCCTACTTTCTACTTTTGTGTATCATTCTTTCTCTCTCCCTCGGTAGCGTTAAACGTTTAACGCCACCTTTAGCGTTAAACGTTTAACGCAACCTTGTTGGAAGTCGCATAAGAAGTTTCACTTCAAAAGTGCGTGGAGTCCCTCCGCGCGGAAGAAGTGAAACCGACTCACTCTCTTTCTCTCTCCTACTTTCTACTTTTGTGTATCTTTCTTTCTCTCTCCCTCGGTAGCGTTAAACGTTTAACGCAACGTTGTTGGAAGTCGCATAAGAAGTTTCACTTCAAAACAATATCGTAAGAAATACATAATTTTAATTCATATTAATATGGATGTACACACTGAGGTAGTACAAAATATTCCGTCAGAAGTAAGATCATCATAAAGAAGTTTATAATTATTATACGTACCCTAATCTTATCTCCGGCAAATTAAATATATACGTGCCTCGAGCCGTACCTACTCCGCACAAATTTACTCGTCTCTGGCATATCTAGTTAGAGTACAGAGTTAGAACGAGTTTGGTGTAGTGTATCTATATAGTGTTTACGTGATGAGATTCCAGCGCATGCCGCATCTAGTTAGGTATGCCTACTGGAAACTAGCCGCAACGTTCCTGGAAAGAGGCTCACCAAATTTCGAAGTTTGTGGGGTGATTGATGATATTTAGCACGTGCTGATTGAATGTGACCGGAACATACGCGATAGGCCATATTCGCTTGGTGTGGGATTTGAAGTGGGGACATGTAACAGCATCCTAGTGTCCCCTTTGTCGAATGAGGCTAGAATGTTGTGTCGACTATTTTCGGTTATTTACCAGAACGAATAGAGACAACACTATTAGGTAGGTCATAATTAGAATAATAACTGTTTATTACCCATTATTTACGTGTTTTCTGTTACGGGGGTGACATTGTAACTAAGTGATAAAACGAATAAACTAAAACAAAGCGTCGAAAAACTCACCCGCATTGCTGTCGACTGGTAATGTATACCCAAGAGACTGGTGGCATTACCACGTTGTATAGCAATGCTCAGCCTCTGGCCAAGGTAAAAACCAGCTTAAAACCAGTTTTAGTTAAGTTAGGTTATAGGAAATTTGTATTTTTTTTTTAATTAAAATACTTTTATAGTGTTAAAACTCTTTCAAATAAATAAAGATTTATAAAAGGCTGCGTAGATAATGATTTACGTAAACCTGAGATACCTAAACCTCTGCCCCACCCTTTGGAGAAACAAGGCGTGCTGTTATATTATGATAAGTACTACAAAATCGGAATGTACAGTCGAACAAACCGTTTGGTATACCTACAGGAGTCTTTCCACTACGATGCGCTGGCAATATTTTTATTTTTTACTCTGCGTAACAACTTTTTAAGCAATGTAAAATAATTAACTATGTACTTACTCACCACATTGACAACATTGTTTTAATTTTGTAATACTAAATATCAACTAGGCAGACTCGTTGAATCTTATATCAATAGAAAAGTATGTGTGTTAATTACTTGACACTTGACAGTTTAGAAGAAAAAAATAGGTGCAATAAATAAATTCTTATTTTTAATATATTACATCTTAACCTAACTTAAACTATTAACAAACTGAAATATGCCGTCGGAAAATCCCTCCTCATCACTGTCGACTGGTGTGTACCCAAAACACTGGCGGCGGCATTGCCACGTTATATGGCAATGCCTCCAAATTGCTTGATCAACTGTACACAAAATTAAATAATGCAAGTACCTACTTCATTCAGGATTTTGAAACGAAGTTCTTAAGCGCAGCTTGCGGTAGGAGTAAAATGATTGTAGAAATGTTCACGTAACAAAAAAGCTATAGGTATCAAAAGTAATGAGGTCAAAATTAAAATCAAAGATGGCGTCAGCGAATATGTTCAAAGTTTTTATCGTGGGTGTGGTTTTCATGGTTTTCCGTCGGTTGAGACTGGTCATCTCCTAACTCCATGGGTTATTTTAAATCTTATATTTAGAATTGTTTATTATTTTATTTTTTACGTTGTTATCACATATAGAAGCAACAAGAATAATGTTTCCAAGATTTTGTAATACCTAACATGATTTATAAGAGTGTCCTTGGAGTTTCTTGCCCGTTCTTCTCCATAGAGGTCTACGTTTTGGAATGGGCAACTAGCTTCAACTTTTCAACTGATCGACTTTTCGACAATTTAAAAGTGCCTTGCTTTGAGTTTTTTTTTTAGAGGGTTCTGAAGCTGATAGTGAAGTCCATAAAATTTGAGTTTTTTAAAGATAGAGTAAACGACATTACATTCGGAGTATTTTAACAGATTTTTTTTACATTCGCCCAAAGTTTCGACCTTAAAGTAACAGCGCACCTCCCCCAAAGAGGTATATTACAACATGTGGAGACTAAATTAGGCGAGGGTGATATCAGGGGTACAGCTAGGATAATTTTTAACAGCAATGTGGCTGCGCTGTACTCTCCCGAGATACTTACAGCTCTGGAGGGCAAACACCCCGCCCAGGCAGATGACCTCTCCTTCCCTGACCCACTCGATCCGGAAAACCAACTGACTTGAAATTACAGCTCAACAAGTATGTGCGACGATGTGCTCCTTCCGAAGTGGCTCCATCGGCGGCCACGACGGCCTGACACTCCAGCAACTGAAGGAGCTAATGTGTTCAGGCGCCGGGGAGGCTGGTGAGTCCCTTATGAAGGACCTATCGGCCCTTAAGGGGCGTCCATTAATTACGTGAGGCGTTTATGGGGGGAGGAGTGGGTCTCGGTAAATACCAAGTAATTTAAAAAAAAAATCGCCGAAAGAAACAATGTGAAATTGCGAGAAAACCGGGATATCTCCGCCAGTATGGCTAAAATAATATTATCGCGGTTATGCGAACGCCACAAAGTAACACAGTAGTTCCTCGCCACCAGCCAGCCAAGCCTGTCAAACGCAACGCATAAATTCGACGTAAATCAGCACATATCAACGTTTTTACACTTAAAATACGCATTTTGAAATATCTATCTTGAGATTATGGGGGGGGGGGGAGAAGATTCGAGCCAAATCTCACGTAATCTCACCAGATGGGAAGTGGGGTCGAAAAATCGCCAAAAGTGCCTCACGTAATTAATGGACGCCCCTTTATTAATGTTATTCTCTCCGGCAATGTGAACGAAGCCGTCATTTTTATATGGCAAAACTATCTGCCCTGCTCAAGAAGGATGGCGGCATTCGTCCCATTGCCGTAGGGTCCACTTATTGTCGTATCGCCGCCATTTGCTGTGCTTTCTCTACAGCAAGACACAGGCAAGTAAATTCCAGCCCCTGCAGTTCGGCTTTGGGTCTAATAGGGGCTGTCAGGCTGTGGCACATGCTTTATCCACTTACCGCAATAGCGATAAAGGAAAGGCTAGATTCTATATTGGCCACCTTGTTGACAGAAGTTCAAAAAGAAATACCCAAATTGTACAGCCTTCTCTATCAATGTTATAAGCTACTCTCTAAATTACTTTTTATAAAGTCAATCTTTTGAAGATAGTCGTTGGATGTCAACAGGGTAACCCTTTCAGGGCCAGTCAAAAATTCGAATAATTATTGATTCAACGTATGGGATTTGGATGACGGAATCCTAGGGTGTGATGTACACATAGTTTTTCTTAAAAGATTTTTTTTACAATATAAGTTCCGTTGGCCTGAACTTTTCAAAACGAATGAAAATGGCAGCATTTAATACAATAGCACCAAATATCAAACTTACGGAAAGGAATTCTCTTCACCTCCTGAAGTCCCCAATTTTTCAAGAATCCGCGTCCTGAGAAAAGAAACGGCGTAAGGTGAAGGCGTGGCGCAGGCATGATGCTGCTTTTAAACGTTTTCATACAAAAAGTACTGCGTACGCTGCGCCTGCGCTGCGTCTTCACCTTACGCTGTTTCTGTGTAATTCACGCCTTGGAAAGGTTTCCAAAATGAACGCTCATTCGGTCTTCACACTCATTCGATACTGTTGCTTAATACCAAATCCCTATCATGCTTCAATAATAATTCATACAAAAATCCCATAGATAAAAGTATGTTCAGTTTTTCTCATATTTGAACATTTTCCGGAAAACTTTTCCAAATTTCTTTTTACACAAACCTAATTTGGAGTATAATAAAAAAAAAATACTAGAAATAGCCAGTATCTACGAACAGGATTTAATTTGTCTTTGTCTAGATATATTAAATTGGGTTTGAAGCTTTATCAACATTTATGTTCAGAAACAAATAATCACTAGGGTAATCAGTATCAAAAAGCACCCTCCTAAACTCAGGATTATTGAAAATACATGCAAATGTAATCGGTTTGTGTCATCGCCTCGGAATAAATTCCTTCATTAAGAACAGGCTACACCGCGAGCTAAGCTAACTTAGTTTAGCTTAGCTCACAGCAACCGCGTCTCTTCACTATAGCTCTATATAGTTCCTAGCACGAATAGTTTCGTCATTTATCTTTATCCTGTCCTTATCCCAATTTCAGCGCGGTCAGCGCAACATTTTTTTTTTTCAAAAGTACCCTATATGTTAATCCACGCTATAAACTATATGTGTGCCAAATTTCATCGAAATCCGTTCAGCCGTTTTAGCATGATTGAGTAACAAACATCCAAACTTTCACATTTATAATTAGATAGTTTAAATAGTATATATATTTATATAGGATAACTGAGGTATGCGTTGCAAATACTAAATTCGGGCATAATATTGATTTAAATCAAAGACTTTATTAAATACATTTAGGTCTTTAATTTCTGTTAGTTCCTGTTATTTCTGAAATGTATAAACGTTGGTGAATAAATTACTCTATATGATACAAATTGTGCCAATCGCATAGACACAAACCATTTTGATCTGAACCCCGACCGTTGACATTTTTCTTCGTTTATCGAAAAAACATCTGCACTTTCATAGAACAGTTCAATACACACACGATCAAACGAAACATTTCAACGCGGTTTCAAAATCCTGTAATCAATGCAAGGTAGCAGTTTGTTCATCGACGTATCTACCACCCTGAATTCCGTTACCGAATTATGAAACGGTGTCAGTCAAAGCTATGCGAGCTGAGCTAAGCTAATTCAGCTTAGCTCGTGATGTAGCCTGCGCTTTACCCTTCCATAAATTAGTTCCACAAAGTGACAACCGTCGTCGGGACAATTGGCGAGATATTAATCCATATTCATTTGTTTCTCTGCTAATAGAAAAGGGTTGCCGAGTGATCCGTCAACGGTTATATTAACAATATCTGTCAGCCATTTTGTCCTTTGTTTAGCGAGAGGATCAAATTGTTTTGATTATGTTTGTGTCTAACGTTGAAGCATATTTTATGTTGGGTATTTTGCAAATTGTTGATGAGGAAGGTTCTAAATATAAATAGTAGGAATATTTACTGTGGCCTGGTTGACAGTAATAGGCTGGCCTCCACATGGGTGTTAAACATAGCTGCTGAAATGTGATTGGACTATAAATGTACAACTCTGTATACACTCTACATACGTACATACTCTGGACAATCTAGAGTCTAGACAAAATCAAACTGGTTGCTAATTGAAATGTATAATTAATTATATTTATAACATTGATTTACACTCAGTGACTACTTTAACTCACACACTGACTTATTACTTGTTAATTTTCTAGGAAAATCGTATATTTATTTATTTTATTATTTATGTACACATAGTAAAATACATACAGATACAGCATAAACAAACAATTGAGTACAAAGGTACTGCTTATTTCTTTAGAAATTTCTTCCAGCAGACCTGCGAAAGGAGAAATGAATAAATAATAGTTTAAAAAACTAAAAATTCAATTAAAAAGCGTGGGGTGCTTTTTGAGGTATTTTTATAATTAATTAATGTCAAGCACCCCACGCTTTTTAATTGAATTAAATTATTTTCTCCTTTTTTAGTTTGGTTTTTAAAGCGTGTTTTTTAGTTTTTTAAACTATTATTTATTTTCTATTTTTTAGTTCTGCTAACTACAAAAACGTGTTTTTTTTTCTCAATTTTTTTTTTTAATTATTGAATTGTCATCGGTCCTCGACAAGTTTACAAAGTTTCAATGAAATCTGACCGTTTAAAGTGTGTCAAAATCGCGCTCAAAGGAGTCGGTTACATACAAACAAACAAACAAACAAACCAACAAACATACAAGTGAAGCTAATATAAAGCGTGTAAAAAGAAACTTACTTTTACAATGTTTGTAAATATGTGAGATCATAGAATTAATTTATCTGTATTGCTTCAATTTCATTCCTTTTACCTATTTTGGTATAGTAATTTTGTTCTGGGTGCATCGTTTTCACACATAATTATATAATGAATGTACTATGTTAAATATTGTATTTAAAACATTTTAAAAGAGTAACGGTGGAGTTTCTTGCCCATTCTTCTGCATACGAAACTACATTTTGGAAGGGGCGACTAGAATCAATTCTATTTTAATGTAAACTTTGACGTTCAAAAGTGCCTTTTAAGTGCCTATTTGAAATAATAGCTTTGACTTTGACTTTGACTATAAGCCTTCGGAGATTACAGGTGTGATGTTACGTGCTATGTCATTTACTTTGGCTAACATGTAGATCATCGGTGACACACTTAGGTGTAGTACCATTCATCGCTAACATATCTATATAACCCGTACTGTGCCTGCGTGGTGGATTGTGGCCCTCTCCCTTACACAAAGAGGAGGCCTATGTCCCAGCAGTGTACTTACAGCTTAAAATAAAATTCAGTTAGCTGTGTGTTGCCATTAATTTGAAATACATTCCGCTCCTGGCCGGTGGGATAAAGGTACTAGAGTCTGACCAACGAAAGCTGTTCAAGAAAAAAGGCGGGAATTTTAAAAAATCAAGAGCTGTCAACCCTGGCTATACACTGCTTAAACGGAGTTGATAGTAATTATTATTCAAGACATATTATTATGCGATATTTACATCAGTATAACCTCATTACCCCTGGTATATGGCATTTTTGCATTATATAGAAAAGGTTGAATTAATAATTCGTGGTCAGCTTTCGTTGGCCAAACTCTAACTGGAACTGTATGGACCCAAAACAAATAATTATTAATATCTTGCCCGTTCTACGGAACAGCATTTCCTTAATAACCGCCCGGGAGACCAGCTGACGATAATGATGTACCATCAACGTCTTCCGGGAATCCTCCCACGCTGCTATTAAAGCAACCCAAAAATTTCGTAAGAGAAGCCGAACATCGCTTGAAATTATATGATGAAACTGTCTAAAATTGTTTTCATAGTAGTTTTAGAACATACTAGGTGTCAAAAATGCGACGTTTTCTATACGAAAATATGGGACCATTCCGAAATAAACCCCTTTCGAACAAAAAAAAAATTTTGCAAATCCGTCTATATATGACGGAGTTATGCCCGAAAAAAAATAAAAAAAAACATGTCGAATTCATAACCTCCTTCTTTTTGAAATCGGTTAAAAATTCTAGACTCTAAAAAACAAAATCAAAAAAATCTAGATTTATTATGATGGTCCAGGGAAAAAGTCCTCTAATTACCTGGTACTTATTGACAGGTCTGCACTGTCCTCCCATACCTATTATCACTGTAATTTGAAAGCATTGTAAAAGCCAATTATTTTTAAAAGAGTAACCGTGCAGTTTCTTGCCGGCTCTTCTCCATAGGAAGCGACAAATTGGAACCGTGCACTCTGACATTTCTTAAGTGCCCATGCAGGTTTATGTGAAATAAAATATTTAGATTTTGGTTTTTGATTTTGAATAGACACGTCATAAAAAAAAACCAAGTCATAGGTATGACATCCCGTATAGTGGGTTTCCTTCCCAGCAATAGAAACACTATAAAGGCTGTTGTTTATTTCCAAAGGAGCTTTTACTTGGCACCCAAAACAGCGACCGTCGTTGTCATAAACTGCATTTACTTACGTGAAATATCTCGAAAGGTTGTTTGACCCACACTATTAATATTAAAGTGGATGCCGTGATAAAGGTCCTTACCCTTTTAAATTACCTTTACAAGAAAAATAGTAAATTTTGTGAACAAAAAACCCTGAAATTTTTTGGGAGTCGTTTTATTTTTCATCTTGTGTCCTATTTAGTTGATGGACAGGCGATAATTGCGTTTGCAATCAATAATAAGCAGTCAACGTTTTTTGGATATTAAATACATAGCTCGTAGAATAACTCCATAAGTACGTGGCGTTTTTTTTTTTTTAATAAAAGGGTCAGGTCATACGACCAGTTTATTCGGGACTTCTAAAATTAAACCTCGTCCAATCCGTGAAGGCATTATGTGAAAAAATGGGTTTTATTAAAAGAACTAATGGCCGCCGTGCGCCAGCTGTGAACCGCTGACCGCGGCCATCACGAAAATATGGCCAGTTTGAATTTAGACCATTTTAGGCGAAACCCTTCGGTTTGAATTAAAAACACTTATTCATTATTTATATTGTTTGGTACTTTCTTTATCCATTGAAGTATTTATTAATACGATCTTTCGGGTTTCATTAAGTTTTAATTTCATGAATGGACTACTTTTATACCCAAATCCCAATAATATATCCCCTAAATAACCTTTTAAGAGATTACTGAAAAGAAAATGTCTATCCCCTTTCCCAATATTCAAACGATGACCTTTCATTGACTTGGCCATCCCGAAAAGAATCCTTTTAGCAGTTTTTAAATAAAAACAGAAAAAAAGTAACTTTAGCGGGTTCCAAACTCACCCCAAGGGCTCCGTTCGTGGGTTCGTGTTAGCAAAGTTGTAATGCGTTATCCCTGTCGCCCTTGGCCAGACAATGCCTTCGCACATATACTCTACGTATAGGAAAAGGTCGAAATTATTCAGCTATAGCAAAGGGCAGAAATGGACAGGGTATTGAAAAATGAGCTTACTGAAAGTCAGATTACGTTTCTAATCCTTTTGTGTTTATTTCACTAAGATTTTAAGAATTCTCTTCATTCAAATTCGAAAAGAGTAAAAACAATTGCGTCATGTTTTCCGGCCTGACACCCACTATCGAGGATATGAAGCTGATCCCAGAACATGAATTTGGGTTCAGAAGAGCTCATGGCACTATAGAAGAAATGCACAGATTAGTGGAAAGTATTAACTACGCCTTTGAACACAAATAGTATGTCTCAGCAGCATTTCTGGATATATCCCAAGCCTTCGACCGAGTATGGCACGAGGGCCTGCTTTGTAAACTATCGAAGACGCTACCAAATAACTATTTTGAATTCATCAAATCGTATCTCAGCGAACGACACTTCTATTCAAAGTGTGACGACTCGACGACAAAGTTACACGAGATTCAAGCAGGTTTGCTCCAAGGTGACGGTGACCTCAAGGCGTGACGGGCCCTATGCTCTATCTTCTATTTGCCAGATTTATCTTATATCTCCCAGATACACAAAATGTTCTCATTGGGACATTTTATGATGAGACAGCCGTCCTCGCAGTCGATGAAACACCTGACGGGGCGACTAATAAGCTCCAAATTAGCCTTAATGAAATATCTAAGTGGCTAAAAGACTGGCGAATAAAAGCCAATGAATCTAAATCCGTTCATGTTACGTTCACTTTGAGAAGACAAACAAGTCCTGAAGTGGTTTTAAATCGGTAAAAAAAACACAATCTGAGTCCGTAAGATATCTAGGCTTAAATTTTGATCGGCATTTAACCTGGGCTAAACATATATTTACAATAAGAAGAGCATTAGGACGACAGCTGAGTAATCTCTACTGGCTCTTTGAGCGAAAATCGCAACGTACCTTGAAGAACAAGCTTCTGATTTACAAGTGCATACTTAAACCCATATGAACGTATGGACTGCATTTGTGGGGCACTGCTGCCAACTTCAATTTAGAAATTCTCCAACTCTCCCAATCAAAAGTTTTGCGCTGGTAGCTGATGCACCGTGGTACATAACAAATGAAAGAATTCATCATGACTTACAAATCAAAACAGTTAAGAACGAAGTAGCAGACTCCCTCAAAACCTACAAAAAGCGTATACAAATGCATCCCAACCACCTTGCAAATAATCTAATGGGCAAACCGCCAAACACAACATTCCAAAGATTAAACAGAAGAGCACCACAGGATCTTATATCAACATGCCATAATAAATAATGTTATGGACTTACTTATACTTGATCTCCAGTTAAATATCGAATCGATAGATCGCAGGACAGGAAATTTAAAAAAAAAAATCTCGATTCAAAAAGCCTTGATCGAAATATGAATGAGATGTCCTCCCGTGTGCATGGAGACCTTTTGTCCAGTTGTCCGCAGCAATGGATGAAATGTGTGGTAATAATAATATACCATGGACATACTGACCAAAATATTATCCTAGCGTATGATAATACTCGCTATTTTCAATGCATTAGTATAGAATTTCCATTTACTTCACAAATAAACAATTTTTAATAAAAGCTAACTCGAAAATCGTACTGTAAAAGTAATAGAAAATGGCAGGCACATCGCAAAACGTGAAAGGCCCATTAAGACTAAATCTTTGAACATTATGGCGCTGACTGCAGTACATTAGTCTCTACGTGTCAATGTCAAATGGAGAATGACCTGGCGTCACTGCAATTTAGTTCTATGCATACGTGAACAGCATACAACCACTTAAAATACTAATGTAGTAAGTAACCTTTGGGCTCTGAAAGTATATAAGCTACATCAATTTCTTTGATTTCTGGAATTCGGACTAAATGACAGATTTTTTCTTAAGACTTCCAGTACATAGAGGTCAACATCAAATAAGAGCTTCAAGATGCCAATACCTTAAGAAGTTTCTGGTTTAAAGGCTAAAATATCAGATGACAGACGTCAGGACTTGTCAATCAGAGTCGTAGATAAACTAATTACAGGCGCTACTATGAAACATCGTCGTTTAGACAGTCTGTAACTATACATACAATACAGTTCAGAATGTTGAACAACAAAGTAAACACGCAATATCTACTATAGACAATCCATCATGGCCGCCACACGAGCTGTCATTGTTCCCGCCAAAACTACAGGGAACAAGCCACTTCATTATTTAAGTCAAGTGTTACGCCATTAATATCGGTGCTCTGTTGACTCGACAGCGCCTTTGTAAGCAAAATATCTTTATTACGTATTACATTGATTGCTATTACGTTTTGTCAGGCGTCTCTTGTTTTTCGTAAATCTGGTCTGAATATTTATCGGACTCACTCAATCTCGATGGAAAATTATTTTATTCAAAACCAAATTGTTTTATTCTTTCAGCGTTGCCATTGACATTACTTTTTTACGCTTAAAATGGGATATGCATACATATTTAATAGCTAGTTCGTCGAAACAGTGCGGTCAGGGAAAGACAAAAATACACCGTATCTCTTACTGTTCTTAACAGCCATGTTTATAAGGTAACTTAGTAAGAGCTTAACTCCCGTTTGACAGTAAAATTTTCATCCCATAAAACTTTAGTGACTGACTAGTTAAAATTCCAATTAAATTGTTATTGCTCATGGCAGATTACAGCTTTCACGGCGAGACAAAGTAATTGACGACGTGTTTGATTGCTGCTGATTTGCAAGAAACAGTATTATTCAGGAAAAGAGCCTAAGTTTTATGAGCATTAAAAATCTACTGTAACTGTAATATTTCTTATTACCTCGATATCGAACGTTAGTGACTAAGTAAAAGTTCAAACTCAAACATACTGACGCGTAATCTCGTATTGGATCCGTCTTAGTCTGTTCGAGTTGGAGCCATTAGAAAATAAGAGCTGCTCATCTAGATGGTCGCAGCACTAACTTAACTGTCCGTGCGGCAAACATACGTGGAATCTATTTTAATGTCCCCAGATTTGGACCTGTACTGCCCTATTTTGCCCTTCCCTTTCTTCTTCGGAAGGATTGCACAGCATTGTACATAATCTATAGACCCTACCCTTGTTGGTTTCAGCAGCGACTTCCTCGGAGATGTACAACAGGAACGCTCGCAGCGCTGTTGGTGCATTAGACGGTCGCGGGCTAGTCGCTGTCATCAAGCGCCAGGTGCCGCTAGCAGGACAGCTTGACCATCAGCTCGCTTGGGGACAGGGCTGGGGGTGGGTCACCTTGCCTAATGGAGTGTGGAGTGGACGTAAGTATTTTAAATGAGACTGTTTGTAATATAATTTTAACATAACAGGGAGCTTGACCTCTCAAGGTGACAAGAAAATGTTAGCAGCAAAAATTGTGGGAGGTTTTGAATCAGATTATCAGGTTACATCAAACTGATTTGACCTTTAGAATCATGGTTTATAATGCCTTTACTTATTTATTGGTTTATATCTACAATCGTTACACTGTTCAACGAGACACAGCATGTAGAAATAATATTATATTATGAAGATATACCAGTAGGTTTAAGTAGAGAAATGAGGCACAATTTACACACAAATAGTTGACAATAGTTGAGGAAATCAGGCGTTCCATTAAATGGTTATTTACTTATTTTGGTGGACTTTCTTTTATTTAAACTATAGCGATAGCTTCTCTTCATTGAATTAATATTGCCTGCATATAGCAGGCGTTGTGATTCTCGTCTCTCTCTTGTAAACCCATATGATTGATCCATCTAAGTACCTAATTCTCCTCATTAACGGTAGTTCTATCTCTTTTCAGGCCTCACCTGGTCCCAGGAAGGCGAAGATTTCGCCCTGCACGCTATGCCGATCATGCACCACACCAACGTGTCCCAAGCCTGCTCCATGCTGGATGGGGTCACGGCATATGAGGCTTCTGTCTACGAACAGGCTCTGGCAGAGTACGATGATACTGCTTCTGATGACTGGGACTTCGGTGTTGACTGCGGAGACTTCATGATGTAAAAGCCTTTCTGAAGAACACCCATGTCATGGTCTAGGAATTTAATGCGCTGTTCTGAACATATGAAGAAATGGGATCTTACTAAACTTTTTGTCCTTTAGTGTGTGGCGTATTTGCAAATGTTGCATTGCCACTAATTAAGCGGTACGTGTGACATCTTTACGTCTTTGGCAATATATTGCTATTCACGTTGCATTGTGGTTGCCTCTTACTCCTAGCCTGGACCCTAATTGCGTACCAATAGCTTACATTATGATATTTCAACAACCTTCACTGCGATATTACGTTGTTGAACAGACAAATTTAACGATTTTGCGATTGGATTAGCATTACCCTTCAAAATGAATCATCACCCTAATTACGTAGATAACGCACGACCAATCATAATCTGAATCATTTTGAAACAAATTGCTAATCCATTGCTTCATATGTTTGAAAAATGTATCTGCTCAACAACGTAAATAACGCAGTGAATATTGTTGAACTTTCAAAATGAAACAGATTATGATTGATCATGTGTTACGCAATAGGGTATTACACTCATTTTTGAAAAGTGTCTTAATTCGATTCTAGAGAGCTAATAAGCCACTAAAAAAAACACAA
This sequence comes from Antitype chi, assembly GCA_947359405.1. Classification (NCBI taxonomy): domain Eukaryota; kingdom Metazoa; phylum Arthropoda; class Insecta; order Lepidoptera; family Noctuidae; genus Antitype; species Antitype chi. Next base: position 4,702,789 of record OX375825.1, on the reverse strand, counting down.
CATTTTTATTTAATCGATTAGTGCCATAAAGATGCATTTAAATTTTACATTTTCAAATTTCACGCGTAATTTGACGAAAACGCTGGACGCAGTAGACGCCATATTGCTCTGTGGGTATGACGTCAGTTTGCTAAAAACAAATGCGCTGATATTTTGTATGAAAATTGTTTATAATTTAAAAAATGAGTTATTTTTCTACTTATCGTTGGTTTGCTGTTCCTGAATGCAAAATATTATTTAAATAAAAATTACTTTGGTTACGAAAATAATAAAAGCACAAAGTTGCTCAGTTGACATGCCGTATGACGAAATAACATGGCGGCTACTATTTCATGGTGTTCAAAAACAAGTTAAAAAAACTGAAATCTTTAAATTGTATTTAAAAATTTATTTTGTTGTTTCATGAACTAAAACTAACATTTTTCACTGCATTTTGCCTATGCTAGCTATCTCAATAATTTTTTTTGTTTTTTTCTCGTATAAAGTAAAATACCCTGTAAAATAAAATAATCTGCGTCCGAATGGATGCAGATTGTGCTTGAAAGTGTCTTACGCAATTAGGGTCAAAGGCTAAAAAACCAAAGTCAGTCAGTTCCCTGGAACAGCGTATTTCTTTCTTAGATTTTGACAATGTCGCAAACAAATATCGGTGAAGGACACTAATCCGAAAAAATACAGTTTTTCATGCTGGTCATGTTTAACATAACATTTCAACTTGAAATTATACGTTGTTTTGATGAATTCAAGTATCTTTATTCCATTATTTCGTAACGCGAAATTGTTGGATTACAAGGTCTAATTTCCTGATTTAACCTATTTTGTGTTAGTGTCCTTTAAAAAAAGAAATGAATGTAAACAGCCGATTCATAAAATTAACATTTTACGACGTGACATACAAATTCACGGTGCCAAATATATTTTGTGTTATATTTAATTGAATTTATATGTAGGTATATATATTGTGCTGGTCACATAAAAAAATTCGTGCCAATTATAAAGTTCATTCATCAAATAAAATTGTCACCTTCTTATGAATTTTGAGAAAGCAAATTATTTAATTATTTTTAACATCTTATTTCTTTGTCTTTGTCGAATCCTTCATCGAAAAAGAAAAAATAATTGTGGATGATTAATCGAAGATTAAAATAATATGACAGAAGTGTCCCTTCCAGTCGACTGCCATAAAATACCTACTGAAGATAGCATATACTTTGATTTTCCGCATTTTATTAATTTTTTCGATGTATTCAGAAAAAAATATCTCGATACCATGACGAATAACGATGGTCTACAAAGATAAATAACTCAACGCCTTCAGTCGACATTGTTATAACGACATGAAAAGGCATACACAATTATCTTAAATATAATACATTAAATAGATGTGCTCTTTAGAGATACTGCATGTTGTCATAGAAAAGATGTGTGTAGCCATGAAACTCTAGACATTTTCAAATTCTTGAAGTTCGGCCTATTGATAAAAGCCATAGGATGTTCATGTAGGTTAGGTATAGCAGTAAATCTCGATCTCTCAGAGCGATGTTTATTTATGTAAAATATTATTTATAAAAACTGTTTGATACTGTCTTCTCTTTAATCTTTGATAAACTGTAACGTTGATTGTTTCCCCATTTCTTACAAATAATGCATTTTGAGGAATTATTGAAGATGTTAAAAAAATAAATTTGGAGATAATGCCTTTTTTAAATTTGGTAAAATGACAGAAGAAGTTTTCGAAGGTTTTATGTGATTACACAAATCAGGGTACACATTATTCTACTTTGTTGAAAACTTTTTCATGTTCACTGAATACATAAAGTCGCACAAAATGAGAGTAACTTGAGAATAGTCTATATTTAAGGGGATGGCTCTAGGTTAGCCATCGAAATTCATGTTTTCAATAAATAAATTTTGCTGGTTGCCTTGGAGCATCCGCCTTAACACATAGGATAAGTACATTCAATGCTTGTCTCCTGATGACACCAATTACGAATTGAGGAAGTATATTTACTCATTGAATTCGTAAATAAAAAATGTTAGTGTTAAGTTGATGTTAGCATTAGTTAACGTGGTCGGTAGAACATTACCTAACTGGACGAAATATAACGTAATAGTCTTTTAAAAGAATACCATCATTTTTAAAAGAACTGTAAACTCAAAGTCAACTGTTTGGGATATTGTCGGTATAGTTAGGTGTGTATTAATTAGAAAATTATTTAAAGAAAATATCTAGTCGCTACAAAATCTTCCGACCTACCCAAAGACTGCCTAACGTTATTAAAATTACCTACCTGTGTTGTGTGACCCTAGGCATGGTAAACGCGATTTAATGTCCCTCGCCCCGCGAACGCTACATTGCAAGATTTAACTGCTCCAAAATCAATTAACATTATTAATGAGGAAATAACATAAAAAGCTGTGAAAACTGCCAAAAATAACTTTAATTGACTTACATAAATAATCCTTATATTATTTGGAAAGGTTCCCTGGCATTCGATGGAATACTACAACACATGGCACATTTTTTTTTAAGTGGGGTTTTAGTCAGTAAAAGTTCGACACGCCCTCCTGCTCCACCCAGAGCGGGAGAAATTATTCGATGATTTCCCACCCAAAAAAAAAAAACCTACTGTCATGTCTGCGTACATGTGCCTAGATGGCCTAGTCTTTGACTACTGGAACGAAATTTTGACAGCTGTCGAATGGCGGGAAATCTTTCTACACAAAAAAAAAATACGTTTTGTGGCCTTGCAATGTAGCTATAGATGTCGTAGCCAATTTATTGTAATATACGAATGTAAATTAGAATAATTATTTAGACGTTTATAAGATATAATAATAGGTACATACCGCAATTTGTTTTTCTGTTTATTGTATATGCACAGGAAATTATTATTATTATTATTTTTTACTAATTGTCAAGCTAAGTGTTATTTTTTATTTCTTTTTGGCCAAGGAGTCAGTGATTTTTCAAAAAAGATTTTTTCCTGCTAGATGCATTTTCTTTTCTGCTTGTTTTTACCCAACTCAAAGACCGCCAATTTAAATGCAAATGTTGGCCACAAAGTGATGTGGTTTAACATAAATGCAATTACAGTACAACTGTTTTCTTAATTTCCCTTGGCAAACTTCGTGTTTTGTCAGTCGTTGGATTTCTATCAGTCGCCCTTTGCACTTGGTGCAGACCGGACGCTCTCAATTGACTTGGAAGTTTAATGAGTTGTTAATACTCTTTTAATTAATGTAACTTATTTTAAAAATGGGAGGTAAGCTCGTTTTTAGTCGGAAATGCGGTGATTCCCGAGGGACAGTAAGAAAATAGTTGTCCTGTACTTAGTTAAGTTGATGTTTTTACACTTAAATCATAATTCACCGACATATATATTATGTTTAAAAACACTCTAGATCTTATACTTTATTTGGTAAAATATACAAATTATTTGTAAAATTAATGGATATTAGACAGCAATAAGACGTTAGTCCTAACGTCTAGTAATATAATTATGAGATATTTTTGTATGAGAAGCTTGCATGGTTTGATTTTGAAGTGAAATCCTATCGATGTGTTCGTTCTTTCATGTTATTTGTAAGTAGTTTTGCTGTGGAACTTATTTCGAAGCGCTTGTTCGAAGGAATAATTTATTTGTGAAATTGTCTGCACAAGTACCTACCTTTAATTTTTCTTTGAATGGTCTTAGTTCAAGTGTAACCCAATGTGTCTTATAAATTTTTAATCCAATGTAATTATTATATTATATGGAAAAAAGCAGACTGATGATCATGAAAGTCGTATTTCAGTCAATTGAGAGAGTGAGTAAACCGATTTTGTCAATTGATAAAAGAGAGAGAAATAAGTAAATATGTGGTCGTATTAGGTATGTGGACTCTAAATGGAACACTATGGTATTAAACATGAAAAGCGCTCAAAATGAACAAGATTTTACATATTTTCTCCATGGTCACGATATTTTTGTAACTCAATTTTTTAATTCCCTTAAACCCTGTTATTTGTGCAGACAATAAGCTATATTGTTTATAACATCACTGGTATTATCAACGTATCTCTAACACTTTATGGAGGGTATAAAATCGAGAGTAACGTTGCACAAATGATGGATGATAATGTGATTTACATAAATTATCAAACAAGTTACTGCTGACCTCAAAGTGACACAAATACTTGGCATCTACCAGTACTCACCACATGGCAGAACACTGATAAAGAAAAGAAACCTAATCTTAGCGAATAAATACTTATACAAAAGTTCTCATTCGCTAAACATAAGCCTTTCATTAGTACAATGAAAGAAACTCCCAAAAAAGACGTAACATATTTATGGTATCCGTAATGAAGTGAAATTTGTTTATGGATTAGGTTTCTGCTAGAATGTAATAGATGAAAAAAAAATACAAATCATTAAGAAGCTGACAGGTTTTTTGGCGGGATTGCGTTGGAACATGTCGCACGAATTTTCATTTTCATGAAATTTACTGAAATAGCGAATTAAATTGTATAATTTTGGTAGTGAATTATTCAATTTAGTTACGTGTGAGTGCACAAGTATAGTGAAGGTGAAAATAAGTGGCTAACGTAGACTTTTCGTGTTCCCCCCAAAAACTCCTACTAGGTTGTTGTAAAGTTACTACCGCTTTACAATAACTTTGATTTGACTAACTAAAAACGACTTTGACTGTTTTGTAACTTCGTGCCCGATATCGGGCCATTTACTTGATCGAAAATAAAAATTACTTGACACTGGCTAAATGCACAAACCGAACGAAGCCAAAAACCAAAAATAAGAAGCTGACAGTTTAATCTGAGCTTCACGACAAAGTGTGTCACATTTCGTTTCAGTAACTTTAAGAACACTCGTATTGAGCTGCATCTCTGATGAGACTAGAAGTCGAACCCAACACATTTGAGGAAGGGTATGCAGATCATGATGATCACGACGAAATTATCACCAAAAAAAGAGAATATATTTACCTAGATCCTGTAGAGGTTGTCTGCTAAAAACAACCTTACGATGTACTGGCTGGCTATAAAATATCTAATCTTAGTGCGGGTTGTTCGAAAGAGATACCACGGCCCCTGGCACACAGGCAACTGAGGGAACACGGGTGGGTTTTAGCCAGTAAAAGTCTGACACGCCCTCCCGCTCCACCCAGAGCGGTATGTATTAAAGCGGAAATTGCAGAGGTATTTTCTTAACAAATAGCGTAGAGTCGTCTCAACACCTCTGTCCCTTGAATTTGTACATATATATATATTTATATATATATATATATATATTAAGTATATATTATAGTAGATATGTATGCATGTATGTGTATTATTAGTTAATAACCTATTTATGTAATATTATTTATAATTCATTATGATATATTTTATAGGTTTTTTCATCATTCCTCTCATCCAAAGCACCTGCCATCTAATCTCTGCACCACCCTTGGTTGACTGGTAGAGAATGCCTAAGGCATTAAGTCCGCCTTTGTACCTTTTTTGTGTGCGAGAAGTTTAAATAAATAAATAAATAATAAATATTCGAACTGTCAAGCTAATTTAGAAGGAGAATAGTAGAAAAATCAGTAGCAGAGTTTGGGCCACAGAGTACTTTTTTATTGATTTGGACTGACAAGCCGAAGGAAGAAGATTAAAATGTACTCGTAGAATGCTCTTAAAGAAATACTTACTCAATTTAAGGTACCAACGTGTTTTATAATTCGATCCCGGTATGGGAGCCCCTGAGATCCACCTGAGGATCTCACAGTACTATCATATATTCAGCCAATAATACCAGTGATGTAACAAAACTTACACAGTAGAAGATAGCGGTGTATCGCTACAAAATGGACAAATAAGTAAATAGCGCGTGCGTAGTTAGATCGACGTCGTGTGTTGTATGAACTGTATGAGCGTTCAATCACAGATTATGAATGTTTGTATGTAATTTTTTTAATAAAATATACCGTCATGGTGAATTGTTGGTTTTTAATTTTCCCCATTATAACCTAATTTTTATGTGCATCATAATTACCTAAGAGAAGTATGCGGTCGTAGTCAACATGGTTGATCGACATCTAAATATCTGATTTGAAACATCTGACACAGGGATAATTCAACGTGTCAGAGAAAAGACTATCCATGGAGTTTCTTGCCTGTTCTTCGCTTTGGAATAAGCAACTAGCTTCATCGTTATTATTTTCTTACCAATCGACTCCTTAACAATTCAAAACTGAGAGCATTGTTTATAGAATACTCCCTTGAGGTACACCCTCTGAATGAAGGGGAAGGGTTACAAATAATTTGAATCGTTCTGCTACGCAACTACTACGCGACTATAACATTCAAGAATAAAATACTAATACGTACATATCAACATAATCTTTTTTTTTTTGTGGAATAACGATCGATAGAAGAGAAACCGAATCCAGCAAATCAGTGCTGGAATTTTCTATTCAGTATTATAGCTGTATTATTTATTACAATATTTGACTTACCACTCGTTTTCAACTTCCACTTTAATAGTATGTGAGGCTGACAATTCTAAGAGAGCTTTTTTTTTTTTTTTTTGAGGATGGGAAATCATCAAATAACTTCTCCCGCTCTGGGTGGAGCAGGAGGGCGTGTCAGACTTTTACTGACTAAAACCCACCCGTGTTCCCTCAGTTGCCTGTGTGCCAGGGGCGACGGTATCTCTTTCGAACAACCCGCACCCCTGGCAGGCATCGGCCCTTGCGGACCCCACCCTTTGGTGCTGACATCTCTTTGAGGCGCGCGTGGAACACAACGCGCCGTCGACCCGGGCTTGGTCCTTACCGGACAGCGAGCTACCCATTACTCGCCGTCCGCAAGCCCGCGCCTACGGTGGCCGGGAATCAGCCTGGGATTCCCGACGCCCAGGGCTTCTCCCGCGGCGACTACGGCCGTGAGGGCGCATATACTGCCTCTCCCTCACGTGCGCCGCCTCCCTCTTCGCGAGCATTACTGCTTCGCAGAAGGAGGTGACGGCTAACCATTCACTCTCGCTCCGTACCATGGCCTGCACCAGGGCCGGACGCGAGAGATCGCCGCCGCCGATCGCCTCCACGAGGACACGGCGGTGCTCCGCCCAAGCTGGGCAGACCGCCACCGTATGCTCCACCGTGTCCTCAGGGCGATCTTCGCAATGGAAAAACCCGGGCGTTTCCTCCCGCCTTTTACGAAACAGGAACCTCCCGAAACAACCGTGTCCGGTGAGGACCTGCGTCAGGCGGAAGGTGAGGACGCCATGCCGCCTCTCAAGCCACTCCTCAAAGAGGGGACTTACCGCCGCTATCGTGGCGTGCCCAGCACTGGGTTGCAACAATCGCACTCTCCATGTCGCCATGAGATCCCGCCGGAGCTCTGTCCGCTGCACCTCGATTTCTCGCGGCAGCGGAGTAACGCCCCGGCGTTTGACCTCCTCGCGCCACTCCCAGATATGCGCGAGGACCTTTGCCTCCAGATCCCATGGCGGTAATCCGGCAAGGAGGCCCGCCGCCTCACCTGAGATCGTGCGGTATCCCCGGATCATTCTGATCGCCATGACCCTATGGGACGCCTGCAGCTTACGGGCTGGTTGGCGCCTCAATGTAGGCGCCCACACCGGCGCCCCGTATAGGGCCATGGACCGCACGACCCCCGCGTAGAGCCTCCGGCAGGAGGCGTTTGGCCCCCCTAGATTGGGCAGGAGCCGCTTCAAGGCAGCCCCGGCCCGCTCCAGTCTGGGAGCCAAACGTCGGAAATGCTCCGCGAAGTTCCACCGGCTGTCGAGGACGAGTCCCAGGTACTTCATCGTCGACTCGACGCCGATGTGAACCCCTCCCGCCGTTATCTGGGAACCCGTGGGTGGCGCATTCCGAGGACCATGAAAACACATGGCCTCGGACTTGTGCAAGGCCACCTCGAGTCCCAGTTGCCGGATCCTATCGACGATTGTCGCAACCCCGTGTGCCGCTAAGTCGGCCGCCGCCTGGTACGACCTCCCTTGCGCCAGGACCAGCGTGTCGTCAGCGTAGCAGACTACGCTGACGCCGCTAGGGAGGTCGGCGCGCAGCACCCAGTCGTATCCGATGTCCCACAGATGCGGCCCCAGAACCAATCCCTGTGGGACACCGCACGACATCTCTCGCCGGTTCCACTCTCCTTGGTGACCGGGGTAGATGACGGCCCTGTCCGTCAGATAGGCCTCGACCACACGACAGAGGTAGGTCGGCATCCGGTGATACCGGAGTGCCTCCCTTATGCAACTCCAGGGTAGGGTGTTGAAGGCATTATTCCAAGAGAGCTGACAGTATGATCATCCAGAGATCTGTCCCAGATATAAATACAAGAAATTTTAGGCATCTAATATACGTCAGAACATGATAATTGCAATTATGTTATTGTTTCAATATCATAATGGCTTATAATTTGTAACCTTTACGCACCAACTGGTGGGGTACAGCAATTTCTATAACTAGTTCCAGTCTATGTAGTCGAAGGCCTTAGAGAAGTCAACCAATGACTAATATGATTAGTCTGTTTAACTTAAGAATTCTTGAGAATGTATGTTAAAAAGAGGTCAATGAACCCTGGAAATGCAATGGATAAGTACCTAGATATTTTTTAGAGGTCACACTTGTAAAGTGCAAAGATATAGGGTACTTAAAATTTTATTTTAAGTTTGAACTCTAAAAGAATGTTGGTCAGCATTTCTTATCAAAGCCATGTGTTTTTAGTAATCATTAAATCCGTGAAAACACCTCTTGTAGCATCAGCAAATCAATTTATTAAATGTAGTCCAAACAGTATACTACAAGCCAAAAAAGGCGCAAGTAAAAGCAAGCATTCATAAAAACGAACCAAAAAATATAAAACCATGTCGTTTCTTCGAAGTGGACGAACTGAGACGAGTGTAAGGAGATGTTATCTCCGTATCCGGTTGCCTTTATTTACAGGATTAGCTCAAACAAGTGTACACTGCGATTTATTACAGAGATACAAGCACTTAAGATGTCTGAACACTGTCTATCTAAATTGAGTATCTGTAGTAAGATGAACATGGCAGTTATTAAATATCATTCGCATTCTTGTTGCTTGATTCATTATATTCTTACTTAACTTTTGATCAAAGTTAGCTCAAGCTGTGATTGAATTAATAAACTGGACTCTTCGGAAGAGAGGTGGAAGATCCAAAGACTTGACTAATGTTGATTATACCAGTAATAAGTAGGTAAGCATGTCAATAAGCTTCGACATTATTAAAAAGTTCAATCCTACCAAAATAACCCAAATAAACACACTCAAAATAATAAATAACTTATAAGCTTATCACGGCGTTAAATCAATACTGTATGCAACAGATGGTCCGTTTCATTAACCAGTTCTTTTGCATAAGCTCCCTCCAAACAATGTGAAGCTGGCATTTTATGCTATCCCCTATAATTACCCTGACACTACCACCAGGTTAACGCTCCGTGTGACTTATGATAACGCTTTCACTGAATTTGGCTGCGGGGTCGCGAATTTCTTCAATGTTTATGCCATTTAACGGAATAATACTAATTCCGCCCGCAAAACTTTTACCTTTAAGTAATAAAAAACATTTTCCTTTGCTTCAAACGTAAACAATCATTTGTCTATTGGCGGCCGAATACAAACTCTTTTTACAGACGAATGTCAGTGTCAATGGAAAATGGTCTTTATGGTGTTATGACAAAAGGTGTATGGGGTTATGATAGCGGCAAATATATTGTTGTAGGTTCACAGGGCGTGTAGGTGCAGCCAGTCGATTACTCAGCGAGTAGTCATGCAGGCTGCTCGCTCCCCGTCCCGCCATCTCTCGCTAATTTACCTCGGTGCTTCACAACAGCTGAGTCGCTTGGCGACCGCTGACTCGTTTGATCGGTATTGCGATTAAATCATTCTTGTAACTGAGAACGCGCCGATAAATAAAAATAAAAAAATCATAAACGCATTCCAATTTTAAACTACGCGCGAAAGCTCAACATTGACGGACATAATTAATATTTTTGACATAATTATTTGTGTCAAATTTTGTGAATGGTTTGTGTTTGTTAGAATGAACAATACAAAAATCGCGTGTAGTATTTTATAATTTTTTTAACACGATTCAATAACTTGACACGTCACGTTGTTTAAATTTTTGTGATCTTCCAGCTTACTTGGTATTAGTTATTTTTGTGTGCGACTGAAATCCTGAAAATGGAGAAGAACGGTGGTTCCAGGCTCATGCAGATGCAAGTATGTAACTTTGTGTTTATTTTCAATTTACAAATAGTAGGCTACAATGAAACCATATTCTATAGAATAAGTGTTTATAAATTATTGAGCTCTTTACATACAATAATTTTTCCGGCTTCTGATAGCTGAATTCCAGCAACATAGGCCACACGTATTTACTTGTTTTTTACCGTTACATATCACTATTATAATGTATTATAAATAATATACTTACGTCTGTTTTTCCTAATAAGTGTTATGCTTGATGTACTTATGTATATCTATATACCAATGAAAACTGCAAATACTTCCTTAAAATATAAATAGGCATTAACAGGAAAAATACTCCAGGAAAAAACAAAATGATGATCTAACAGACCATTCGTTGTTGTGATATCAATAACATTAGTAAACCATAATAGATGGGCCTATTCCTTTAAAAGATCGTTAGCTATGACGATCTCATAAATAAAACAAACAGACCAATGGCAGCCGGCGCTCCATGAATCAACAACGAACTTTTTTTATATACCACCGGAACCACAGACTAAGATAATATCAACAGTGGGGCTAAATATATGAAATAGGCATATGATAACTTGTAGATAAGAAAGTCAATAAGTATGTCGTGTCGAAAACTATTTGTAACTTTTAATGTTTTAAATGGTATTATTGATAAGGAATAGTAAAATGAGAGGTGTTTGTGGCTAAGTAATATAAGCTGCACGGGTCGGTCGTTCAGGTTAATCTGCGCTTGCCGCGGTTGGTCCGTGGATGGGTGAACATCTTAACATATCAAGAGTCCTCCGTGCCTCGGAAAGCACATTAAGCCGTTGGTCCCGGCTGTCATTTGTGGATCTTTGACAGTCGTTACGGGTCGTCAGAAGCCCGAAAGTCTGACAACCAGTCTTATCAAGGGGTATAGTATTACCCAGTAATTGGGTTGTGGAGGTCAGATAGGCAGTCGCTCCATGTGAAATGCTGGTATTCAGCTGCCACCGGTTAGACTGGAAGCTGACCTCAACATAGTTGGGCAGATGATGAATAGTAAAATGATTAAGGGCGAAGCACAAGGGTAGCCCGCAAAATACGATAATTTCATTGAATGGAATTATACCTAATTATGAACTTGAGAGAGTTGTGTGGATGATTATAATGTACAACCATATTTCAAACGGTAGCGAATCGTAAATCAACTTAAAACCTGACACTGACCTCCAAATTCCAAAAAAACATAAGAAAATTGGAAGTTTAGGGGCTATCTTAAACTTAGCACATCCATAAACTGCATAAATTATCTAGTCAGAAAGAAAGAATAGCAAGAAAAAAACACTGAGAAAGGAAAGACTAAAAACAAGACAAAAGTTGAATAAATCATTGATGCTTTGTAGTTTCGTGTTTGTACAAGTCAATGATGTGAATCATGTCCTTGACTGACAAGAGTTTCTTAACTTGATGATGTCATAAAGCTATCTACGTGGTTAGATTCCTCGCCTCAAGTTCATATTATGTAAAACTGTCAAACAACTAGAAGTCGCCATTTACTCGTTTCATACCACGCTTATGTTAGAAACTTGGCTCAGAAAGCTCCTATTTTTAGAAGAGATATTTTTTTAAATATCTTCCAAAGATTTTCTATACGAACCGGTCGTACTTACTTTTTCATCTCGTCTTCTGGCTTACCTTTCCCGAATTATGTTAGACGGCTTCTAATCTTAACCGGCCCACTAATTGCGTACCACATTATCAATCAGATTTTGAATCATTTTGAAGAATATTGGTAATCCATTGCTTCATATGTTCGAAAAATTGGTCTGTTCAACATCGTAAATAACGCAATGAATACTGTTGAACAATCAAAATGATAGCCATTCCTTTTGTTTTTGTGTTACCGTCTGATGCAGCTTGGGTACTACCTCCTTACAAAAATCAATTATATGTACCTACTGGCGGTTTTCTTACTGTTATCATCTGTGGCACAGCTAAGAGTTCGGCGAACGCTAGCCGGGATGCGAACCTTGAACTCGACGGTGACGCTCAGCGACTGGAACCACAGAATAAAAATATTTCGGTTTATTCCGTACTCTATTGTACTTGTTCATAAGATGAACTTGATGACGTCAATGGGTATAAAGTGCTTCTGTTTAACTGACAATTATTATTAGCTTGTATGGCTTCTGTCTTTGCAACCATCATAGTATCGGCCGTATAAAGAGTAGTACATAAACGTGGTACAGCCAACGTTACTTAAAATGCAACATGCAGAGCACAACAATTTTATGAAATATGTTTTTTTTTTGAGTGGGAAATCATCAAATAACTTCTCCCACTCTGGGTGGAGCAGGAGGGCGTGTCAGACTTTTACTGACTAAAACCCACCCGTGTTCCCTCAGTTGCCTGTGTGCCAGGGGCTGTGGTATCTCTTTCGAACAACCCGCACCTTTATTAAATATGTTCAGGTACTATCTAAGTCTGTCACCGAAGAAACGCGCCCGTCCGAAAGTAGTTGGTTCGTGAAAACAAATGTCAAAAACTATTAATCGGACGGTAAAAGTACATCGCTCGTATGACCAACTTTCAAATCAAATCGTGTTGTGATTCGTTCATAATTCGGGCCCCGAGCTAATCTTATGTCTGTAAGTGATACGGAATAGGAAACGTCGGTAACTTCGGCCGCACTGCGGACATCGTGGCTGAGGAGTAGACTCCTTGTTTCGTGATGACTTGAAGTAGATTTTGCATTACACTCTTCCCATCCTAGGGCGATTGCAGTAGCTGTGACTAAAAACTTTTAAATGTCCATAATCATCAGAGGTCGGAATTAGGTAGAGTTATCTATTTACTTACACTGATTTCATACAACGAAAGAATAGAGTGGATATGTCCCAAATCCCGGGATTAATTTTGAAGAGCAGAAAAATCGCGTGATCTATTAAATAAAAAGTTATTTACTTCTACAAAATTTAAACCAGTGCACGCGCGACGTTGCCAAATTTCTATCTCTGAGGTTTTTATTATTATTTATTTGTAATATTGTTGGTCACACGGAATTGTCTGTTAGAAATCCCGGGAAGATCCATATTCATATCAACATTTTGATACTAGTACATAAATAACTCTACCTAATTCTGACCTCTGAAAATCAGTTATAAAGGTTTAATAATCATGCCGACTGAAATATTTAGTAGGAAAACTCAAATTTCCAATAATGTTTTAAAACTTGAAAAGTGCTGCTTCATACTGGCTATGACGTTATGTAAATACGGGTTAAGTCATTATGCAAGTAATACCTATGTATAATGTCTATATTTCTGATATATAATTGATTCGTCTGTCTTAGTAGACGACGCGATAGTTCAAAGGTTTATCATCTGCATTTCGTGTTATCAGGCCATCAAGGCCATCATTAGAATCGACCTGTGCATTATTTAGGTGAATTCGCTGTGTATGCAACTTTGGGTCAACATTTCACGTAAATTACAACTTTTATTTTTTCGCTGTATCTATATGAATTTATATACCTACTTGGTGAGTTTGTATGAAGCTTCTTAAGTTCACCCGTTTTTAAATACTTGTGCATGTGATTTTGTTATCATTAGGATCGACCTGTGCATTATTTAGGTAAATAAACTATTTATGCAACTTTGGGTCAAGAGGTAGCAGTTATTCTAATACTTTGCATGCCGTTAGGCAAATGTATAGGGACAATTTACAACATGTTAGGAACCTGTGAGAGAGTCTCCCATGAAAAATGTTTGACGAATACTTTTATTTTCCAAGAAAAAAACAATTATGATGAGGAACCTATACCTATGCTGACCTAGGAATACTAATAGAGCACAACTCAACATTTTAAAAATCTTCAAAGACCAGTTACTCCTAATTTTCAAAGACATATTTACTTAATGTATAACCTAACAGACTTTATTTCCAATTAATCTTTATATAAAAAATTTCGCTGCATCAATTTGCTTGGTGAGCTTGAAGTTCCTTAATTTCACCCACTTTTGCATACTTGTGCATTTGATTTTGCTATCTCTAAACATCGTATAGTGGAAGGTGTGTCAGCTAACAGGTCTTACCACATTCCCCCGATATATTCTCACGTTTACATCAGAGCCGGTGGTCTTATCTCAGCTGTTATTACCTATATCGCGACGATAACCGCAAGATTGCTAGAAATTATAAAAGTCTCCTAAACACGTCCTAGCCATTAGTACTAGCAATTTTATGCGATATCTCTTTTTTTGAAGGAAATAAGAGTTGTTTTGCATTTACTAGCTACCGCATGGAATTATACGCAGAGCTTCTTAATTTCCTCTTGGTAAACTTAATATTGCTGTTCTACTTTTGGTATCAACTCAATTGTTGACCTTGAGCTCTATCGTCATTCTCCTGCTATCCCAATTTATTTGTGTTCGGCGTAACTATGTCTTTTTCTTCCATACTTCTCTATAAGTCGTCAAGCTAGAGTACTATACAAGTAATTAATAAAGCTAAGTTCATTATAGTGATTAAAATTCTCAGCGTCATTTTCTTCCCACAATCTGTCCGCATTGGCAATATCTTCGAACCTTGATTTAATCCGCCGATCCTTTTCTTCTATATATTTTTTAGCTTCATCACCATCAACGTCCACAGCCTAACTTCACCCACTGCTGGACATAGGTGTCTCTTCATCATCATCATCAGCAGTCTACTGCTGGCCTCTCGAATTGCACGCCATTGAGCTCGATTCTCGGCAACTCTCATCCAGTTGCTACCAGACACCCTGCGAAGATTGTCACTCCACCTAGCCTGATGGCGTCCTACCTTACGTTTGCCGATTCGCGGTCTCCACTCAAGAACACTCATCTACCCCAAAGGCGTCTTTTTTCTTGTGCCAATCCCCACGCTCCTGTGCCAGCCTCATCCAAGTTTTGCCCGTGATGGCAACACCGTCGTCCGTCCATCTCGCCGCCGGACGACCGACATCTCGTCTTCCAGTCCTTGGACTCCACTCTGTCACAGCTTTACTCCTCCGGTCATCACTGCGCCTTTGCCAGGTATCCTGACCAACTCTATTGGAATTCCATAATACGCTTTCCAAAAACCGAAGACCTTCGTACGTCTTCGTAATTCGGTCTATTAGCCTATTTTTTTACCTTATCTACCTTTTACCTCCTATTACATAAATTGTTCCAGTTCACCCGTTCGATAGCCAGCAGTGTCGAGACAATTAGGCATACGCCATACAAACAAAGCTGTGACCCGATGCCCTAGTTGTTATTTATTGATAAATGTATCCACAGCCTAATGGATTGCTTGTTATGCATAATGCTGTAATGTGAATTCATCAGTGAATTGCTTATTTGAATTTACGACTTTTTTATTGTCTGCCTGAAATTGGCAATTGGTGGTTCTGGAATATTCGATAGATAATTTAGTGATGATAAAAATGGAAGTGGTTCAATTTTCTGATACTTTTGAATCAATCAATCTTTAAATTCAGATCCTGATCATCTTCATCATCAGGCTGCAGCCGTCCTCTGCTGGACATAAGCCTCTCCTATTGCACGCAATTCAACTCGATTTTCGGAATCTCTCAATCTGCTGCCACCAGCCACCCTGCCGAGAATCGTCGCTCCACCTGGCTGGAGATCGCCCTATCTTACGTTTGTCGAACACATTATAGAAATTAATAATTCCGAATAAAGTAAGAACGACTCCTGAAAATTTAAGTTCGTGTAAAACTAAGTTTTTTAACTAAAATCTTTTCTCGTTAACAATAGCGCGAGGATAGCATCTACATAATGGGTGTAGCGTTAAATAGTAGATACGTTTATCACTTAAGTTAGCATACTTATATGTAGGTACATGTAAAACTGACATTGTCATATTGTTTCAACCTAGAATCGATAAGCATTGTTTGTTTAATTAAAACTATAGCAACTACCAGCATAATAGCATTGTTTTTAAATAAGGCAGTTTACTGTTTTGAATGCAAAGTGTCTCTGCCTACCATTTTTTTTTTCGCAAACTTGGAATTGCTAAGTTTTTCCTTTCAATATAACCAGCTGGTACCTAAACCTTGTGTACGCTATATTGTGTAGACTTTGTTTATGATCACTGCATACATAGTAGCAGTTACATCGACGCCTAACCTGTTACTAAAGATCCAGTACCTACATGATTCGTTGAAAATTTTCATCAGTTTGTAAATATAAATTGCTAATCCAGAAACTTGATAAACAGCATGCCCAATCGCTTTAGGCTGTGAGAAGAGCCGGTGGAGGCAATACAAAGTATTAATATGTGTTGAATGATCTACTATACAACAAAACAAAATTTTGACCGCAGTAATGCACTTTTCTATGAAATAACCACTTTTATAACCGACGAAAAAATTAAGTCTAGAATCATGTTCTGAATTCACAGTTCCAGTTTGAGCATCGATATCCATATCATCTTGTATGCAGTGATCATAAACAAAGTCTATGTGCAATACAACCGTGCATACATTACATTTCGAAACGTATGATTTATCAGGCTGTTATCAAACAAACGTTTAGATAACGTTTATAGAATGGGCGTGGGTTTAAAATAAGTGCCCTGCTTATGGTGCATAGTTTATTGTAGGTACATATCATATTAAATTGACCCTTGGTATTTATGCAGTTAGTCTTTAGAAAAAGAAATTTATTCATTTAATGAGAGATATTATCGTTTTTCTTTCTTTATTTAAGTTTCCTACCAAAGGGTAAAAATATATTGTAATTTTCTTTCAGATTTAAGTAATACTCAAACACTGTCTGGGGGGCTGGGTAATCTGTGGGACAGGTTTTCCTAGTGCAGAACCAGTCTCCACCAAGGGTTTATTCAGATGTTGTAATCTTCATATAATTAAGGAACTTTTGTGAAAGAGAAATAAATGTTTATTTATTTATTTAATATTGCAAGCTATAAAATTATTTACAGCATGATTTTTGGAACGACGTCTGGCCATCTAAACTTTTTCTCACTTAACTTTTATTTATCTGATAGTAAACATGTATCATCATGCATTGTGGAGGTCAGATAGGCAGTCGCTCCATGTAAAATACTGGTATTCAACTGCATCCGGTTAGACTGGAAGCTGACCCAAATACAGTTCGGAAAAAGGTTAGGCAGATGATGATGAATTATGCTGTTCCACTCCTGGGCTTAGGCGACTTGTTTTCTTTCCCTCGAGTCGGGTTCAAAAGCTCGAGTGATACTGAAATTATAATTTGGTGTCTATCTGTAGCATTTAATTAGCCTAAATTGTTCCCACTTGTGGGACACAGGCCTCCTCTGTGAGAGGGAGTGGGCCATAATACACCGCGCGGGCCCCGTGCTGGTTGGTGGATGTCACATGCCGTCGAATTAAACTTAGTAAGTTGGGGCCGGTACCACAGGGCCACCACTGTTCTCGTAGTGGCACTACAGAAAATACTTCGCAACAATATCTAAAAATACAAAAAGATAAGTGGCGCCATCTACAATGCCATATGCGAACTACGCAAGACTCACGTCACAGAAATCCTAGATCGCGCAGTTAAAGTTTACCGCGCGACTCGCATATGTAGGTACAACATCCCGACATCAACCGTCGGGCAGTTGCCCACCAGACACAACACCCGTCTGGTCGGAGAATCCTCCCTTTTCTATAGAGTATGAGTCAACTTTACACCCTGTTCCTCATACCTCTATATTCTCTCTGGTGGTCTCTATCTGTGGTATACTTGCGTTTGGTCTATACTTACTGCGCCACTTCTTCGTACGTTCGTGTCGTTAAAATAAGATACGTTATAAAGCTTTAGAACATTATCTTAACGGAGTGTCAGCCTGCATAAGCATTTCATTCTAAACTAGCTATGTCCATGGCTTCGCCCACATAAATGTCGGAAATTATTTACTTGCTACGGGAACAAAAAAAAGTAACCTATGTTATTCCTTAAGCTGCCAGTGAAAGTACCGTCGAAATCGGTCCAACCGTTCCGGAGATTAGCCAGAACATAAAACAGGAAACAATTTTTTTTAAATGTTTTTTTTTTAGTCATAAGTTCCGATCATACATATATGCTTTTAGTAAAAAGCTGTTATTTTGACCTTACAAAAAGACAATTAAATTGTATTATTTCATATGGATAACAAACTTAGTAACTATACTAATATAAATAACTGCAAAATGATAAACCCTACCCGCTATCACACCCGCGACCCATTTCGCATATTTTATAGCACCTTCAATATCTTTAATAGTGACCACATTACTGTAAGCCGCACCACCGCACCGTTACAGTCATTTACTTGCAAATTCTCCGTGCAAGTGCATTAGGTTAGCTTGAACGCTGACCCCCATTACCTCTGGCTGGTCGCCAGGAATGTTGGCTTTGGAATACTTGAAATACGATGAAATGCTTGCTTGTGGTTTCAGGTAGGTGAGTTTTGTTTTTGTGTTGGTTTTCGTTTGGCCAATATCTGACCTGATGTTATCGAAATCTAATCTATTATAGTGGATATTTTGATGATAATGGTTCGGTTTTTACGCTCTCGTATATTAGGTACAAAGTTTTTGTGTTGTTTGGTATACATCATCCATAGTTTAGCTAAAAGACGTCCTCTGCTGGACATCCCTGGGCTCAAAGCTGAAGGGTTTAGAATTTGGAAGGTCTATTTTTGGTAAGTGAACAATACGATGTAGGTATCCTCAAGTATTGCCATATT
Source organism: Antitype chi (assembly GCA_947359405.1). Classification (NCBI taxonomy): domain Eukaryota; kingdom Metazoa; phylum Arthropoda; class Insecta; order Lepidoptera; family Noctuidae; genus Antitype; species Antitype chi. The sequence goes on along the minus strand of OX375825.1, from coordinate 4,683,816 downwards.
TTCCGGTCCTGTGTTTTTGACATCCAGTGGGGATCCCTGTGTCCAAGTGTAAAAAAAGATTTGAAATTTCCATAGGTACCAGGTACTCAAAATTTCACAACACTAATTGAAAGGTATATTAGGTGCATTTACATTTCGCCAGTTATGATTAACTCAGTATGTCCCCAAGAAACTACTCAATTGTGTAGCCCCAAAAAATAAGAATATTATTAGCCCACTACAGAGAAGACCTCTTGTCAACACAAGAGGCCAGGATACTAAAAGCATTTTGGCTTTATCAGAAAACCTTATCAAGTATTATTAGTTACGTCTTCCTTTTCATTTATGTCTTCAAGACATAACTTCAAATGGGAAAACATTTCCACAATGGTACTGCCAACGTATCGTTCAGGGATGTCTCGAAAAATCGGGACATCTCTAACATTCCCTAGAAATACATTCTTTTACGAGTCACTCTTTACACGCTATTATAATCCTTTACTAAATAAGCTTTCAGGAATGAAAAGGATACTGCTAAGTCACCTTATCTTACTAAGCGTTGCTTAAGATCATAATCTTGTCTGCATTAAGCAAGAGATTAAGGGATATTCAAAACGAGGGTATGTTCACAATCATAGATCTTTCGAGGCAAGATTGGTTCATAAGATTGTTAATGTTTTGTGAAATCTTAAAGAGGAAAACAAAATGGTTACTCGTGTTGAATTAAAAGAAAAGTGTGACAGAATTAAATTGATGGCAGCTGATATTGATATGACCAGAATAGGATGTGAAGAGTAAATATGTCTGCCAGGCTTGCGGGTTGTTCGAAAGAGATACCTTCGCCCATGGCCCACAGGCAACTGAGGGAACACGGGTGGGTTTTAGTCAGTAAAAGTCTGCTCCACCCAGAGCGGGAGAAGTTATTTGATGATTTCCCAACCTCAAAAAAAAAAGAGTAAATATGTAGGCGCTTATTTTTTTTGCCTTATTCGTAAAAAGTGAAAGCCACTTTTTATTTTATTTATTCGTAAAAAGTGTAAAAGCAAACACTGCTATGCATTTGGTTTATGTCATGTATATTACTAACAATAATGGTGAAGATTTTTGTTGTTTGTTTGAACGAGATAATCTCTAGACTACCAGTTAGATTTGGAAAAATATTATCACGCTAGAACTATTAGGAGCCGAGCAAAAACAAAAAAGTCAGAACAAAAATGAAGTATCTAAGCAAGTAGGCGATGCGATGCGACGGGGTGGGTCGCGGGAATAAGAAATTTCACGCAGGCTGAAGCTCGTGAACAACAATTAGCTCTTTTTCCGCTCATATTCCATAACACAAATCCAAACATTTTTATCTCCACCCATCCATTAATGTAGAGCATACTTTCTGCCACCATTTCTTCAGTAAAACCACTGGACACAATGCTATTATTTTATAAATAACATGAAATGCTTGTTATAAGTTAGAAGCAAGTCTTGATTGTGGCTATTACCACATGCTATCTTGTTAACTACTTGTTGCTGGTAAGACTACCCAGAGGGCTGGAGTTAAGTGGTTCAACTTTCTATCCCAGGACTAGACTTGTTTAGTGACTATTTTTAATAAAAATTGAAGTTTGTTTTGCAATAGTGTTTCTTGCTTAAAGGGGCTAACTGTACTGACATTTCCAAGTAACAATGAATGTTATACATTTCTACTTTTTGTTGCTATAGAATGTAGTAATAACAGAGACACTGAATAATGGCTAAATCCTCTATTAAATTGTAAGCATAATATGAAATTGTCCGTATTATGACATCACGCCTTAGTTTCCCCGTTTGGGTTGAACAGAGGTGTACTTACCTATACTACTCCCACATTTCGCCAGTTATGTTTAAGTCCTATGTAATAGGGGGCGAACTTATTACCATCACCCAGGCACGAATCCATACTCCGGGCTGCTACTGAGAAATTCCAGATAGAAAAACCCAATAATAACACATTGCCCGACCTGGGAATCGAACCCAGGACCTTATTTTCAGCAGTAGCGCTTGCAACCACTAGACCAATGAGGCAAATTTTCCCTTTGATGAAAAGTCCAAATTCTTGGTCTAGACATTGAAGTAAAGAATCAAATAACTTTTTTGTTTACAATATCCACGACAAAGCCGCTTTAACACAAAAAAAAATCCGCATAATTCAAACATTGTAATAAAGTTTCATTATCACATACGACCAATCGATCGTAAAAAACCGCAAACAAAATCCGTCTAACAGCCAGCATTTTTGTCCCAATTACTTAAATTCTTGCGTAGGCGGTCCCTCCCTAGTCATCAATGAATAGATAGCCTATAAAACCTAGCTGGAAGTATGACGTAACAACAGCGACCAAAACTTACGTGGACGGGAATCAATTGTAAAGTACCTATTATATTATTTTAATTATTGTGAATGTGAGCACTATGTGGATCATTGTTTTTTTTTTTTGTTATCTCATGTCGCCACCTACAATTCGTTCGGTTAATCCTAATGTCCTTTCTTGGCGAATCTTTGAGCTTCTTAAGTTCTGAGTTAAGCTGCATGATTACTGACAAATGCGTTCACTGGCTGGACAAAACACATTTTGGCGTAGCGTTTGGCGTGAACGCTAACAGAAATGTGTTTTGTCTAGGCCTGCAGGTCTACTCAATCTGTGTGGTGCTTTCCTCAAAAGATCATTTCAGACACCAATTTACATGATCTTCACAGAATCTGCCTAAGATTATGTCTGGACTTTAAAAGACTGTGACCTTTGTGTTTGTTTTGGCCTCGCCGTCCTCATCGAGTTTTCAAAATATGACTTACGTGAAAACGTTTGCACAAACCTGCTTACAGAAATAAAATAATTTTATCATTATCATTAGTGTTCGAAAAAAATGTCTGCTCAGCAACGTAAATGACAATTTATGTTGTTGAACTGTCAACATGAAAGCGATTTCAACTATTAGTATGTTACGAAATTACCCCGCAGGCTGGCAGGCTGAAGGAATTTTTTGTCATGCAATATTATTGAAAAATGTCCAAATCGCAGGTATTCACATCCTTTCCTTTTCTTGTATACAAAAGTTTTGTCAATTTAGTTAATAATGCAGCAATGTATCTCATTCGTTTTGGTATGCTCGGCATTGTGCATGGATGGTGAGTTGAATTGAAAGCTTTCACACGCTAAATGTGTTGAATGCAGTGCAAGTGTTAAAAGAAATATGCGTTTGCAAAATGTGTTATTGTTTTGTAGGCAGTATAAAAGCAACACAATCGAGATCAAGGTTTTAAAAACACATGTTAAAAATTATGATGTCTGTATTAAAGTATACGTATAAGTGAGTAGTGCAGTGGTGCCCCGTGGTAACGGCCCCGAATTCGGTTCGAGCCCAGACGCTTTACTTTGTGTAAATAATTTCATCACCACTGCTCTCAAAACGGTGAAGGAAAACATCGTGAGGAAACCGGCATGTCTTAGAACCAAAAGTTCGAAGAAATGTGACATCTACCAACCCGCACTGGGCCCGCGTGGTGGATTATAGCCCACTCTCTTACACAGAGAGGAGGCCTGTGTCCCAGCAGTGGGAACTTATAGGCTAATTATGCTATGTAGGTATACCAAAGTAAATGTAATGACTCATTTTTGTTTTAGAATAAATACTAACTTACCTAAATCATTGTATAGTTACCGGCACGTAAGTTGGCAAAAGATTTTGTAGTGGGGGAAGTTCGCGCAGGCACCATTTCATACATTTTTACTTGCGCGAATTTCCCCCACTACGAAATCTTTTGCCAACTTACGTGCCGGTAACTATACTAACGTACAGGTCAAAGCTATTGGCTAAAACAAAGGTAGTTTGTATTGTAATAATGTTTACGGAGAGTAGGTATATGCGGAAGCAGCATTTCCACCACCTCTTTTATCCATTCCGTGGATATAACAACTTAGAAGAGGTGAATGAAAAGTAATTAAGTGTTTATTTATTTAAGTAGAACTTTTAAGACAAATATATAATAATATTTTGAAACAAGATGGCGCCGGCATTTCTGCTCTGGGATCAGTCAGCTAGGAAATGCCGGCGCCATTTTGTGTTGAAACAATCTCTTTTCAAAAAAGAGCCATTGCAGCATTGAGCTGACCTGTACAGTAGGTAGCTAGAGTAGACTTCAATGCTTGCTTTTAATACGATTAATTGGGCATATTAATATTTATCAAACACAAACGTCCTTTATCTTTCCTGATCTATAAACTAATCCTATTTTCATATATCACTGCCCATATTAAACAAAACGGACATTTACGACACTAATTCCACTTGGCGATACCAAAACTGTAGTCCCTGCATCCAAAAATGTTCACGGTCGTTTAAAAGTACCGCAGTGGGTGTAATATAATAATGCCAAGATCGGATACCGATACATGATACCAGATTTGCAAACATCCCACACTGGTTTTGGTCTTGACTGTCAGTTTGGGTCTAATTTATGCTTGTCATTGTCTTTAAACTGTTTTGGGGTTTTAAGTTTTCGAAACTGTTATTATGTAATGATAGATATAAAAGTCTGAAATGGTGTGGAATGTAAAATTTAATAGCTGCCATATTAGTTATGGTTTTATATGTTAATATGCTAAACTAGAGCAGTAATAAGAACGTTATTTTTTTTTTCAATGGTCTCGTGATTAAATAATAATAGCCGCATGGGTCGGTAAGGTAAGCTAAGGTTATGCTACGCTTGCCGAGGTCTGTCTGTGGATGGGTCCACCCATTATATATCGATAAAATTCACTGCCTGGGAAAGCACGTGAAACCGTTGGACCCGGGTGTCATTTCTTTGTCAGTCATTTCGGGTAGTCAAAAGCCAAAAAGTTTTAGGTACAACCAGCACCCTAATTGCGTAACTCACGATTCATCATAATTTGTTTCGTTTTGAAACAGATGGCTAAACCATTGCTTCATATGTTTGAAAAATGTGCCTGCTCAACAACGTAAATAACGCAATGAATATTGTTGAACTGTCTAAATGAAACCGAATAAGATTAATCGCGTGTTACGCAATTAGGGTGCTGTATTATATCGTGGATTGTGGAGGTCAGATAGGCAATCCCTCCATGTAAAATACTAGTATTCAGCTGCACCCGGTTAGACTGGAAGACAGACCCAATATAATTGTAAAAGAGCTAAGCAGAGGATGACATATTTCAATTAATCCTAAAAAAATCAAGATTCTTCTTCAGAACCAATTAGGTTAAGTTGTCGCTTCTTTAATTACTATAATGACTTTCATGGTGATGGAACACTTTAAATACATTGTCTGCCCCATTGTTTAACATGTAGGTATCTATTTGACTTGCATATTGCGCTCTCTGCTGCATTCTTGGAATCGAATCTTACATGTAAACTGTTCCCTTAATTTAAATGTAGCTTTAACTATTCCATTAAATTAATCCACGAGCTTTTCTCCGAAGCTATGTGTTTCTGGATATTTTGTTGATCAGTACTTAAGAATGTAGACGTTCTGGGGTACATCATTGACTTTTTAGAGGAATAACTTTAGGTACATTTCATTACAACCGGTGGCCCAGTGTTCGAAATTCGACCATAATTTAAAAAAATATATTTATAAACCATTTTTTTTTTATAAACCTTGCTTAAAGTTAAGTAATGATAAGCCCCGTAAACTTTAACTGTGCCAAATTTCATACTAATCCATCTGCGTTATATTCGTAAAAAGAGGTACACAGGTTTTGCTTCACGTATTAATATATAGATTATATCCCTACTAGCTATGGCCTGGGAGTTCATTCGTCTGCCCCATTCAAAAGTGGCGGTCTCCTTTACGTATCGTCGTAATTCTATTTTCCTAACCTACCGCATCATCACCATCATCATTTCACCCGAAAGACGTCCACTGCTGGATACAATGATACAATGCTTATAGAACGCTGCTGCCCATTCTCTGGTAGGTAAGTCCCTTAGTCGCCTTCTACGACACTCACGGGAAGAAATGGGATGGTGCTATTCTTTTACGTCTGGCACGACACGGAACCTACCTAACCTACCTACCTCCATTGATTTCGGCTGTGCCTTGTCAGCCAGTCAGTCCAAGAATCAGTCATCCAGCTGATTTTATTAATAGTCCTCTGTACATAACATATTTGTTCCGTGTGTTGCTGGACGGAAAAGAATAGCACCATCCCATTTCTTCCCATGGGTGTCGTACGTCGAAGGCGACTAAGAGACTTACTAGAGAATGGGCAGCAGCGTTCTCTATGCATTTTACCTCCATACTGCGATCGCCAACCCGCCTGCCAAGCGTGGCGATAATGGCAAAACCCCTTTTGGGGGAGGCCTTTTGGGGGAGGCCTATGTCCAGCAGTGGACGTCTTTCGGCTGAAATGATGATGATGATGACATAACATATTATCACACCTTGTTTTACAATAATACACCCACATTTCGCACGTATTGTTTAAGTCCCATATAATAGGAGGCGAGCCTTTTGCCATCAACTGGGCAGAAATCCAGACTCTGGACTACTACTGAAAACCTAATAAAACTTTGCACGACCTGGGAATCGAACTCAGAACCCCATGCTCAGTGCTTCCGACCATTAGACCAACGAGGCAGTCCTCTAGATCGTCTTCTTTACTGTACTTTCAATTGCATTTACCTACTCCCCTTTGTAAATTCAACTTCACTATTATTTAGATGTAAGTAATTCCATACAATTAATGCCCCAGTCGCGAGCTATTCCTCGAAGCGTCTAGCAGATATGCGTTCTTGGTACTTTTGTTGGTTGTTACTCGGTGGGCAATATGCTGCCCTGACTAATTGAAGAATGTATCATAATGGGCACTTGACTCAATAGAACAGCGAATCTGTGGAGCTACTTTCAATTTTAAACACACCAATATAAACCTTACAAATACTCGGAAATCTTCATTCTATACTATACTAATATTATAAAGAAGTAAGTATGTATGTTTGTATGTAGGGGGTTATTTTCGGAAGTATGTATTGCCGAAGGACATAGGATATAGCATAATCAGCCTATAATGTTGGCCTCCTCGCTATGAGAAGGAGTGGGCCGTAATCCACCACGCGGGCTCAGTGCGGGTTGGTGGATTTCACAAGCCGATTTTGTCTTTTTCAAGTGAAAAAACTTCTTTAGGCGCGTTGGGCATTTTTTGAAATGGGAAAAAACAATTGAACTCGCAACACTTTTACCGACACCACTGACAACACGAACGTACGAACGAACAACGTTGAACGTTGTTTAAACTGACGATTCAAAAATTATTTCCTAACGATTCAAAAAAATACACACGTAATTGTTCAAGTTTTCACTTCTGTTGACACTCCCAAAGTGCCAGTTTTTTTTTTGGAACGGGCGAAAATAAAGCTTCAAGATAATTTATAGCCCTAGTTTAAGTCAGGAGCCACCCTACTAGAAATGTGAAAGTTTGAATGTTTGTTACTCAATCACTGAAAAACGGCTGAACGGGTTTGGATGGCATTTAGCACATAGATAGTTTATTACTTGATTTAACACAATAGGATACTTTTTATTCCGTTAATACGTTCCCGTGCGATAGCTTTCGACATTCACGAGGGCGAAGCCGTTGCCAAAACCTAGTCACGAATAAAGTAATAACCCTTTATTATTCATGGCAATTGTATAAAAAAAAAATATTATGTCTACATCGCGGACGCGGAAGATTGAATTGTTTTTTTCAGTGATACTACTAATAAAACCTTCGCTAATGTTGTAAAATAGTCACTCTTAAAACAGACAGTAAACTGTTTCCATATTATCAAACACCGCACGTACCTTCAATTCAACAACCTTTGTATGTTTATCATTCCATAAAAGTCTGCACAATGACTACTCCATAACTGCGTTGTTCTACTTGAGAACGTTGCACTTATGCTGCGGTCACGGTTTAGTTTCCAAACTTGTAAACAAATATGTTTCTGAAAAAAGTACATTTACAACCCACACATAAAGTTCAGCTTGCGATAAAACTTCAATCATTTTTATTACTTTAACAATATTGATTAGGCAACATAATTTAATTAATTCTCCGTGCGGATAGTGCGCCTGGTTGGGACAGTATACCCCCAAACTTAGTCAAAGCTGCCAGTCATGCTTTAGTTAAACCCATTACGCATATCTGCAACCTAGCTCTGTCTACAGGCACATTTCCAAAGGCGCTGAAAAAAGCAATCGTACACCCAATTTTCAAGTCAGGGGACAGAGACGGTGTCACCAATTACCGACCTATTTCAGTCCTACCAGTCATCTCTAAAATACTGGAAAAAATTCTCTACAAAAATCTCAGCAGGTTTCTCGACAAATACAAAATAATCTCCAATAACCAATTTGGATTTAGGAAAGGATTATCCACGGAGGATGCAGTAACCGCGTTGCTGGATATTGTGGTGGATAAACTTGACAGTAAACAGAAATGCCTAGGCATCTTCCTGGACCTCTCTAAGGCTTTTGATACTGTCTCTGTTCCCGTCCTTCTTGCCAAGTTGGAGTCGATTGGGGTGCGCGGTGATGCCCACAAAATATTTAAAGACTTTTTACTGAACCGCACGCAATGTGTGAAGATAGGGGACATCATTAGTAGCGAAGAATCTTTAAATTACGGTGTTCCACAAGGAAGCCTCCTTAGTCCTCTGCTCTTTCAGATATACGTGAATGATCTCTGCTCCCTCTCTCTACCCTCCACCCAAATCCTGGCATACGCAGACGATACGGTCATTCTAAGTTATGGAAATGATTGGGCCACGGCAAATATGACTGCTGAAAAGGCACTGCGCGAGACAATGTTCTGGTTGGCCAATAATAGTCTTACATTAAATATTAGCAAAACTCACTTTGTCACTTTTGGCCTCAGACCTTCCCTCCTGCCACCAGTAAATTCAATGGTACTCAAAGCACATGTATGCGATCTCAGTGATCCGCAATGCACATGCCTCTCCGTATCCCGAGCCCCGGTCGTTAAATATCTAGGCCTACAGGTTGACGCCTGTCTATCCTGGCACAATCATCTTGAGACTCTGTCCGCGCGGGTTAGAAAACTAATTTACGTCTTCAAAAAACTTAGACTGTCCGCCCATAAGGAAGTTCTAAATATGGCTTACTGTGCTCTTTGTGAGTCTATCTTAACGTATTGCATTACAGCCTGGGGAGGAGCAGCGAAGTCTGCGGTTATTCAGGTGGAGCGGGCGCAAAGAGCAGTAATTAAAGTGCTTCTTGGTAGGCCGTTTAGATTTCCCACGCAACTACTTTATATGGAGTACAAGGTTTTAACAGTCCGACAACTTTTCATCTACCGTGCACTAATCCGCAAACACTCAAACTCACCATTAAATATTAGTAACCCTTCCAAAGCAAGAAGAAGACCAGTACCCCCATGTCCTACAAAAAGCACGAACACGACTTTCGCTAAACGACACTACCCATTTCTAAGCGCCCTCACTTATAATAAATTGAACCAGATTTTGAATATACATTCCCTTAACACATTTCATTGTAAATCTAAAATTAAAGAATATCTTTTAACTCTTGACTACAGCAAAACAGAAGACCTATTGAAATCGCAATATACATGACCAATCACACACACTCTCACATAACCACTCATACTCATATACACACACCCACCCACACACGCACACGCACACACACACACACACACACACCCACAAACGCACGCACTCACTCTAGAATTTAAAATATGATTGTACCCGTTTAAAAAAAAAAAATACTACTTACTTGTAATTTTGTATAATGGACGGATGGATGACCCCTGTAACACAGGTTCCACCTAGCATGGGGGTCATTGATCAAATTTCTGTGCACTTGTAAGTCCTAAGCTGTAAATGCTGCGCATAACTACTTTGTAATTTACTTTTGGAAATAAATTATTTTATTATTATTATTATTTTGTTTACTATTTGTTTTTCTCGGCCTAGCCGGGTAAAACTGATGGCACGGGCCTAAGCCAAGTGTCCAGCAGTGGGGTTAAGGGTAGGAGTAATATTATGAGTAGACTGTGTGTTACTTGAAACTATATTTGCGTGGGAGTATTGGTGCAAGGTGTCAGACTCACACTGAATAAATTTTCTAACTAACCTGCATGTGTTAAGAATCACTGCCTTCTGCAGCAGGTGGTAGGTGTTAGTTGGCAGGTTGAGGGAACTAAGGGACTGACGAAGCTGTTTAGGAATTACTCCTGTTGTAGATAGCACTATGGGGACTATTGTGACTTTTTGCAGATGCCAAAGTCGAGTTATTTCGTCTTTTAATTCGGTGTATTTAGATAATTTTTCAGCTATTGTAGTCTGTAAGTTATGCGTATTTGGTACAGCAATGTCTATAAGGAACCCTGTTTTATTTATTTTATCAATCAATGTGATGTCGGGTCTGTTAAAGTGGATTGTGCGGTCTGTAAGTATGGCTCTGTCGAAGTACAGTTTTGTTGTAGGGTTCTCTAAAACCGTTTCAGAGTTATATTTATAATAAGGTACTATAGTGTCTATATGTTTGTATTTATGAGCTAGTTTTTGGTGTATGACGTTGGCAACTTGATCATGTCGATGTTTGTAGTCTGTCTGGGCTATTGATTTGCAGGCACCGGTAATATGTTGGATTGTCTCTGGGGAACTATTGCATTTTCTACAAGTATCGGTTGCCAAATTTTTTATTATGTATTTTCTGTAGTTCTTAGTCTCAATTACTTGGTCTTGAATTGCAAGCATGAACCCTTCAGTCTCCGGGAATAGTTCGCCTCGATTTAACCACGCGTTCGACGCATCTTTGTCGACATTTAATTGGCATAAATCTTGGCGATGTCTCCCGTGTAGAGACTTCTGGGTCCACTCTTGACATTTGGTTCTGTCGTCAATTACTTTCTCATTTTTTTGTTCTGTAGTTGCTTTTAAATTAAGAGGTGTAAAGTGTTGGTCATTAAGTGCTATTAGTTTGTGGAGTTGGGAAGATTCAGTTTTGGCAAAGAAGTATTGTCTAAGAGCTGTGATCTGTCTGTTGTGTAAGTTTAGGATATCTATAAGTCCTCTGCCTCCTTCTTTTCTTGGTAACGTTAACCTTTGTATACAAGATCTTGGGTGATGTTTGCGAAATTTAGTCATTGTTGTGTTGATTTTCCGTTGTAGGTTAATGAGCTCAGTTTTGGTCCAGTTTATTATCCCGAATGAATAGGTGAGCACAGGTATACCAAAGGTGTTAATTGCTTTTATGGTGTTTCGCGAATACAGTTGTGTTTTTAATATTGTATTGAGTCGGTGTTGAAATTGTTGTTTAAGTTTTTGTTTAGTATCTTTGTAGTGTATCTGACGAGATTGATCGTAACCTAAGTATTTATAAGTATCAGGTTCATCCAATGGCTCTATTCGTTCGCCTGTACCTAAGGTGTATTGGTGTTGGTAGTTCTGGCCTGCTCTAACTGAATTTATTTTGCATTTATCTATGCCGAACTCCATTTTAATGTCATTTGTGAATGTTTCTGTTAGGTTAGCTAGTTCGTTAAGTTGACTCTCGGTCTCTGCATAAAGCTTTATATCATCCATATACATTAAATGGTTTAAAATGTATTTTTGTGAGTTAATTTGTCGGTCGGTAGCAGTAGAATTTAAAGGGATTCCTAATGAGGTAGCGTTTAGTATCTTAGATAGGGGATTTAGAGCGAGGCAGAACCACAGTGGGCTGAGTGCATCTCCTTGGAAGATTCCTCTCTGTATTTTAATTGGGCTAGAATCTGTGGTTTCGGTTGGGGTAGTAAGTCTTAATACTGTACACCAAGTTGACATCATGGTCTTCAGAAACGTAACTATTGTTGGGTTTATTTTGTAAATTTCTAACACTTGCAATAGCCATGAATGGGGAACAGAATCATACGCTTTCTTGTAATCAATATACATGGTGAATAAATCAGTTTTAGATTTCTGAACTCTTTTTAATATAACGGAATCAATGATTAATTGTTCTTTGCAACCTTGGCTATATTTTCGGCATCCTTTTTGCTGTCGGCTAAGATATTGTTGGTGTCAATGTGTTCGTAAATAATTTCGGATACGCAGGATGTGATGATTTTATACAAAGTCTGTAAGCATGTAATAGGTCTATATTTAGCTGGGTTAGAGAGGTCATTGCGATCTTTCGGTATCATGTAAGTTGTGCCAGACGTTACATAAGGGGGTATTATTTAAGGATCTTGGATGAAGTTGTTTATAAAATTATATAAATAACAATGAGCTGCTGTGAATTTTTTGTACCAGTAACTATGGATGTGGTCTGACCCAGGTGCTTTCCAATTATGTAGGCGAGTTAGAACTTTATGAAATATTTGTGGGGAGACATGCTCAAATGCCACTGTCTGAATGTTTGTGTTATTTGATAATTCTGCTTGTATCCACTCGGCTTGGGCGTTATGATGAATAGGTTGTTCCCATATGCCTGCCCAGAAGTTTTGTAAGGCCTCTGGGTTAGGAGTGTTAAGCTCATCAGCATTTGGGTTGATATTTTGGACGTTAACTGCTGCTTCTCTGATATTGCGATAAAAAAGTTTTTCGTTTTGAATGAATTGATTATTTTGTTGTTTTCTTAAAGTGCAAGCTTTATATCTTTGGAGTCGGCCTGTTACAACTGAGAGTTTTTGTTTAAGTGTATCTAGTGTGTGTTATTATTATTATTTACACCAGTTCATATTCTTTTATTAAAGAACTGCAAATACATTCAACACTGGTTTACTAAAGTATTGAAGAAAGGTATAACTGCTAATGTATCAGAAATATGAGGTGTTCATACAATCATTTAAAGAGAAAATCTATTGGACAAAAGCTGCTTATAGACTAGAAGTAAAATTTAGACATTATATAATACAAATTAATGAAGGACATGACATGAGCTTATCAGAGTAAAAAAAGACAAAATTCTACTTTTAAAGACTCTAGTGGTTGCCCAGTGGTAGAAATTCGCCCTTAATTCATTCGTAACTTAATGTATTTGTAATGCATTATAATAAAATACATAATTATTAGCTTTTTGCTCTCCTTCTCTGTATAAACTTTAACCGTGCCAAATTTCCGTGTAATTTTTTGCTTCACGTTTTAATATACATATATGTTACCGGCCAAACCCGATTTCAGGCCAAACTAGTTTTTCTTAGGCCAAACTGGTTTATTAAGCCGGGGCACGCCGATTAAATGGGTTAGGTTAGGTTAGGTTAGAACTGTGACCAAAAGCGCGCGAGCCGAGCGAGCGTAGCGAGCGACGCCGCGGCAGCGGCCGGCGAGCGTTACTTCCAAAGGCTGCTAACGAAATGGCTAATTAAGCTAGTTGGCTGCGACATATCACGCGTAGGATAAGTCGGTTTGGCCTAGGACAAACTAGTTTAGCCTGAAATTGGGTTTGGCCGGTAACATATACATAGATATCAGTGGCCCTAGTGTGAGTTTCATTTAATCATCTCGATCAAACGATCAAGCGCGTTCGGCACTCCGATTGGTCCGTCACCAATCCAAGGCCAATTGGAAGGTCAAACGCACTCGATGCGTTTGGTCGAGATGGTTAAATGAAACTCACACTAAGGCCTCAGTTGGAAACAAGGATTTGATTAGACTATATGCGCCTATGCGGGTATAATCATACGCGATGGAGTGGCGCACAACATGATTAGTGACGCTATTAATAGGAGTATACTTGCTCTTTGTTATGCCATTAATTCGTCTGGGTACTGCGTGTGGTATGTGCTTGAGAGATTGCTCTTATGTTGGATTATTGCTTGCAGGAGATTGCGCCGACGCTGGTGTAGATTATAGGAGTTGTGTTTGTTTTTCCAGGCGTTATGTCAACCAAAATAGTTACTTAGGTTGCATGCAGTTTATTTATTTATAACAATTGTTTACTGCACTTACAGTAAACACCAAAGCAAGCCAACAACATCACAATTAACTAAAAAACTTCACGTGAACATTAAATGATAAATGATTTTATTTCTGTATGTAGGTTTGTACAAACACTTTTACACATCAAACATATTTTTTTAAACTAGATGAGGCCGGCGTTTCCTATCTGACTACTCTGAGAAGAAAGGCCGAAACAAACTCAGAGGTCACAGTCTCTTTTATAGTCCAGACATAATCTTGGTCAGATTATGTGAAGACCATGTGGATTGGTGTCTGAAATTGTCCTTTGAGGAAAGAACTAAACAGACTGAGTGGACCTGTCCAATCAGTGCACGCATTTATCAGTAATCATGCAGCTCAACTCAGAACTTGATGAGCTCAATGATCCGACGAACAATACCAAAGAAAGGACATTTGGGTAGGCCGCATAAATTACTCAAACTGCCAGACCATGATTAAAACTAAACGAAAAATAAAAAAGAAACCAAACAAAAATTGAACATAGATTTACTGCTATATTTTATGTCAACATCGTCTGAGCAGGGCGTTTAGCAGGTTATACGAACGATAATACTATTTTTTTCGCAAGGAATAAGAAAGAATAAAAACGTGTTATTCTAAATGCATTGCAGTATAAAGAGATTAAGTAGAACAATAAAATATTTTTCTTTCATATTTTGCTTGGGATGTAGTAAGAAGATTTTCGATGAAAACCGTTAGTTATGTACCTACTGTAAGAATCTGAAAGGTTCTCCGTACCGGATCGAATAATAAAACACTATGTAGTGCGCTTTAGATTAATATTTTGTTTATTCTACGCCTTCGTGTTTACAGCAACTCGCCTGTCATATTACTCCGTCTTTCCTTTGTCACCATTCTTACCTATTTATGTAGTTAGATATCACAGTGAAACGCGTAAAGCTGTACAGTGCTTGTAGCTAAGTAATATAAGCCGCACGGGTCGATCGATCAGTTTAAGCTGCGCGTTGGTCCCGGCTGTCATTTGTGGATATTTGACAGTCGTTACGGGTCGTCAGAAGCCCGAAAGTCTGACAACCAGTCTTACCAAAGGGTATTTTACTATGCAGTAACTGGGTCGTGGAGGTCAGATAGGCAGTCGTTGGATGTAAAATGCTGGTAATCAGCTGCAACTGGTTAGACTGAAAGCCGATCCCAACATGTTGGGAAAAGACTAATAGGCAGATGATGACATAAATGAAAACTCTACTGTCTTTGTCACCATTCTGAAACCAAATCACATTCATGGTTAAAATAACAAACCATAATGACATCCCATAACATTAGTTATAATAACCATTTAGTACAGGCACCTAAATGATTATTTTCCTTGGTCCGTCCGGTTATCAAGTGTGCAGTAATAATACATGTCTCGCTGCGTATTGTTATGACCATTTTTCTGATCGTCTACCGTGACTAGTCGGCAATAATGACCTGTTAGAGTTTTGCAGTTATGTGCTGGGGAAATTAATTGATTGTCGTTTGTTTTGTTATTCTTTAGAAGGAATGTATGTTAGTAAAAGGGTTCTTGATTTGAACAGACTGGGGGACCTAATCTACTTCTGGAATGATTGCCGTCATGACCCATTAAACATGGGCCACTGAAGATTCGTTGGTTGGTTTTGGTGTTTGTTTTCGTGTTTCCTGTGTGTTGAAAATGTATGTCATAAAAAGTATATAATCAACAACAACAAAATTGAGATAGGCTAAAACTAGAAGCATTATCAGTCGATAATGGCGATTATTTCCCCAAAGCTGGGACACAGGGGGACAAAGAGGGAGCGTGGGTTTCCCTCTCTCAGGAGGAGGCTTTGTGAGAGGGAGCGTGAGTTTGTGAAGTGAGTTTTAAACAGCTCAACGCTGGTTGTCGCTGAAAACCAGTGCTGGGGCTCTGCTGTGTGTACAGAGTCGTAGCATTATGCTGAGTGATAACCGTTTTGAGTGGATGTGACGCATATGTCCCCCAACTTGTTCCTTTTTGTGTTTCTGTTCTCTTTCTGCGCCATATTTACCGCAAATAGACGTATTTTCTTTATTTTGCTGACTCTAAAAAAATGTTTTAATTATTTCGTTCAACCAATTCTTGTCCATTCCATCAGGATCTCATCGCAAACAAGAATTTATTTCTAGATTCAGATCATAGAAAGAAAGAAAGAAAAACTGTTTATTCTGCACAAACAAAACTCACTCACTTCATCCTAGATGCCTTCGACCAGAACACTCTTAACTCCAGATGGATGGTTTTCATTCACAGTCCTGACGCATCTTTTCAATCACTCATTTTACCCAATTGACTTGAACATTACATTTGTGATTCACGCAAGATAGTTAACCCTTAAAGTTTCTTGCAATGCTTTTGAGGCATGATTCATACTATGTGGAAATCATTGCAAAACTGAAGTGATCCATTTTTAACCGACTTCAAAAAAGGACTAGGTTCTCAATTTAGTTGTATTTTTTATGTTTGTTACCCCGATTTGAAAAAAATATTTTTAGTTTGAAAAGGTGTTCGTTCATATCGAGTAATCTCATATAAATTTGGTCCAGTTCTGATTGATGGTTTTTGAGCTAGCTACAATAATGCGTATTTTTCTTAAACTTAGTTTAAATGTTGATGATATAATAATAATTTCCTGTCACTGTAATTTACTTAGCAAGTGAACACGTTTATATCGTTTAAACCTTCGTTGGTCGAACAGCAAAGTTTTTTTTTTTTTTTTTTTTTTTTTTTTTTTTTTTTTTTTTTTTTCTCTTATGCTAGGGTTCGTCAATAGGACGGACCCTAATCTTATTACAATCTAGCCCTATAAAAAGACTAATGAGTAATTTAATTATAACCTAAACTATTAAATTGTCTTTACTAAGAATGTGTCCAATAGCACTTTTCTTATTGTCTCTATTAAGGCGAATACACTTTTTTGTTGTGTTTGTTAGGCACTGTTGTACTTTAAACTATTCACTAACACTAAACACTAACTCGAACGGTTTTGTTCTTTTAAGTCTTCTAATTATATTTGTGTGGTCGAGAAGCTGGATTGCCTCGACGTTCACATGCTGATGAAGTCTCTTTTCGTGAGCTTCTGCAAATTTCTGGATCACTGTTTCGATGAACTCAACTTTTAGGTCCCGATGGAGGTCATCATTTCGTATGTACCAAGGTGCATTTACAATTTCCCTTAGCACTTTGTTCTGGAATCGTTGTATTATTAATATATTGGTCTGTTTGGTGCAGCCCCACAGCTGAATACCATAAGTCCAAACTGGCATCAGGACTTGTCTGTATAGTAATAATTTGTTTTGCACGGACAGCAGGGAGTTTCTTCCA
Organism: Antitype chi; assembly: GCA_947359405.1. NCBI lineage: Eukaryota > Metazoa > Arthropoda > Insecta > Lepidoptera > Noctuidae > Antitype > Antitype chi. The sequence continues at coordinate 4,666,553 of OX375825.1, read as the reverse complement.
AGCAGCCAATACATTCTTTTGAATCGGAGGTCGAGTTCATCTTTTTTCTTCTTGACGTGGGCTTTCCAGCGTAACTTTGCGTCTAGGGTCATACCGAGATACTTGGCTGTATTCTCGTATGGTACTTGTTTATTGTTAATGTAAACTGGACAATACTGATGTCTTCTGTTGGAAAAGTCTATGTGAACAGATTTGGATTCATTCAGTTTAATCCTCCATTTTTTGGTCCAGTCATAAACTTGATTAACAGCCATTTGAACCTTTTCTGCTGCTTCTTCGTGGCTGTTTCCTACAGCCATTATAGCTGTATCATCAGCAAAGGTCCCAATCGTGTTTTGCCCTAATTCAGGAATATCGCAAGTGTATAGTAGGTACAGGACCGGACCTAATACGCTTCCTTGCGGTACGCCAGCGTTAATTTGTTTCAGTTCTGAGTAGGCGTCTCCTTGTCTTATTCTAAAGACTCTGTTCAGAATGTAGGATTCTAATATTTCTGCAAACTGCTTCGGTAACAGGCTCTTTAATTTGTGTATAAGGCCTTCATGCCATACTTTGTCAAACGCTTGCGCCACGTCCAGGAATACAGTAGAACATACTTTCTTGTCTTCAAGGGCGCTTTCTATTACGTTTGTGATCCTATGCACTTGATCGATGGTAGAGTGTTTTTCTCGAAAACCAAATTGGTGCTCTGGTATTATGTTTTTACTATCAATTATTATTTTAAGCCGTTTGAGTAATAGCTTTTCAAATAACTTGGACATGATTGGTAGCAAGGAAATAGGCCTGTATGATGATGTTTCGTGAGGCGGTTTCCCTGGCTTAGCTATCATTATTACTTCAGCCACCTTCCATAAGTCTGGTACATATTTAAGCCTTAGTGCGGCATTGATAAGGGTCGTTAACTTAACCAGGCCCTTTCTAGGGAGGTTATGAAGTACTTCTCCTGTTATTAAATCGTAACCTGGTGATTTTCGTGTACTTATATTACTTTTTATTTCTCGTGCGACTTCTCTCGGTGTTACTAAATTTATGGTAGCTTCATTTTCTGATGCCACCATATCAGCTAATGTGTGATCTTCAATGATTTCAACGTCATTTGGTTGAAATATATTTTCTAGATGCTCTGCAAACCTCTTAGCTTTTTGCTCGTCACTAATTGCCCATTGCCCGTTTTCACACTTAATAGGTGGGATTTGGGTAACCGGCCTTTTTAGGTGCTTAGTAGCCTTCCAGAGGGAATAGTCAGTCTTTTGGTTATTACTTAGGTTCTGGAGATAGGTGTTGGTTGAGTCGTCTTTAAAGTTCTGGATTAGTCTTCTTAGTTTTTTTGTCAGGTTATTTAGTTTTCGTTTGTCATCAGGGCACCTAGATTGATGCCACTTCTTTCTCTGCCTTCTTTTTTCCATAATGAGTTGCTTGATTCTGAAGGGGTATGTATTTCCCTTCGTCCACTTGTTGCAGTTAGGTGTATTTTCCCACGCTGCTTGCTGGATGTGCATTATGAAATTCTCTACTTCAATGTTTAGGTGTTCGGGTGTTTTTAATGGGACTTTAAGGTCTATTTTATCATTCAATTCGGTCTTGAAGCCCACCCAGTCTGTACACTTATTGACAAGAGTGGGACTTTTTTCTTTAAACAATATGGTCTCGCTAATTTCTAAATAGATTGCGGAGTGATCCGAGTTCATGTCATAGCTTTGTTCCAATTTTATATACCCAGTTGATAGATTCTTGGTTACGAAAAAGTCTATTAAGTCCGGAATTTTATTTGGATCTGTTGGCCAGTAGGTGGGCTTTCCAGTTGATATGGCATCACATTTCAGCTCTTTTATAGCACTCAGTAGTTCTTTTCCTTTAGTAGTTGTTAATCTGGAACCCCAATACGTATTTTTAGCATTGAAGTCACCTCCTAAGATAAACCTACTTCCAAGGCGAGTTAGAAAGCTCATATAGTGGTCTTTTTTTATCGTATACCGTGGTGGACAGTAGATGGCAGATACTGTAACAGAATATTTTTTGGTTTGTAGACAAATCGCTACTGCTTGAATCTCTCTCTCTTCGTATTTAAACTTTTCATAGTGCTGAAGGTTTTCTTTTATAATAATGGCAAAGTTTATGACGATCGGTAAAATGCTGAGCAAAAATTAACTAACTAACTCAACTATATTAATCCACGCCTCGGCAGGTAAGCCCTACCTCGCAATTATCATTGCTAACCTAATTACCACAACACACGCCCGTTTGTTTTCCTGTTTGGCACGCCATAAAAACATTATAAGTGCTGTATGTCATGTTCACTAATACAGGAAAAGTTTTTATTCAGGATTTCAGCATACCATTCTAGAACCCCCAGCGAAGAAATTTTTCGTCGGTTTTCAAAAAAATATATTAATATTTATTAATTATAATTCCCCAAATGGTAAGCATTTACCTGTAGTAAACCAAAATTTCGCCAGTGATCCTACAATCCCAACTTCACTGCATAAAATTAAAAATAAACGCTTCCAAATTGTCAAAGGCAGGGAATCACCACGACCTTGACATTCCAAGGTCGCCCCCGATATTTTCAGCCACAGCAAAAAGAATTAATGAACACGTGAGACCTTTTTTTGATCGCGTGCATAACGTTTAGAATGTTACTTGTGCTTTCATTTACATTTATTTAGCTCACAGAACCGAGCGAAGGGAAATATTTTATTCACTGGAAAACGATATAACCTACTTCTTCATAGTTCCACGGGTAGTTACTTACTCTCCGAGGATCGCGTCCCTACTATTTGTAACTTCTCCTGTTCCCAAACTGACTTGTCTTGGCAAATATTTGCTTCTGTTTCTGTCGTGCCCCCAAGACTCGTCCATCTGCCTAGCCTTTTCATAACTATCTTGGGACGCCTTCCAGTCTCATCATCATCATTTCAGCCGTAAGACGTCCACTGCTGGACATAGGCCTCCCCTAAGCACCTCCACTTTGACCGGTCTTGTGCTTCCCACATCCAGCGGATTCCTGCGGCTTTCACAAGGTCATCGGTCCACCTTGTGGGAGGTCTTCCCACTCTACGTCTTTCGATACGCAGTCGCCACTCCAGAACCTTTCGGCCCCATCGGCCATCTGTTCTGCGAGCAATGTGCCCTGCCCACTGCCACTTAGGTTTGACAATTCTTCGGGCTATGTCGGTTACCTTGGTTCTCCTGCGGATCTCTTCATTTCTGATTCGATCACGTAGGGAAATTCCGAGCATAGCCCTCTCCATTGCCCTTTGGGTGAGTTTAAGCCTTCTGATGAGGTCCATTGTGAGCGACCACGTTTCTGTACCATAAGTCATCACTGGCAACACACACTGGTCAAAGACTTTCGTCTTGAGACACTGCGGTATTTGCCTTGCAGTCTAACCGGATGCAACCGAATAACAGTATTTTACGTCATATCTGACCTCCACATCTAAGCTACTAAGTAACACGATACCCCTTGCGAAGGTCGTGTAATCAAAACGAATACTTACAAGAATATTAACTTATTTTCGTCATCATTTGCCCAGCCTTTTCCCAATTATGTTCGGGTCAGCTTCCAGTCTAACTGGATGCAGCTGAATACCAATATTTCACATGGAGCGACTACCTATCTGACCTCCACAACCCAGTAATTACTGGTGAATACGATTCCCCTTGGTTAGGTAACGTGTCTGAAAGACTAATACAAGAATATTAAGTCTTGTCATGGTAGAATGAGTAGCCCAGTCGGTGGGCTGGTAGCTCGTCTTACTAGCCCCAGGTATACCGGTCTTCTGTCGTCAGTCGTAGAGGTTTTTAAATTTTCTGTAATTTAGCACGTTGCCATATTTCATCAGTATTGTTTTTGCCCTCAGTCGTGTAGTTGCGACCTATTAAAGCCGCGTGCCACAGGTTCCATACCCAGTTCGCACGCCACCAACATCCGCTGGCCCACTAACATAAAAGGCGAAAGCTATATATAAACAAAAACGCCCATAAAAAGCTAGTTTCGGACCACATGAGGAGCTAAATGAATATTAAAATAATAGCGCCATTGATTTAGATTTGCTGTTAATGTTTTGTAATTTGAGGGTACTAATTCACGCTGAATTGAACGTTAGTTCGTGATGAATGGATTAATTTTTTCTGAGTTTTAATCTAAATTCGACATAACAACAAAAGTTTCGATAGAATCGGACGAGGCTTAACAAACGTTTCCGTTTGTAGAGTGACAAAACTCATTTTATTAAGAGCCAAGTAAACATCAGTCAAGACCCATAATGAGGGTCCATAGAAGACAAGCTCAGAATATCAGAAGCTGAAAAGGAGAACGATGAATATCATCGCTCATCGTTCTCTTCAGATAAGCAATATTAAATTAAAGAACTGTGACAGTCAAGTAGACCCGCGATAAAAGTCCGCGATAAATGTCAAAAAGATCCCGATAAGACTACTTGATCCAAAACACGAAGAGGCATATAAAAGAGAACGGCGAAAGATTAAACAGATAAGAAATATTCCGGTGCTTAATAACTTGTAAATCTCTCTATGATCAGCAGTGCTATTCTTTAAGACCTTGCGTTCAGCACTGTCGCAGCAGCTAAAATATAATGTGGGATTCACTAAGTTGCGAGTCTGAGTAGCTGCATAAGTATATAAAGCTGCGACGGCCGTGAGGTATAACCAGAGATCGGATATTCGGATGCATATTTACCTAAAGATAATTTTTAGCTATGAAAGTATGGAAGCGGCTTTATAAATTATTTGTAATATCTATTAAAAACCCCGGGATTCTTGGATTGCATAACTATTCGGATGTGTATTAATTTAAAATTAATGTTTAACCCGATACAAATATGTGTGTGTACTGGAGGAGGGGTGGTCTGTATTAGTTAAAAACAAAAAATAAACAAATTACTTACCTAAATTAAGACTTCTTCGATACAAAAGCGCATTCCATGATAGCCAACATCTCAACTTTAGGTGAATATGCATCCGAATATCCGATCTCTGGTTATAACTACTCAACTCAAATATTTACAACCCATAAAACTCTCAGTCGAGAATGATCGATAATGATTTAAAAAAAATTGTTGCAAGGCCTAATTCATCTACAAGACAGCAAAGAGAGACTATCGCCTAGAGTTCATCGTTGACCATAACTACGTTAGTGAATACCGTTTGAATCAGCGCTGCACGCTCGGTCGATCTCAAGGCTGTCTCGACAACGAGCTCGTCGTAGAGTACAGCCAAGACATTGTCCCTTAGAGTATAGCATAGCAAGGCAAGCAACACATAATGACACATGATGGACTTAGTGTTGAGCATCTGCAACATGCCGGACCACACATTGCACGAGTACTAGCTATGTTTTATTCGTTATGTATAAGTCACTCTTACTTGCCAGAACAGTTAATGAAAACTATTGTAGTGCCCATAGTTAAAAATAAAACTGGAGACATCTCTGACAAAAATAATTATAGGCCGATATCTTTAGCGACTGTGGTGGCTAAGGTGCTTGACAGTGTTCTGGATGCACAATTGGCTGAATCTATAGTTCTGCATGATAATCAATTTGGTTTTAGATCGCAGCTGTCAACGGAAAGTGCCATATTGTGCATGAAGCATACTGTCAGGTACTATACCCACAGGGGAACACCTGTGTATGCCTGTTTCCTCGATTTGAGCAAAGCTTTTGACTTAGTCTGTTATGATATTCTGTGGAGAAAGTTACAAGAAGTAGGATTACCGTGTGAACTAGTGAATATCTTAAAGTACTGGTATAGCAATCAAAGCAATAGTGTGCGGTGGGCGGGCACCCTCTCGGATCCTTATAAATTGGAATGTGGTGTGAGACAAGGTGGCTTGAGCTCTCCCCGACTTTTTAATTTTTATATAAATGCCCTAATCGAGGAGCTCAGCGGCCAGCATGTCGGTTGTCACATAGACGATGTATGTGTTAATAATTTGAGTTATGCAGACGACATGGTGTTGCTGAGCGCCTCGGTTTGTGGCATTAGAAAATTGCTACAAATTTGTGAAACTTATGCAGATGGTCACGGCTTAATGTATAATGTGAAGAAAAGCGAGTATGTTGTCTTTAGGGCTGGTACTAGGTGTCCCTCTAGCGTGCCCCCTATAAAGCTGAATGGAAATGAGTTGGCTAGGGTACATCAGTTCAGATACCTGGGTCATCTAATTACCGAGGACCTTAAGGACGACACGGATATTGAACGTGAACGTAGGGCACTGTCCGTTAGAGCAAACATGATTGCTCGCAAGTTTGCACGATGTACAAGTGAGGTAAAAATCACTCTCTTCAGAGCCTTTTGTACATCTTTTTACACCTGCAGCCTGTGGGCAGTCTATACTCAAAGAGCGTACAGTGCCCTACGGGTACAATACAATAATGCGCTTAGAACGATGTTGCGGCTACCCCGCCACTGTAGTGCATCACGTATGTTTGCAGAGGCGCGCATCGATTGCTTCTACGCTACTCTGCGCAAGCGGTGCGCGTCGATGCTGAGCAGAGTTCGGGCTAGTCGCAACAGCGTTTTAAGTATGATAGCCAATAGACTTGACTGTCTGTACGTGAATCGATGTATTAGTGCACACATTAGTATTGATACCTCGATTCATGGGTCAGGTAGGGGGCGAGTAGATTAAGATTGTATTACTAACACTAGTTATAAGTTATTATACTACTAACAAATTGGATCTAAGTTATCTTAAATAAAAGTTTTATTATTATTATTATAAATCTAACTTTCTTCAGACAAAGGCGCTCTGTTTGAGCTAACATTCCACAAGACACTTGGCGCTAATACGAAATTGCTCTATATGTATGTACGTCTTTCTTTAACTACAAAACACCACATCTTGTTATTTAACACTTTAATTGGTTTGAAACAAGATAAATGTATCGATTTATTAACAGTATCGTTATCCAATTGAAATCGAGAATCACGTGATACACCCACGCGCAAGAAATTGGGTAAAAGGGTTTTAAACAATTAAATTTTATTGTTGTGCGCAGTGATGGTCCTGTTGTAATGGCCGCGACTGACAACGGATGCTTTACTTTTTGGAAAAATAAATAATATTTTTTTATTAACTCGCTTTTATTAGCTTCACCTGTATGTTTGTAAGCATGTTTGTTTGTAACCGACTCTTTTGGACTTGATTTTGACCAACTTCAAACGGTCAGATTTCATTACAACTTTGTAGGAGGACCGATAACAATTCAAAAATTGCAACAAAAGCGATTTTTCATTAAAAAAAATAATTCTAGATTTCTCAGACCACCAAGCTCCAGTATCTAAACCACAAACAATTACTAAGCACCATTACAAGTCTATAATTAACAGCAATAATAATCTAGATACGTTATCATCTGTTCAGTAGGCAGATAAGATCACTAGTTTGCAAGCCAGCGCAAGCGCAGCGCACGGCCTTAAGCAGAAAAACGTGGGAGGAAGCAAGGGAGGACAGAGACAAATCACTGGGAAACCGGATTAGAATAACGCCTTGTTTATTGTTTGAATCAGGTGTTCTTGATACAGATAATAAACAGGCTTACAGGCTCCTATTGATAAGATTCAAAAGCTGTTTTGGGTTCCTGTGGGAACCTACTAAAAGGAGACCCTACGTTCTCAAAAGATTATCATGGATACAGAGTTATTTATGCTAGCAATAAAAACTGCCATAGAGATCTGCAAACCAGAGTAGTTATAAGTTAAAATTTTAATAAGTTTATCACCTATTAGTAAGTGCTAAACTTGTGATTTATATTCATTATATATTTTTAATATATGTATGTATAGGGTGGCAGGTTCATCGACGTACAACCATGGAGTCAGTACATGATTCTGAACCCCTGTGCGTTACATTTTTTCGTCTATAATCGTGTTCTATATTCATGGTTTCAGTTTGCACATCGCCACCATGGTATATTTTGTTTTATTATGATCCTTTCACACAGAGCACCAGCCATCTTGTCTCTTCACCATCGCGTCCATCAGTAAACCACTGATAGAGTTCAAACCTTATTTGCGCGAATAAATTGGTCTCAACAAAGTATCTCCAAATGGAGAGAGAATATCTACATTGATTATGAAATAAAATAAAAAATTATGTACATACAACTTTACTCCTTAACAAATACACGACAATTTGGAACAACATCATTAAAAGATTCAATGCAAAATTAAGGCAATGACCATAAACAACATTACCTAAAAAAATTCGCGAGCGAGGTAATTATCCACAGACAATCAAAGCACAGCAATATAACATTAAACGTACTGGCATAAGAGATACATTAGCGTAAACCATTTTTGGAAACTGTCGTGATTTCCCAACATAACTGACCTTAGTGAATACGAAAATCTGGAGCCTTCAGACGACCTTTGAATATGTCAAAGCAACGAGAAGGAAAGTACTGAGTTGTGACGACATATTTTGTGTTCGTCTAACCACGGCGCCATACAAGGACCTATGAGTCAGACGCCTTCATAAATCTTCGGCACATACATGGCCATTCGCTTGCCTAACGTGGGCGGTACATCGCAATATGATGCATAAAACCTACGTGATAAGATTTAAATTGTAGTAATAGTGTACGAGATAAAGGTAGTACCATGATCTTTGGATTAGCAATATATGGACAGGATTGTTGAAAGTTAGAAAGTGATGATAACAGACGATGTATTTGCAAAACTTTCCCATAGTTCACGAAGGCAAAGCTGCCTGTTATTTTTAGCAGTGCTTATTTTTAAATGGCCGTGGCTAAGTTTACAAATTCCTCAGTCTCAGACTCTCCACCTATTAGTCCACTCTCCACTTATTAGTCATCATTCTCCATGCCATTATCCCAATTCATTTGGGATCGGCGCAGCATGTATTTTTTCTTCCATACTTCTTTATTAGTTGTTATCTAGGAAGTCACCCACTTTCTAACCATATCATCATTCACACAGTTCATCCATCGTTTATATGGTCTTTGCCTACTCCTATGGCTATCGACACTAAATTAAAACTCTTGTTCATATCTTCGCTAATTTTGAAGCGGAAGTTGCCCTTTAAAAATATTTTAATATCGTCTTCGTTCTTTTCAAATGATATACAATGCTATAATTTATATATTCATTCATGGAGATAGCTAAAGTTCGTGTTTTAATACCACAAACTAATCTGACATTTCAAGTAATTGTATTTGCTTTCTAAGTACCTTTAAGAGTTTGACATGAGTTTGACGTTATACCTGTCAAAATTAGTATCTAGGTTTAGAAACGAATTTTACATGGGACGCCTTATTTAGACAAAGCAGGTACTTTTTTAAATTACTAGATGAGCCTGCTCTTGACCTCGATCACGCCTGATGGAAAGCGACTTGTTTCGAAGCTCACTAAAACGAAGTAGTAAATCAAAAATCATCGCTTCAAGATATGACAGTTAATTAATTAATATCATGATTATGATACTCATCCAATCAAGAGCTATGCGTCTATTGTAACCGTGACAATGAACCAGGTAATCCGATCCATTGTAATACCGCAGGAAACTTGAGAACCTCCCAGTATTGTTTACTCGATCTACGAAGACGTCAACTCAGAAAAAAATACTGTTATAATAATTCAAATCTCATGCCAAAGATATACCGCTTTACAAATTTTCGTTACAGCATTATCACTCGTTCAAAAATCAACCTTGACTCTGTGAAATAGGACGTCATTCGCTAAAACCAGATGTAGTAATAAGTTTGCCTGACTGGGTCAAGTTAACAGTAGTCCCGCAAAGGTCATGATTTATTCATAATGCCGTGACATTGGATTTCCACGTGCTCCGTTGCTAAGCAACCGGGGGGACAAACAAACAACCCTCCGTTTCATTCAGCTTTTGAGTTCGAGGAAGGGTAGACGTGTTTTCTGAACCTGTAATAATTGAAGACATTGAATAAAAAAATATCATTTAAAAAATAAACTTGAATAATGTTTTAAAACTACTCTATCAGTGATATTATGATATGAAGCGAGCATTTTAAAAGAGGAAGAGAGAATTGCAAGTGTCCAAAGAAATTCTGGAGATAAGGCTGCTTTCATCTCATGGACGCTCGAGGCATCTCCCGTTCCTTGGATCACGTGAACTGGTGGGACCCTGAACATTGGAAGGCTCGGGGACCTAGGACAATATCCTCGATATCATTGGAAGACGCTGATCCTGCTGAGATCAGGAACGGCTGGCTGACTATTCAACGTCCTAAGGTATTTGAGAAATTAGTGTCATAATGCGACTTTAGAATTTTAAACACAACACATTATCAAAATCTCCTAAAAGAGACCAATGCAGATTCCTTTTCGAATAGTGAATGTTAAATGAATGACTACTTACTGTTTTAAAACTTTCTTCCATTTTATATAATTCCATTAATGAAAAAAAAAACAATACGTTCCGACATTGATTAAAATGTTGAAAGTCCATTCAATTTTATTTTGTAAATTACACGCGAATTATTTGCGCTTCATGAAATTAAAAGTTTGCAACAATAATCCTGTTTTAAACACAGTAACTTGAAGTCATTGAACTTATGTTTTCTTTTTTCTTTCGTGTACAAACGACGTGGTTTCCTGTCGCCCCCTTGTGACTGAAACAGGATGCTTCAACAGAAACAACGTTCTATGTTTAAACTTGGCATGGAATTCGCATGCATGATGCAACCTTTTTACAGGGAATATGTCAATAATGATCGTATGCTGTTTTATGTGAAAATTTACAAACATGGAATCTGCATTCCTTGTCAATATTCATTATTGATTGTAGCCTACATAAATTAATATGGGTGAAAGAATTCAATTATTTATTAATGTTCTTCCTTATAGGGCTTTGCCATGCAGTGAGACAATAGAGGCTGGTAATATAATTATAATTATAATACCTGATAATAATTATTATAATCTGTTATAATTTATAATTTTTCAAAAGATACTGAGCATTTTTAGGGTGAGGCAAAATCGCCCACGAATATAAACCATCTCTCTTAAAATAATCATATCAACTCAATCGTGGAATCAAAATGGTTCTCATTTTTTTCCATTGTAATTCCATACTAAAACTTGTTATAAAATGAAATGAAATTGTTCATTCTATAAACAGCTAGCATATCGGAATCACTTTTAAAACAAAAGCCGACTCAATCTAACTTAGATGGAGTCGTCATTTCCAATCTAATTAAGTAGACTACACCGAAGAAGAAATGAAACAAGACGAAATAAACTCAGGTTCATATTCTTTTACAACCTTTCTCTTCGACTTTAATAATCAACGAAGTATTTTACGTATAACTTACGTAAAATACTTAGTTGCCTTACCTTACTAACTCACCTATAATGTGTTAAAGTTGTTACAAATTATCGGTTCTCACATATTAAGTATCCAAAAATACTCTAACTTAAACATTTACTTTTCTAGTCTATTAATTTCTAAACTCGCTTACATATTCTGAAGGTTTTCTTTATTAGCATTCACGCCACCTGTATTGATTCCCAGTCCAATCAAATAATAGGTGCTACCTACTTAAAATGTAAGTAATCGATTCGACCTTCAAGCATTACAGTGAACCCCCTTAAAAAACTTTTATCACGCAACTGATGATTGGCTTAAAGTATTTCTATTAAAGTTTCCCTGAAATATGGATATGAGCAAGGTTAGTGTCAGACCGTATGGATTCTCGGCCGAAATTGAAAACGAAAATGATGTAGACATTAAAATATAAATATTTCCACTGTATACAATAAATGATACAGGGCGTGATATGCGTGAAGAAAAAATACAATATAACCTTTACAACTTCAAAACAAAATCGCGTCCGTTTATGTCAGCTGGGTGATACCAGGGGTCTATTTTCTAAGTACCTACGAAATCCATAGTTTCGACAGAAGTTACAGGCGTTTCCTAGTCCGTGTCACCTTCGGACATAAGATTAGTTGGAGGCCCGAATACAGCAGTTACAGTAGGGCAGTTATCTTTATTCTCGATGTGTTTTTGCCCGTCCGAAAATCAGGCATAGAGTTAATTGACAACAATCGAACTACTTTCATACGGGCCCCTATCTTCGTAGACGGAATTCGAGAGTAGGCCCCCAGGAGCGGACCGGATTCACCCCGTAGTTAGCCGAATGTCACCTGATATTGCCGAGGTTTATGAAGTAGGCCGACAATTCACGGACTTCTGATTTTTGGCTTGGCCGTAACTTCGGCTGGTTTATGGGCGAAAACGAAAATATTAACGAATCAGTCCAAAATGGCCGAAATAAAAAAACAAAATGACATAAATGGACATACCTAGGTGTTTGCATTCTGGATATTATAGAAATATTGACATGGCCACTAAAAGCGAGCGATGGGGGTGGTAATGTGGTATCTAATTGCAATGTTCATCACATTTGGTAATGGTTGAAAGGTTAATGAACTGGTTATCAGGGATTAATACCTATCGAATTAGATAGAACAAGGAACTCTGGCAATGATGATTTATGATAATCGTATACTGATACTATTTATATAGAGACCATTGAAGATTTAATGGCTGTCGAATTTCTTCATATACAATCCTATTTGAAGATTAGAAATCGACGATTAGCAACGAATTTATTTGTATTTTTTTACTTTATGGATAACATTATAGTTTTGTTATAATTTAGAGTCATACTAATAAGCTCATTTCACTAGAATTCATATTTATTTATAACAATTAAATGATCAGAAGAACCGGTTCCACTGGAAGCCTGGTAAGTAAGGTATCATGGCGCAAGTTTATCTTGACTTAGTCATCATCGTCTGCCCAGCCTTTTCCCAACTTTGTCGGGGTCGGCTTCCAGTCAAACCGGTTGCAGCTGAATACCAATATTTTGCATGGGGCCTATCTGACCTATTTAGTATTTATGCTAAGTATATTTGAAAATAACACGACCTTCTTATTCCGAATTTGCAATTTTTATACAAAGCCAAAGTTTTGTGAGCCCGACTTAAAATGACTCATCGATACGACCCTGAATCTTCGATCAAAATTCATTTGACGATATTATTCATTTCGTACCGTATGTCCTCAACAATACTAAACTGATTTACAATCAGTGTGCATCTTTAATTCGTATATTTTATCTATAACGGTAGATGACTAATTCATACACTATCTTGATTGGAATCTTTTTGGCGACGGTCTCCTAACAAGAGAGCAGTAATGGGCCAGTGGTAACAGCCGCAACCGAGTTGTAGGTCGTACAGGCGCCTTATTGCTTTGTGTAAATTACATCGGTGACGGAAAACATCACGAGGAAACCGGCAAGTTCTTGAACCAAAAATTCAAAGACATGAATTAGGCTGAGAATCAGCACTTTTTGAACGTCTATAAAAACATCTACCAACCCACACTGGGTACGCGTGATGGATTACGGCCCAATCGCTCTCACAGAGAGGAACACCATCGATCTAGTGCATGGCTGAAAATTTTTTTCAGTTTTGTTTGTATTTAATGAAATAATTACGAAAAACAGCTATAAATGCGCCGTTGCGAACCCGCGTGGGATGACCGCTTTTAATACCTACTTCTTCATGATTCTGGCGTCCTGGTAGTCTGCGAGACGTTACTGCTTATTATTCGCATCTCTTAGTGGTCTTTGCCAATATACCTCTACATATTCTTCGAAAGTATACCACTAGCAAATCCAAAATGGGGAAAATACTTACTAGTGAACATTTTACACCGTTCGAATTTCCTATGTTTGAGTCACACATTACGTAAAAGCGGACCTTGAAAGGTTAGAACCGTTTATCGACATTGAATTTAATAAACCAACGACAGTAGCAATTTATATAAGTACAGTTTACTGCTTGTAAAGGGACTTGCGCCACTGTTTACTTGTCTAATAGGCTTCTAGTGGAATGAACTAATCCACTTTGCAATCGTTCAAGTGGAATAATAAAGCAATACGCAGTTTCTTACGCAATCAACAATGTTATACAATAAAATACCTAATCCAGAGAAAATAGAACAATAAATTGTCATTTTGCTTCCATTTCAATGCTCATTTTTTTTAAGCTAGCCTTCACTCTCCGACTGCTGATCAAAAGCCTCCCCCAAATTCTTTCAGGCATCCTTTTTTAGAGCCTAGTTTAGCTTAGCGAAAGAAATTTTGAAGCTGATCAAGATTACTGTGGTTACTTAAAGCAAAACATATAAAGTAAATTAGGTACAGAGAAAACGCGGTAAAAATCACATTCGTCTTGTCTTGATGGAGTTTCATCGTTATCATCTAGCCGAAAGATGTTCACATCTTGAGGTCTACTACTCACTAAGCACGAAATCCATAGTTTCCGCCGAAGTTCCGGGCGATTTCTGCCCCGTATCATCTACAGACATAAGATTAGTTCGGGGCTCGACCTAAGAATGAATGACTCTACGATTTGACAGTTGTCTTTAGTCTCGATGTGTTTTTGTACGTCGGAAAAAGTTATTTCATCGGGTGTAGGAATCACGCCGAAACTTAGAACTACATACTTTCGGACGTGGCCCGTCCGCCCGTATCTTCTTTCACGGACTTCGAGAGTCCCTTGGACATAAACTAAGCATAGCTATACTAACTCTTAAAATTATCAGGTTTTTAAACTGATGTTTATAAATTATACCATTTCTCAAGAAAAACGTAAACAACATTAACTTATCATGGTGTATTACCTCAATCTACATTTCTAAGGTCGATGACTGGTGAGTCAGCGCAGTCGCCTCGCTCTGCGCTGGCGCAGCCGCACACTTATTATGGTCATTGCATAGCCGCTCGCCTAAACACTGTTGATAATTATCTTTGCCTTATACATTGCTAACAGGGTCATTAGAAAGAAATGTGAGGGAATGGAGAAATGGTTTGACCTAAATTCTGTTTTAATTATTTTAATTGGCTCAACATGAGAGAAAAAAATTCAAAATAAATAGGTAGGTGCTCGTGGTTATTTACTCGGGTAGTTTTTGATTTATAGTGGCTTGTGGAAAAGCAATAACAGCCGCACGAGTAGATCTATCAGTTTAAGCTTTACTTGCCGCGTTTGGTCTGTGGATGGGTGACCATCTTACCAAGACCCCCCGTGCGTCGGAAACTAAGTTAAGCCGTTAGTCTCGGATGACATTCGTGAACAGTCGTTAAGGGTCGTCCGAAGCCCGAAAGTCTTACCAAGGGGTATCGTATTACCCAGTTACTGGGTTGCAGTCGCTCCATATAAAATACTGGTATTTACTAGTATTCAGTTGCATCCGGTAAAACTAGAAGCTGACCCCAACATAGATAGTTGGGTTTTTAATTTTTTTTGAGGGTGGGAAATCATTAAATAACTTCTCCCGCTCTGGGTGGAGCAGGAGGGCGTGTCAGACTTTTACTGACTAAAACCCACCCGTGTTCCCTCAGTTGCCTGTGTGCCAGAGGCGACGGTATCTCTTTCGAACAACCCGCACCCCTGGCAGGCATCGGCCATTGCGAGCCCCACCAGTTGGTGCTGTGCATCTCTTTGAAGCGCGCGTGGAACACAACGCGCCGTCGAACCGGGCTTGGTCTTTACCGGCCAGTGAGCTACTCATTACTCGCCGTCCGCAAGCCCGCGCCTGCGGTGGCCGGGAGTCAGCCTGGGATTCCCGACTCCCAGGGCGTCTCCTGCGGCGACTAGGGCCGTGAGGGCGCATATACCGGCTGACTTTTTTTAGCGTCTGGACAACAATATGGCATGTTGTGTAAGTATAATAGAACTCATATGCGCTAACCTTTGCCTGGTAGCATTGATATAGAAAAAGTTCCGAATATCCTTAAAATACATGAAAAAGAAGACACCCTACGGCACTCGCGTAAAACGAATAATAGCCAAAATAGGTAATAGTAAATGGGCGTAAGCTGCGATTGCCTATGAATGGAGCATGACGATAGTGTGAGCGAGACACTAGCATTAATTTCGCTCTACATCTTTGCAGCTGATGCCTACACACTCACGCACACATTTGCGCGTGTTTATAATAATTTGATACACAGTGACGCGTGTCTTGAAACCGTAAACCAAATAAATGACGTCTTGTAAGGTCAGTAAAGCTTTGATAGAAATGTAAACAAACCTGTTGATGTTAAATTCTTATAACAATCACTCACATTCATCTGTATTTCGAGGGTTTTAACGCTTTAACATCCGTCGTGCTAGAAGTACATGTCCCGCAGATAATGCAGAGGAACGTCTTCCAACATTGTGTCGATAACTGACTGTATTATTTCACGATACGTTTTCCCTGTCAATCGACCTTCGATCCAAACTGGACCAATAACCTATGCGATCGACTTGCACCATTTAAATTTTCACCAGACAAAAAATAATACCTCATCATGGTAAGTTACTCGACGTTGGAGTATTCATACGTCATTATGAAAACAATCACTGGGCGGTTGAAGCACACGCGGAAAAAACAGCGATCGACGTCACGCTATGACTAATCGCAGTGGACTGGAGACTTGGAGCGAGATCAAAGACGCCGCGGGACACGGTACTCGGGTCGAAGGGCGCGCGGGTCGGGGGGGGGGATGTGCATGCGGCGACACTTGAGCGGTACGCCTGCAAAAAATATTAGTTACCTATCCCCGGCCGGCTTCAATCAAAGGATTGAATTTCGCTACGAATTCATTCATAATTTCTGCGCGTTGACTAGGGTGCTAATAAGTTGGATTTTGATATTATTTGCCGATTTTTTGTATTTTTTTTAATTTTTATTGTTTTTTAATTTTTATATGAAATGTTTACTACAAATAAGTAATAGTATTTATTGATAGGTTAATTTCATTTTAGGATTTAAAAAAAAAATGTTCTATTTCCGTGCCATAGGCTTCTATTCCGTTCACCTATTAACCCCTATTTTTTTCCAGACGGTAAAAAAAATCATCCGGTATATACTGCCGTAGGTAGTTGGGTAAATGCTAGGCAGGTGATGATGTGGTTTAAGTTTTCGCATAGCTTTCAGAGTTCTGCCTAATCAGACAGACAACATAGGGTATTTGTCTATCCGTCTATAAGTTTAACATAAATCAATACGTTTTCTTCTATCTATACCTACTAATTTGCAAAAAAAAACGTTTTAAATTTGTTTTTTCAAAAGAAAATCCAAATAATTCAAGAGGTCATCGGAGATGTGAGAGCAAACTACTTAAGTAGGTACCATTCGGACGCACGTCGTTGGTAACAAAACCAGTAGGTACCTATAAGCTGGCCTAATATTCTACTGAATTTCCTAGGCTGCCACCGACTTGTAGTTGACTGTACCCAATGTTCGACAACTTCAAACCAACTCCAAATCATGAATGAATATGAGAAAATCTCTTCGCTTACGTCACATCACATCTTGAAAACATCGCAAGAACAGCTTTGCGACTGCTACATACATAATTAGACAGTTTAGCAGTTACATTAGAAGTCGTATGTAACCCGGATGTTGCCTTACTATAATTATCTCCGTACGCAACTCATATTTCAGATGTGTCATAAATTGCTTGACACAATTAGTTTCGCTGATTGCCAATTTTGTGCCCATTACTTGTAAGGAGTGTGCAATATTGTCATCTAAGTTTTAAGGGGGAAACGCCAGTCTAACCCACGAAATTAATTTTGTTTTTTACGTTTTTATGCAATTTTCATTTCTGTGTCAGGTTGTAGGTTGATTAAAATATGATTTGTGACCGTAATAAGTATGAATTTACAGAATTATAATCTTGATAATGATCAATACAACCCTGAATGTTCATTTTAGGGTGTGTCCAGAAATGGCGAATGCGCCGCGTGTGAGCCGCTTGCGAACTGCGCGCGTGTTGCTCGCGTGCGGTTACAGCCTACGTTTGGTGCGCCGCTCTAGTGCAACTCCGGCAAGGCTTAAGTGGGGCGCGTGCGCACATAGCTTTTTTCGCGTTCGAACTAAATATGGGGGCGAGGTAGGTGCACCGCGGGCGGCACGCGCGCACCTCCTGCACCGCTCGAGTACGTCACGTAGCTAAAATATACCACAGGAACGTACTCCCGGAATAAAAATTATCCTATGCGTTAATCCAAGTTATAAGCTATCTGGGTGCCAAATTTCGTCGAAATCCGTTCAACCGCTTTAGCGTGATTGAGTAACAAACATCTAGTTACACATTTATAATATTAGTAGAATAGTATATATAGTATATGGTAAGATAATAGTATATACAGGGTGTAACAGAAACCCTATTGCTATCCTTAAGCACCAAAGATAACAGCTGCTATAGAATCACTATACATAATTTCAGCTCGAAATAAAATACTCTAACAATTGATACCAAATTTACGGTTTCATATGTTTCTCAAATTCAAATCATAAAAAACGTGTCACCGCACTACGTAGGTCAATAACTTTCCACGTTATCTTCTTGCCAATATCACGATAAATCTCTTCCGAGTGGTGTGTTTATTTCAATTTGATGATTTGGTTTCTAGTTTCAATGTATTAAAAATTCTCATAACTGCCGAACATGTAGAGATAGAATTAAAAACCCTTCCAATATCAAAATCAAAAATCAAAATATTTTATTTCACATAAAACTGCATGGGCACTTATGAAACGTCAGAAGCTAGGTGCGCGGTTCTAATTTGTCGCTTCCTATGGAGAAGAGCCGGCAAGAAACTCCACGGTTACTCTTTTAAAAATAATTGGCTTTTACAATATAAATCGTTTGATATCATCCAAAGAAGCCATGCCCTTGGTATGTATATACCCTTTCCGTTACACGTTGTATAGAAGGATCCTAGGATAGTAGAATTATGATGACCTCAGTACGTCTACCCAATCATCGCACCCGGAATGGCCTTCCTATTCGTCACCATCGCCAATCTTCCGCGTAGTACCGATTGTCTCTTCAAATGGTCGCAGACCCAACCTTGTCCGTTTGCATACAGACAAGCTATTGATTTTACACCCACGTTGATAATACTTGATGTTTCATATTAATACTGTTTTTCCTTTCACTTTTAATCGTTTAATACGTTTACGAGGCCGTAATGCGACGTTTAACGGCTTTGTTTTGTGATGGCATGGTATGGTTTTATAGTTTTTTTTTTTCTATTGTTTATCTAAAGGTGGAACAAGTCCACATTTTTCCCATACAAACTTCGGAAGTGTTTAAGTAATAAAAGAAGTGTAAAATCTCCAAAACCAAATCGGTAACGACAAACTTCAATTATCGAAAAGTTCAATAAACTTTATTGGTCATTGATTTATGCATTGGCTTTTCATAAAACCCGATCTTCCAAAGGACTTTTCTTAATTTTTTACACGAATGTTTTACTATAAATCATCCTGTATCTTACTCAATAACATTTTGCGTGTAGACTAGCGTCTAACTGCTCATCACTGATACTATCTCTGTCGGACACAAAGCCTGGTGAGACAGCGTGATTTTTAGCCAGGACCACCAGTGAGTTCGAGCCCGCGACTAGGTTCCCCTTAACAAACGATTACAGTGTTTATTTGTGATGCCATTTATTTATTTAAATCGCATTTACCTATCTATAGCTAAGACTTGAATGAAATCAATAAGTCCCTGCTTGAAAATATCTTTCTGTAGTATTAGTATTCCTTTTTCCTTATTATTATTTCATTTATTTGTATTAGCTTATTTACACCATCATTAGCTGCCTATGCAACTATATCTACTTAAACCCCACTCTAATTCCGTAAAGGCTCCCACAAACAGGCGTGATAGAATAATTTCTATGAAAACTTTATGGACATTTTATCTACTAGATTCGCGTCTCGCCGGGTTGCGGAAGCCTTAACACACGATCTATCAATTTTTGAAGGATATTGCTAATCCATTGCTTCCTATATTTGAAAAATTTCTCCTCTCAATAACTTACTTTAATAACGCCATTCGTACCTACTGTTAGTGTCCTAAGCAAATTAATGGCTATTAAGCATCGCTAGCTGGCTGTACCTATAATAGCCACTTATGGCTTGCAATATAGTGGTTGTTTGAATAACTTAATTTAGTCTTTCACATAACCTACGTGACCTAACGATGCAGATTAGCAGCATATACTTGATCAACATCCAACATTTATACTCTAAAAATAGCCTGTACCTACTTGAACTCGCATAAAGTATCAACAAACACTCGTCTTCAATCCACCAGCTGATATTAGCAACTAAAGCGGTAAGCATGATAAACAGTAGCTAGGAAGAGGTAAAGTCGAACAAGCTATTTGGTAGGTCAGGTTGAAATATTCATCTTTCCAATACACTGCCAATATTCATTTTAACGAGCAGTGGTGGCCCACCGGTAACGATCGCGACTTCGTTAACTTACTTACTACTTACGAGGTCATGGGTTTTTTGAGGATAGGATTATTTTAGGATAGAATTTCAAGCACTTTACTTTGTATAAATTATTTCAACACCACTGTTCTCAATACGGTGAAGGAAAATATCGCGAGGAAACTGGCATGTGCAAGAACCAAAAATTCGAAGACATGTGACATCTCCAATCCGCAGTTGGCTCGCGTGGTAGATTATCCCACTCCCCCAGAACATTGCAAGCTGATAATGCTAATGCTAAAGTTCAATTTCACAGCGTAACTAACCGTGTACCTGATGACATTTCCTATCGGCAAAAATTACGAACTTCTATACAAACTTTCGTCGCCTATTTAAAACTATTTTATGGGCTGAATTTACAAAAATCTTTCCTTAGTTCGTTAGGTAACTTTAATTTTATGCAAAACTTCAAGCTTCTAGACCCTGCGATTTAGGCTGTGCGTTGGCGGTCAGTCAGATTTTTATTAGGTAGAAGATGTGCTTTTTAAGTTTACGGACGGAGTGACGTAAAATTATTGGCTACTCGGCACACTCACATTGTTTAAAAGTAGGTAGTAGCAAGTTAGCCGCCTGTAAACCAAATAGCTTTTGAACTGTACAGTCATACTGTATCGGTCACGATCTCACGAAACAAGCACGGTGCACACGCGTGCAATACACGCTAAACGTGCATCGTGCACTGCACATTGTAATGTTGCGTACACATCGAATGCGGGACACTGTGAATTTTAATACCGTGACGTAGGTACTTATGCCTACTAGTGCCTAATTGTGTACCGATACTGTCGATTCTTTATGTAAATCATTTCATCACCACTGCTCTCAAAAATGGTGAAGGAAAACATCGTGAGGAAAACCGGCATGTCTTAGAACCAAAAATTCTAAGACATGTGACATCTACCAAGCCGCACTGGGCTCGCGTGGTGGATTATGGCCCACTCCCTCTCACGGGAGGAGGCTTGTGTCCCAGCAGTGGAAACATTATAAACTGCTTATACTGTCGGATGTCGGGAATATTTCAAGTTCAAAGTCAAAGCATTTATTTCCAATAGGCACTTAAAAGGCACTTTTAAACGTCAACATTTACATTAAAATAGAATTGATTCTAGTCGCCCCTTCCAAAATGTAGTTTCGTATGGAGAAGAATGGGCAAAAAACTCCACCGTTACTCTTTTAAAATATTTTAATTACAATATTCAACATAGTACATTCATTATAATTATAATTATGTGTGAACACGATGCACCCAGAACAAAATTACTATACCAAAATAGGTAAAAAGAATGAAATTGAAGCAATACAAATAAATTAATTTTATAATAGATACATGGTACTCACATATTTACAAACATTGTAAAAATAAATATACGATTTTCCTAGAATATTAACAAGAAATAGGTCAGTGTGTGAGTTAAAGTAGTCAATGAGTGTAAATCAATGTCATAAATATAATTAATTATACATTTCAATTAGCAACCAGTTTGATTTTGTATAGACTCTAGATTCATACATACTAATCTTTCTAAAGTATATAAATAGTAAATTAAGACGCCAAACCCATAACAGTATAATGAGCTTTATGCGAGATGCTACTAAAAATCTGCTTTTACGAAATCTGCCAAATACCATTTCATCTTTCATCATTTCAGTCCGTAATCACCCACTGCTTACTTCACGGTCCCGTGCGTCTCTCATCCAAATGTTGCCAGCGACTTTCACGATATCATCAACCCATCGCCCTTTTGAACGGCCCTGGTTTCTTTGGCCTAACCTTGGCCACCAATCACAGCTTTACACCATCGCCCATCTCTTCGTCTAACTATGTAGATATCCTGCCCAACACCACTTGAAACACATCAAAGTCCATATTGCCTCAATCAATTACTTTAATTTAATTTTAAACCAATTTTTTGACTAGGCAATGACACGTCATCATCAGGAATTGACCAGGAAAAGTCGATCCTCACACCCATATCTCATAAGGAAACTGCTGGACGTCTTTGGGCCATCTTCAGTCAAAAATGCACCTGATACTATGTATTCACTCCTTGATGTAAAACAACGTAATCAATGCAAGTGTGCTGGCTGCTAATGGCTGCTTATAACCTGTTTCTTAGCAGATTAGTTAATCTAGTCCCTGACTAATGACCTGGCCTACGCGGGCATTAGTACAACATACTAAGTATGCAATTTACCTTGCATACGTGACGAGGTTCTTAAGAGGATCTCTTGGAGATAATTTAGTTTTATGGGTTTTTATTGGTTGTTGAACTTTGGAGAAGTGTCTAGGTGCTTATATGATTGTGTGATAAATGATTTTATTTCTGTAAGTAGGTTTTTACAAACACTTTTGCACGTCAATCCTATTTTAAAAAGTAGATGACGTCGGCGTTTCAAGTAGTAACAAACTCAGAGGTCACAGTGTCTTAAAGTCCAGACATAATCTTGATCAGATCATGTGAAGATCATGTAGATTGGTATCTGGAATGGTCTTTTGAGGAAAGAACCACACAGATTGAGTGGACTTGTCCGGTCAGTGCACGTATTTATCAGTAATCGTGCAGCCCAACGATTCGACGAACAAAGAAAGGACATTTGGGTAGGCCACATCCATTACTGAAACTACCAGACCAAGATTAAATCTAAATGAGGAGAACAAAAAAAACAACAACCAACCAACAAAAAGAAATACCCCTACATAGTCTTCACATTCACAATAATTAAAACAACATGATACTTTACAAAAGTAAATATTCATGTCATTGTATAAAAATAGAATTCATCAATATCAATGTGTATATAAAATCCGGGAATAATTGTGATCAGATCATTTGACGACCATGGAAATCAGTGTCTGAAATGGTCTTACGAAACCTTAGTGGTCATATTCAGATAGTATCATGTTTTGTCTATTCCTGGATGGACTGTGTTCCTCCAAGGAATTCTGAAAGTGGATCCGGTGACTAAACATTTGCGTGGAAATCGGTTGTCGTGATTGTGGTGGTGATGTAGAAGAATGCAGATAGTAATGTCGTCAGTGAAGTTTTTTTTGTGGGTGGGAAATCATCAAAAATTAGGTAGGTAGGGCTCTGGTTGGAGCAGGAGAGCGAGTCAGACTTTTACTGACTAAAACCCACCCGTGTTCCTTCACTTGCCTGTCTACCAGGGGCCACGGTATCTCTTTCGAACAACCCGCACCCCTGGTGAGTGAAGTATTGCGTTGAGTAGGTGAAAACAGAAGGAACGATGGTAGGAATGGACTGTGTGGTTGATGATATGGCTAGAAAGGGAGGGACTTATTAGTCCCTCCCAAGCAACATCCAACAACAGTAACATCCAAGCTGCTCTATTGAGCAGCTTGGATGTTGACATGCTGTGAACCCCGTCTTGCGTGTCGCGGGTTCGATTCCCGCACGGAACAAATATTTGTATGACCTACAAGTAGTTGTTCCGGGTCTGGCTGTTTGTGTATGTACAGGAGAAATTCCTAGTTTAAACGGGCAACGTTTAAAAAAAAAAAAAAGAGATAAGGGCAATTACTGTTTTCCTCCAAGAATATCATCTCGAACTGGGCCGTCTCGATAGACCATCAAATGCTTCATTCGGCGTTGTTTTTATTTCTACATACACACATAAACTCATCCCCTAGCCCTATAGGGTACATAAAATCAACAGGTCTTCATGTCTAGACCTCATTGAATATAATTTAGGTCAGTTTAAGTGAAATAATTCGGTACAGTGTTTCAGTGATTATTTGGAATTGGGCACAAACCAAATATAAAAATTGGCTATATTTTATTTTTCATTAACTATTTATGTAGATTAGGAATTACGTGTTTATTCAATTGACCTTCTTATGGTTGGTTTGAAACACACCAACATATAATCAGAACAAGAGCAAGAGCGTTATTTTCCTGAAAGTAATTGAGTACCTATTGTAGCGAAATAAAAACTAAAATTCACCACTATCCAATGAAAGTATGCTCTTTCCCTGAAAATTTAGTTTGAGTGGATTTAGAATGTGCATTCTCTCAATTGCTCTATATCGACCTTAACTTAGCACAATACAACGAGACGCAAAACCTCATATACCCCAATTAGAGTATTGAGTTAAAAGCATAATACGATGACCAAAACTATTTTTTTAAAGCTAACTGATATTATTAAGAAAAACGTGTCGACTCAAGCATTACTTTATGCATTTAAAATTGAGTCTTATTTCTTCTTAAATAAGATTGAGTTTTCTTTGGCTCAATCAGTGATAGGTATTGCAAAAACAATATATTTAAAAAAAAAACGTTACGAAAATCGATTCAGTAGTCAATTAGGAACAAACTACTTTCAGGTCTTGCGTCCATTCTGTTACACCTTGTATATAAGTACAGTCCTATTTACTATACTTAGGTAAGTCTTGAAACACGTAATTCCCTTTGTCTTTGAACAAAAGCATCCCTAGTCACATGTCTCTATACTATAGGTATGCAAGTTTTTGTTCCTTTATTAATGTCAACGAGCATTGCAAGTCAAACACAAAGATCAAAAATGCTTTGTGCGGTAAGATAGCCCGCGAAATTCAAATTTTATTAGGTTTTTTTGCAATTTGCAGGCCAATGTAAGGTTGTAGTGTTGTGTAGCTCGTCTGGCGCTTCCACCTTAAGGGGAACCTAGTCGCGGGCTTGAACTCACTGGTGGGCCTGGCTAAAAATTACGCTGTCTCACCAGGCTTCGTGTCCGACACAGATAGTACCAGTGATGAGCAGTTACGACGCTACTCTACACGCACAACGTTATTACGTAAAAAAATCGCGAAAAAATTAAGAAAAGTCCTTTGGAAGATCGGTTTTATGAAAAAGCCAATGCATAAATCAATGACCAATAAAGTTTATTGAACTTTTCGATAGTTGAACTTTGTCGGTACCGACTTGGTTTTGGAGATTTTACACTTCTTTTATTATTTAAACACGCCCAAAGTTTAGTAAAATTAGCAAGAAAAACTAATCTTTGTTGGCTCCTAACTTTTTTATTGGGTTTTTATTTTAGTATTCTGTTTCCGTAACGACAATATTAATAATGAGACAAAACGATATCATATTTTACTTTGGATGTGCCATGTCAGACAGTGGAGTAAAACACTCCCGAAATTTGTATGCAAAAAATGTGGACTAGGTTCACCTTAAGGCCAGGCTAGAGTATCCTAGCTATTATTCATGTGGGTACGCAATTCATATAGCAAACTTTTGATTGATAAATGATTTTGACATTTGGTTTTGGCTTACATCATTTTTGCAGAATAGTCGACATCGGCTTTACTTGCCATATGAAAAATAGAATAGAATAGATTATCTACTGCTTGCTCATGATATTGTTAGGTATCATACGTTTGCTTATTTTTTTGGCTACAGTTCTCGTAAATTCACGTACTACTAACATTATTTTTTTTATTTGTTAATAGCCAGTATGTTTCTGTGTCCTCCTGATTGTTGACCTTAAAAAAAAAAAAAAAAAAAACCTCCTATTTGTCATTATGAAATAAATATATTTGTATTTTTCGGCTAGTACCACCAAATTCTAAATAGACGTGGTTGAATTTAATATGTACTTTTTCAGTACATAATTATGCAGATATTTTCTTGCCAATTCGTGACACAAAAACCTGAAAAAAAAGTCGCACTGTCTAATGTTACTCATACTTCCTACAACAAAATAGTCAATACAGTATTACGGAAGTGTGGTCTCGAACAATAATGTCATTGTAAAGTCGGTTGACAGGTTGTCTGTGCGCAGCGATGCGTGGGCGACGACCTCACGCCCCCACTCCAAAGTTATCGCGTTACTGTGAGAAACGAGTCGATGAGTAATCTTCTACGTGATTGTCATTTAAATAATTATGTAATTTAGGTTTTAACTATGTAAATGTAGGTAAAGGTGGAATATATATATTGCACAACCGTGGCACCATCAATTCCTTGACATTCCTCGGAACCCTGCAGTCCCGGACCTTACGCGCGAACGCGTACAAGGGGCCGAAGCCAACTCGCAGAGGCCCGTTAGACGTTTTTAATTAATCGATACAGCCGATGATTATCCCTGTTTGCACTATGCAAGTGCACCCAAGGACAACCAGGCGATGGTGTATCATAGGACTATTGCAGGATATGAAAACAAAGATATTGGATTATGGGTTTGGGTGGTTAAAGTAACCTGAACCATCAATTATTATTTAAAAATAATCTTCATGAGAAAATCACGAGCCGACATATCGATATTAAGTCAGTACCTGAAAATAACAGGTTTATTTCCTTGTCCACCAGGCTCGATTCCAGCAAAAGCAGATGCAGGAGCGAGAGATGAAGATCGCTTCTCTTTACGAAGCACAACAGGCGAGAGCCCTAGACAGGGTGAGGCACTCGCCTAACAACGTGGGCCATGCCTCGCCGCCACTGCCGCCCACTGCGCCCCAACCAGGAAAGGTAAAAAAGCTTATTTATCTACCACTAGTTGTACTCCCTGTTACCTAAAAAAAACATACTTAACAACATCACGCCTATAGCGTGGAACCATAGAAATATTAAAAAAAACTTCTTTCTTATATATTATATCTATGGGTGTGGGTGTGACCTACTGTAAAGGTTGTCTGCAAAAGTCGACCTTATGTTGTACAGGCTGGCGGTAAAATAACTTCAACTGCATTCAACATTCGAGCGTTTTTAGAACAAGCTTTCAAATAAATTCGAATAATTATGTTTTTTTTTCGAGAAGGAAGTGAAAATATAGGCACGTTGACATTGTCCTTATTAGGTTTATAAGTATTCCAACCGAACGTGTTTATGTTAACCCCATAAATACACTCTAGTACACCCAAATTTCGCCAGCTATGTTTAATTCCCATGCCAAAAAACACATACTTAGATCAATTCCAGTACCTAGTTTTCGAGTTACCTATCATACAGATCTGCTAAGAGTATAAGCTGTTATAACCATGACAGAGAACGGAGACTACATAAGGAAAACAGCTTTTAAAAGCAAATTCTTTATTTTATTTGGTTGAAGGGCTTTGTCAGAAAAACACAAAATTGTGATTACGGTACACGCTACCTTATACTAACTAACTTGCACAATTTTTTTTGCCCTATCAGAAACTGGAAAACAAGGATGGTATTACAAAGACCAATATCATCATACCTTTGATATCGTCCCAAAACATTAATTCTAGTATTTGTATTTTCATTCCGGACACGCTCCCTCAGAATATGAAACACATCATCAACCACGTCAACACTATTTAGAGACGAAAGCTTTCTTAATTTAATAATAGAAATAAGAGCAGAAAGCAGAAATAAGCATTACCTATGTACGTATTTTTCTGTTCCTTTCTTCTTGTTTGTTTATATGTGTGTGCATAAATGGTTAAATAAATAAATAAAACTTCTCTGAAGGAAATACCGAACGAAGTCTAAACTTTGTAAAGGCTATTATTAAAAGCAAATTCTATTCTATACTAAAACCTATTTAGGTGCGGCATTGCCGCCTTGGAAATTTTGTTATACAACACCACATCGAGAAATTACGCAGCCAACATTTCATGTTTTTTTTTTTTTTGTGGATGGGAAATCATCAAATAATTTCACCCGCTCTGGGTGGAGCAGGAGGGCGTGTCAGACTTTTACTGACTAAAACCCACCCGTGTTCCTTCAGTTACCTACCTGTGTGCCAGGGGCCACGGTATCTCTTTCGAACAACCCGCACCCTTGGCAGGTTTCGGCCCTTGCGGACCCCACCAGTTGGTGCTGATACCTCTTTGAGGCGCGCGTGGAACACAACGTGCCGTCGACCCGGGCTTGGTCCTTACCAGACAGCTTGCTACCCATTACTCGCCATCCGCAAGGCCGCGCCTACGGTGGCCAGGAATCAGCCTGAGATTCCCGACGCCCAGGGCGTCTCATGCGGCGACTAGGGCCGTGAGAGCGCATATACTGCCTCTCCCTCACGTGCGCCGCCTCCCTCTTTGCGAGCATTACTGCTTCGCAGAAGGAGGTGACGGCTACCCATGCTCTCTCGCTCCGTACGATGGCCTGCACCCTAATTGCGTAACACGCGATTAATCATAATCGGTTTCATTTTGACAGTTCAACAATATTCATTGCGTTATTTATGTTGTTGAGCAGACACATTTTTCGAACATATGAAGCAATGGTTTAGCCATCTGTTTCAAAACGAAACCAATTATGATGAAGCGTGAGTTACGCAATTAGGGTGCAGGACCAGGCGGGCGATCTCTCGCGTCTGGCGCGAGAGATCGCTGCCGCCGATCGCTTCCACAAGGACACGGCGGTGGTCCGCCCAAGCTGGACAGACCTCCACCGTATGCTCCACCGTGTCCTCAGGGCGATCTACGCAGTGGAAACACCCGGACGTTTCCTCCCGCTTTATCCGAAAGGAACATCTCGAAACAAACGTGTTCGGTGAGGACCTGCGTCAGGCGGAAGGTGAAGACGCCGTGGCGTCTCTCTATCCACTCCTCCACTTACCGCCGCAATTGTGGCGTGCCCAATACAGGTTTGCTACAATCGCACTATCCATGTCAACATTTTCATGTTGATAAAATAAAATAAGTATGGGGTTTCTCAAAAGAACAGGTGGGAAAGTCATTGCCGTTCCCACAAATGTTTGAATACTCGATATCAATTTATTATTCTACTCAGTAGCACGTAGAAAATAACATAATTTCTGAAGGTGAAGAATGTCTTGGAAATATACAATGTTTCTTTACAAGGTCAATCCTACTTTGCTACTATAATTTTATTATAAATGTAAAAGTTTGGATGTTTGTTACTCAATCACGTAAAATCGGCTTAACGGATTAATACAGATAGTTTATAATCTGGATTAACATAGGCTACAATACTTTTTATGCCGGTAGTACCTACGTTCCCGTGGGATATTTTCCGAGCTCTACATGGGCGAAGCTGCTGGCAAAAACTAGTTTAAAATACTTTAATAACTGTAGACCACAACGTTTACTCGACATGAGCAATATGACCACTGCAGACTCTTCAATTCGTCAAATAATATTCATCCATGTCTCTCCCCTATTTACCGTTCACCGTTCAACAAACCAGTATGTGTCAGAACCAAAAATTCTAAAACATCATTATGCAACATCCACCAACCCACACCGAGCCGAGTGGTGGATTAGATGACAGCCAACTCCCACTCGCAGAGAGAACTCTTGCATCCCGCAGTGCGAACAATATAGCCTGATTATGACCTCAACCAATACATCGTCTTGTCTACCAGGTGCGACAGATGTTCGAAGAGCGTCGAACAAAAGCGGGCATCGACAAGAGTTATCCCCTGCAGCCGATACACAACACAGACAGGGCTGCGGCCCGGAAGCCTCTGCCTAATGGGTACACCAAGATGACCACCACCTCCAAGCTCACTCTCGAGAGGAAGGCCAGTAAATACGCCCTGAACAACTCACACAGCACTAAAAAACAACAGCAGCATGTAAGTAGCTAGATAAATAAGCCCACGACGAGACTTTGGGATTGATCACTTACCCTATATAATACAAGATGTAACAGAATAAACGTAAGACCTGAAAGTAGTTTGTTCCTAATTGACTACTGAATCGATTTCAGTAAATTTTAATATAGTATTTTTATCAACATCTCTCTTGTTCTTCATTTGATCCTTTGACTTGATCTTGTTTCAGAAAATAGAGAACATTGTAAACGGATCCGGCGATCTCAATCACAACCACGAACCGGACCTGAACTCTGTGAAACATGTGGTAAGCAGTCAACATTTTATTATGTTCTTCTCATCCCCAGTTTTGCCTGTAACCCCGAATAATTTATAGGTTCGATTATTGTCCAATACTGTACTTCAAACATCGTAATGAATACATTATATGTAATAGGTACTTTTCGCCCTTTGTAATTTTGCTTTGATTCTTCAACATTCCGGTCTCAATCAACCAATCCTTTGCTTAAATTTTTCTAACATCATTTTGCCCTCTTACACCCACAGCTGGGACACATATCCCACTATATCATAAATGTGAAAGTTTGTATGTTTGGATGTTTGTTACTCCATCATGCAGAAACGGCAATTGGATGAAATTTGGCAAAAAATAGTTTTTTTTTATTCTTAGCATGTTGATAGCAATCTAAATACAGTCAGCCCAGAATTTGGCTACGAGCTTGGCACTTTTAGCAGCGAAACATACTATATAGGTACTCGTATAGTTTATAACCTGGATTAACATATACTTGTATCCCGGTACTACGTTCTCGTTAGATATTTCTCGACCTCCACGCGGGCGAAACCGCTGGCAAAACCTAGTGTCATATATTGCCGTCACAATACACTGGACAGTCTAATACTTATATATTCTCAAATTGTCTCCAGCTGCCGAAAAGCAATGGCGAGGTGATACTTCCAAACACAGACGAGCTGGACAAGGCTGATAACAACTACCTGATAGAGAACGAGACGTTCCCTGAGGCACTGGCTCCGACACCAACCCCGAGGTCACCCGACCCACCTGCAGTAACCAAGAAACCGCCTCCAAGAAGGTAACTACTATGATCTAATGAACTGAGGGGCAATTTTCATATTTTTATAACCGTTCGCATTCTATTCTGTCTCAATCTTTCAAAAAACTTCTAACATACCCACATTTTTGACAAATAAAATCATTAATAGATTTTATTTCTGTAAGATAATTTTTACACGTAAATCGTATTTAAAAACTAGATGAGGTCAACGTTTCCTATCAGTACTCTGAAATGAAAGGCAGAAACAAACTCAAAGGTCGCAGTCTCTTGTTTAATCATGCTTTCGTTGTCGATAGTTTATCGGCAAGGGCCCTCTTAAGTCTAGGAGTGAGCTTTGGAAAACAGTAGTTCACAATTATTGTTTCTGTATTTTAGAAGTCCCGCTAAAAGAATCAGTCCAGCCAAAACAACACCCCAGCCTGCACCAGTCGTTGCACCACCTCGAAGAGTCACGAGCGAAAATGCTGTAAGTAGGCTTCCAAATGATGTATTTTATTAATTTAGGCCTGTAGCCAGTAGTCCAGTAATAGTCCTGTGGTAGTATTTTTTTATGGTTAGGGGTACGCCCATAAACCCAGTAGGGCGATAGGTTCCACCCCCACAATATGGGTGATCCTATCGCCATATACTACCATTTACTTAGGTATTTCCTTGCAGGAAACCCTTGGAATCTCAACCAATGAACTCACGCTCGGCCGCCGCGCTTGGCACTAGACCAAGAAGGCGACATGAAAAAAAAAACCTAATAAAACCTCAAAATAATTAAACTTCAAATAATGGAACTCAAAAGTACTGGCCATTTCAAGAAAAAAATAATTTGACGAGAGTTGAAATGTCATTCTAAATTCGAATCCTATCCGCAAAATTTTTGTCAAGATGACCGACGACATTTTCTGATAGTAAAATTATTCATTATTATATTTTCGGTTTAAATTCGTTGAATGTAAACTGACGAAGGGGTCGGTTCTCAATAGTTTGATGTGATGTGTTCAGGTGTCGGAGAGCAACAAGGCCCGCGGGGCCATGCAGCGAGGTGCTAACCCGGTGAGCATATAAACAACCAAACAAGCGAACAGGCCATCTTCTGGTCACGCTCGATCCATGATGCGTGATCGAAGTCAAGAGTATGCATTGCTGAAGCAATTAAAAAAAAACCCAAGTTACATAAATCGTTACACATGAATCTTGTGTAGGCTTACAAATCAATAAAGGCGTTGTCCCTCTCGTCAATATGATACCTGAGGGTTGCGACTTTCGATCTCTATGATAGTGATCAGCATTTTGTTTCTATTTTGCTAAAGTTACATCTTCTACTAGTTGTGTGCCAAAGGTGCCTACTCGTTATGGTCGACTTGTACAGGTGTGCGCAGTTCAGCCCACACAGGGACAACGGAAAACTGTCCGATAAACCGTAGCATATATGTATGGCCGCATTAGGTACCTACGTAGCAACCCTGCACAACAACATTACTGTTATTATTTTTCACGCGAATTATTTATTTTGGTTTTATTCATTTTTGTTTTATATATTTTTGCAGGTTGTGACCAGAAGACCACCAGTGGTAGGTTATTTTTTTACTTTCCTTTTTATACGTCAACTAATTTATAGCTGTCGCCGACTGTCGACGGCTACAGTTGCCTCTGCCGTTGACGCGTGCCGCTCTTGTATGAAAAGTATATGTACTGAATAGAATAAAATATAGCATAGCGTAAGCATAATCAGTCAATATTGTTCCCACTGCTGACACACAGGCCTCCTCTGTGTGAGGTATTGGGCCCTAATCCACCACGCGAACCCGGACTCTCAAAACAGTGAAGTGAAGCATGGTGAGGAAACCGGCTCATCTTAAAAGTTCAAAGACATTTGTGACATCTATCATCCCAAATAAAATATAAGTGTGTAGTTACACGTGCGCCGACGCCTGTCACCTATCTATGTTTGATTCGCAAAAGCCCCGTATTTTTTTAGTGATAGGAGTTAATTCTAGACCCTAAGACGCCGCGTAAAAAGAAAAGTTGTCGTGAAAAATTATAGTTTGAAAAACTAAAAAACACGCTTTGAAAACCAAACTAAAGAAGTAGAAAATAATTTCAAAAAAGCGTGGGTTGCTTTTTGAGTTATTTTTATAATCAATTAATATCAAGCACCTTTTTTGCAAGCAGCTTTTTTGAAATTATTTTCTACTTTTTTAGTTTGGTTTTCAAAGCGTGTTTTTTAGTTTTTTTAACTATTATTTATTCTCATTTTTTTTGTTGAAATTATTGTATTGTATTCGGTCCTCAATAAGTCAACAAAGTTTAAATGAAATCTGACAAAATGAAGTCCAAAAGAGCCAGTTACAAACATGCTTATAAATATACAGGTGAAGCCAATAAAATTGTGTTAAAAAAGGAAAATTAAAGTAGGAACAGCGCGGGGGGGTTTTGGGGTGTCCAAGTGTTTACTAACAGCCCCCTCCTTAAATTTGACCAAGCGCCAAAAGCACTGTATCAAACATGCGTTCCGTCCCGCGCAGAGTTCCGGAAGCGTGTCTGCGAGCGGCGCGGGGCCGGCGCGGCGCGGGGCGGCGCTGGGCGCGGCCGGCTCGGGCACCGCCTGCGCCGTGTGCGGCCGGCGGTTTGCGCCCGACCGCATCGAGAAGCACCAGGAGATCTGTCGCAAAGCAAACGCTAAGAAACGGAAGCCCTTCGACGCTCTCAAGCATAGGCTTGCTGTGAGTATATCTACCCAACTAACATCCTTCTTGAAACCGTGAATGAAACTTTGCTGAATATTATCCTGTATGTAGCAGTGAATGAAACTTTGCTGAATATTATCCTGTATGTAGCAGTGAATGAAACTTTGCTGAATATTATCCTGTAAGTAGCAAGTAGTTCGACAGGTTATCGTATCGAAAATGACACATTTTTATTTGACAATAACCTGATTTACCTTGCCCCCGACAGCAAACAGTTGTCGAAAGAATATCGGTCGTCCAATTGATTTAAACTGACATAATTTTCGGGTCTTTGATTTGTGAACAGCTTTTATACCTAGAACTCTTCTGATAACCATTGTTTGATGTTTGATTCGGTACGGAAACATATTGAATGGTTTTGACATAGCAATGCAGCTATGCTATTCTGTAACCATCTCACCGGGTGAAATGAGCGTGAAGTGAGCTGTCAGTGTCATTCCACCTGATGCTAGGGGTGCCCAAACATTATATTTACCATCATAATCGAGATTCAATCGACAATTTCAAAGCTAGTATTTAAGTGTGCATCATTTTGGGAGGTTTTTCAAATAAAGTAGCAAAACAAAAACTCAGTCAGTATTTTTTCCTAGACTAGTCCTTATATTGCCTGAGGCTCGAGCGCATCACGCAATATAAGGACTAATCATCATAATCGATATTTAATCTAGAGTATGATTGTAAATGTAATGCTTGGTCAATCCCTAGCATCAGTGGGATGACACTGACAGCTCACTCCACGCTCACTCGTCTAGTCGTCTCACTTCACCCGGTGAGATGGAGATAGTTACAGAATAGCATGGCAGGTCCCTCGAGCGATGGAAACGAGATCTTTATGAAAAAATTATAGATTCCGTGACCTTTGACCCTAAATACCTTGTAACAATAGCACCTCTTGCATTGGATCTGTTTTAGGGTTTGCCTGCTTAGGGCCATGACACCAAACGACATAACAATACCTACCACTTAACAAACTACAATATTTCCCTTTATATTAATTTACTGTACTCTTCTGCTGCTTTAACAAAAGGGGACGGATGCCGCTGGTTACAAGGCAAGCAACATTGTTGATGATTTTTCTTTTTATTTTCTTTTACCACATCATTTTGTGTCCGTCATCAACAGTTTAACAGAAGGAATGGCTTTAATTTTCACAGTTCAACAACATTTATTCCGTTATTTACGATGTTGAACAGAATAATTTTTCGTCCGTATGAAGCATTGTCATTATTGTCCTTCAAAATGATGCAGATTGATAGTGTGCTACATATACTTCACGCATAATCAATCATATCATAAACAAATCATTTGTCTTTACACTAATTAGGTATTTCAACTCTTTCAACTCATTCTAGTCCACTATATTAATAATATAAAATAAGTACCCACTTTTCAGTAGGTACCTACACCACTCTTGTATGACGAAGTCTCTGGATACATTTATTTATTTAACCATTTATGCACACACATATAAACAGACAAGAAGAAAGGAACAGAAAAATACGTACATAGGGGTAATGCTTATTTCTACAGAAATCTCTTCCAGCGATCTGCGATAGGATCTTGACTTTGCGGGAAAGTCTTGTTTCAGAACCATTCATTCATTAACACGCAAATCAATCTGCCAACACGCAAACCCTGAGATGGAAAAAAAATAGGTAAAAGAGAGTTTTATCCATATTCGATCCACTGTCTCACTTATCTCCATACTCTCCAGGGTACGGAAGCAGAACCCTTCATAAGCAAGCTCCGCAAGGCCCCAGCAAACCCCGTGTCCTCCACCAAGGTCAACAAACCGCTCAACAACAACTGGCGACAGAAGCACGAAGAGTTCATCTCGGCGATACGAGCTGCCAAACAAGTGCAGGCGCATCTCAGTGCCGGCGGTGAGTGTCGTTTTTTTTTAAATTGTTGAATGGGCCTGCTCTTCGACCTCGATCACGCCTGACGAATAGCGATGGATGGGGAATGGAAGTCTATGATGGAGCGGCGTACC
Organism: Antitype chi; assembly: GCA_947359405.1. Classification (NCBI taxonomy): domain Eukaryota; kingdom Metazoa; phylum Arthropoda; class Insecta; order Lepidoptera; family Noctuidae; genus Antitype; species Antitype chi. The sequence goes on along the minus strand of OX375825.1, from coordinate 4,630,875 downwards.
TAAAAGATGCCTCTTTCACTTTTGCTTTGAAGTCGGACGGGTTAAATGTGGAAGAGAGGGACACATAAGCTGGCAGAGAGTTCCCACACTTTTGTTGCACTGAGTACGGCAGGTCGGGATATCAACCAAGTGCGGATGATACACACAATCCATTTAATACTACCTAGTAGCAACGACATAGCCAAATTTCATAATTTTCACATTTCCAGGTAAGCTAAGCGACCTCCCACCGCCCCCGCCTTCCGAGAACCCCGACTACGTGGCGTGTCCTCACTGCGGGCGCCGCTTCAACCAGCAGGCCGCCGAGAGGCACATCCCCAAGTGCGCCAGCTACCAGTTCAACAAGCCGAAAACAACCACAAAGCGCCGGTAACCGAGCGGCCGGCCGCCACGCGGCGAGACCCGAGCTTACCCGAGTGACACCCGACAACAACCGAACGGAGTACGACCGTTACATTTGAAATTAATCGTTGCTTCTAGAAGACCTAAGCAATTTGTACACCTTTTATCTGATTGATGACGTAGGTGCCCCGATTGGTGATCACTCGTGTATTTCTAACTAGTTGTCGCTGTGTCTTGGTGTGATTTTTGGCTGTACTAATTTTAGGAATAACAAATTAATCGTTAAGCTCGAGATCCCGCTCTCTGACTGTATCAACCCGCGTCCCCCGTCCCCCGTCCGCATTATGTTCGATTATATCGTCGACTACAGCAAGGACGTCCCTTCGAATTGGATGTTTGATACATTCCTACAAATAGTTTTCACTTACACATTATTTTATTTAGTGAAGTCCTTTTTTGATATTGTAAGTCCTAACGAATTATAGTTACTAAGATGGAAATGGGCGATGGATTTATGGTTGACTACACAAACTACTCGGAGCCCAGATACACCGGGGGCCCGTTCTCTTTACAAGATTTTATTCTTAGAATGTGCTTGGCATCCATTATCTACTATCTGATCTGGATGTCAATCTGTTATGTTCACGAGCTCTTTTGCGATACTACTCATAGACCAGCATACGCGAGACATAGAGTATTATCAGACATTTTATCATAGACTATCAATAAAAGTAGAACTTTTTACTATGGAAGCAGAGCTCGATTTCTTTCCAGTTTCTCAAAATATCTAACAAGTTATGTAACTTCTCCTAACTTTAACGTTTTTTCAAGATTCAAGCATGACATAAGTAAGGTACAACTACGAGTTGTTTCTATCAAATTAACTATTTTGGTTAATTTTCATACAATGAATGCCTTTTAATCGATTTATTAATTCATTGGATTAAACTGACAGCTGCTTCTGTCACTTTGTGGAATACTGTGGTCATATTTATTGTCTATCAGACTCACTTCCTTTTTTCTTTTATTTTACAGACCTTACACTTAATACCTATAAATCGATTGAACGAACTAAACGATCACTTTATCAATAAATATGACCATTTTATTCTTCCCAAGTGACATTAGCAAATATGTCAGTGGGCTCCGTTAGTGAATAATTCGATTATAGTTTTTTTATAAATGGCATGATATTGTATGGAAATTAGCATCCATACTAACATTACTATTAATTCATTTTTTTTTATTAAGTAGACTTGAAAAGACGGACTTATCAAAGTTAGGTATAATTGACATTTTGTACTTAAGACCTTATTGTACTTAGTGCAACGCCATAAACGACTGTCGGGACCTTAATAAAGATAATAAAAGTTAATTACAAGCAAAGATTTTTAAGTCCATTTATGACCATTGTACAAAGGAACTTTGCTTATTAAAATTTTAACAATGCAGATGTTATTGGAATATTAAAATGTACTTTATGATTTTGTAATATTTTGTAGTTTCATTTTCCATTTTGTAAACGGGGTAGGTCCTCTCTGGCCGCGCTAGAATGACATGATCGATTATTCCGAACCTGACCCCAAAATCCTAGTGTCCTTCACCACACAATCCTCACTTTTGAAAACTTCATGAAATTCAATTTTGAGAACGCCAAAAAATTTTAACCCGCACCCTAATTTTATTGCGTAACACGCGATTAATCATAATCCGTTTCATTTTGACAGTTCAACAATATTCATTGCGTTATTTACGTTGTTGAGCACACATTTTTCGAACTTATGAAGCAATGGTTTAGCCATCTGTTTCAAAACGAAACAGATTATGATTAATCTTGAGTTACGCAATTAGGGTGCTTTAACCGTAAATAATTTTGAAAGCAAAAAAATATATGATATTTTCAAGTCTTTTTTGCATACAGTGATGGTACTCAAAACATAATTATACATACTTTAATGCCTCAAAAAGATCATCAAAGCTCTAGAACCAGTTTATCCCTTCAATAACAATTATAATTATAATTTAAAATATACCATAAAATTCCAAATGCCAAACTGCATCTAGTGATGGATTATTTATTATTAAATAGTTAATATCTGTAATTTTATACGATTTTATTTGCATTGCTTGCTCATTTATTATTCAAATTTATTACAACATATTTTAACCCGCATCGGATTGCAATAAGAACTATTATCGCTCATAACGACAATATTTAAAGTTACCAGGGCCTTAAGTGGCTGTGGGCATTGCTTGCACATTGGCATTGTTCGCAGAACAGATGGCCGATGGGGCTGAAAGATTCTGGAGTGGCGACTGCGTACCGGAAGACGTAGTATTGGAAGGCCTCCCACAAGGTGCACCGAAGACCTTGTGAAGGCCGCAGGAATCCGCTGGATGCGGGAAGCACAGAACCGGTCGAAGTGGAGATGCTTGGAGGAGGCCTATGTCCAGCAGTGGAAGTCTTTTGGCTGAAATGATGACGATGACTAGACAGATAATATTATTGATTTTTAGGAAAACCGGTTGATTTTGAGTATTTAAAAAAAATCGAATCAAGTAAATGTTATAGCTAACTTTAATGCCATTATTATGGTGCATAAATAATAAATAAATATGTGATTAAGTATAATAATCATTTTATTTATAATTATCAATCGCAAAGCATAGTTACTATTTTTAAAAACCTACTTATTACCTTGTGTTTCATAACTCATCACCGTTCGACGAAAATTTTCAGCTTCAGATTCAGTCCATTACATCGATCTTTATAATGGTTCAAATACTCTGCAATTGATTTATTTCTTTTCCTGCACTATAATATTTACGTTAAATCCATAAAAGTCGTAATTGGAAGCATTCTTTGAACTTAATTTATGAATCCTGAATATGTCTATCTTCAAATATTCACCCAACCTTCTACGACCCGACGTATCGTTACCATAATAACCCGAATCGCGATATAGATAAGTATTCCCATCTCCTCTTTCTTAGAAAAAAAAAACTACCTGTGTCTTAATTAACTTAGGAGATATCGTCGTTTTAATCTCAAGCGCCGACTATGCGCAAGCGCACCCAAAAGTGCTGACATTTGACGCGCAATTTGACAATTATTCCGCGACCGACAACGGGCTATATCTACGTATTAATCAAAATATCACACTAACATCATCAGAGCCTAGCCTAGCCTGTTCCCAACTATGTTTTAACTTTCCCCAAAATATCACACTAACAATTAACAAAATAAAATAAAAAATAAATACCTATGGACTATGGTAAAAACAATATTTTCAATAGTAGGTAAGTGCTGTACTTTATTTTTAAACATGTGTCAAATTGGAGTTTAATATTTAAAAATTTTTGGTCGTTATACAAAATAAATACAAAAAACAAAAGGACACTTAGGCGTCGAAGTATTCCTCCGCATCGCTGTCATCAGGAAACGTGCCCAGAAGACTGGCAGCATTGCCACGTTGAATGGCAATGCTAATTCTTTGGCCAAAGAACGAAACCGCGACGCGACGAAATTTCCTTAAAGAGGAGACGTGCACTCGGGCCCCATGACCCGAGCGTTTCGACCCCAAACGGCTCAAAACTGTAATTAGGTACCCATAAGGTTACAGTATTTACGCCGCTTGAGGGTCTCAGCAACAGCACAGCCCGCCGTGCTAGGAACATGGGATGGCGCAAGGGTGTCGACACATGTAGCGTCCCACACCAGAGGTCTTCCCATCTTCCAAGGCAATAACGTCATGCCGTCTGGTCTCTTCCCATCGTCACGTACCAAGCCGTTTGGTTCTATTAGCGCTGGTACGCCGGCGGTGACAAGGGCTCGACGAATAATATCGTTGGTGCTGGCGTGGCGTGCTATGCGACCTGCGCTCCTGCAGCAGGACAGGCCATGGTGCCCGAGACTGTCGACAGCTTCACCGCAGTGACACCGATGCGGAGCAACACAAGGTGCGCCCAAACGGAGACACGTAGCGAGCCGAAACGATGAGTCATCCATCATAGTGCCTATGGTGGATGACGGGAGTGCCTGAAGCCAAAAGCCTGACTCCCATTCTCCCACAGCCAGCAGACGGGCACGCTCAACAGTATTAGGTGACGTATTTACCAGGATATTCCGTATAATACTGCAGAGCGGCAGAGCCCACCGTCTCTGGGAGGATGGGTTCTCCAGGTAAAACCGTATTGGGACAAGCCATTTTCCAATATTTACAATACTTTTTATTCTAAAAAAGAGGAGTTACTTACCTATATCTATACAGCAATTCGGGTTGATTATAATAGGAACGATACGTCAGGTTAGGTTAGGTAGAGGGTTACGTTCGGAACAAATTTTTTTTTTTTTTCTAGTTCCTAACCTCACCAGCGACCGGGTTAGGATTTCGGATCAGGTTCGGATTAATCAGAAATAATGATCTAGAAATGTTTTTTGAAAAATTCACTGTGGCACGGCCAGGCATATCTATATTCTATACATATAAATAAAACAGTCTGGTTAGTTACACAATTTATATGTAACTCAAGCACGGCTGGACCGATTTTTATGATCTTTGATTTTAAATTCGTAATATTTTTGGGAAAAAATCACAAAAAAAAGGAATAATTCATTTTCTCATATATTTTGAACGGATTGACTTTCCCAAGTTTTGGTAGCATTTAATGAATGCACAATGGCCACAAACGCGCATTGGAAGCAATCAATTGCAACTATGAAAGATCAGCTGTCTTCAGAAAGGTATGTCAGCTAGAAAACGCTTTATGCCTTCGAAGTACCAGGTTGTCATAACTTAGTAGGAGCTCACCTAACATAGGTGTCAGCTAGAAAAACGCTATAAATGCCCTACCAGAGGGCAAATTGCGTAATATCGAATCGCTCTTTTGGACAGTTCCACAACATTCATGGCGTTGTTTAGACAAATTTTCTCGAACATATTGAAATAATGGATGTTTTTATTTTATTTGGGGATGGGAAATCATCAAATAAGTTCTCCCGCTCTGGGTGGAGGGTGTGTCCTAAAACCCACCCCTGATTAATAGTGTTACCAAATTAGGGTTTTGGTTGTCATAACTTGGTAGATCATGTAATCGTTTAATCTTAATAAAAACTGAATTTTATGCAGCTAATAATTTACCCTACCCTCTTTCTACCTCTTTCTGTCCAGAGCTGTCAAGGACCAATCTATATTAAGAGAATATTAAGAGAGTAGGGTGGCCTTCGCCCAGCAGTGGGACTTTAATGGGTAGTAAAAAAGATTAGTTACCACAAATTTATTGATCTGAGGCGGTACGAAGTTCGGCGGGTCAGCTAGTTACAAATAAAAACACAAAAATATGCTTCAAATTCTATATTTTGCTGTCTTTTAAAAAACTTAAATGCAAATAATCGCCCCTCACTTATTACACCGGGGAAGCGTGACCATGTTTTGGTGATTAATTTTGTTCATTTATATTAATGTTTACTTCTCGGAAGAAGTACTGGGTACGTAGGAGAACAGCACGGAAGACTTGGGCGGCACCAGCAAGTCGTCTGCGGATTCAGCGTTGTGATTTGAGTAGCTGAAACAATGGTAAACACATTAGATGACATCATTCATCACCGCTTGTGGGTTTAAGTGGATAGAGTTGAGGGTAGAATAGAAATAGTTGGAGGACGAGTAGAGACAGTTGGGGGACGAGTAGAGACAGTTGAGGGACGAGTAGAGAAAGTTGGGGGAGACGAGTAAAGAGAATTGGGTTTGAGTAGCTAAAACAATGGTAAACAAATTAGATATAACCTCTCATCCCCGCCTGTAGGGCTGAGTGGAGAGAGAGGGGGGACGAGTAACGACATTTGGAGGACGATTAGAGACAATAGGAAGAGGGGTAAGTAAAGTGTCGAGTGAGTAGAGAGTGGGCCTGCGTGGCTGAGAGGAACATACGCAAACGTATAGCGCACGGGATTTATATATCTTGCACGCTATTTGGAACCTTTTCAAATATCTGCAATGCGCTGCGCTGACTTTAAGGTTCTTCCTTGTACCCTACTAACGTCAAATCATACTCACTTAGTGTACGCCCTGACGGTACGCGACATATAGTGCGGCGTCACCGTGCTGGGCAATGACGGGACTGATGTCAGGTTAGCTCGCTGTTCCTCTTCAGCAGGATTGTACAGCGCTAAGTAACCCGTGTGTCCAGTCTTCCACCTGAAAACAATCAAATTAAATCTTTATTGCTGAGAAACGATGATTATTATGTGGTCTCTGGTCACATGAGAGATTACCATCAAAATTCTGTCAAAATCAAAAGTCATTTATTCAAACTAGGCTGAGAGTCAGCTCTTTTTGAACGTCAAAATTACATAAGACAGTCCCCTAAAACGCCCGCCCTTCAACACTTCCTAGTGCTTTAGCTGGGAAGAAGAAGTGGCGCAACAAACTCTCCAGCAGCACAGCTGTCTGTGCTGATCTTTTTCGTTTTTATTTGGTGTTTATCAGCGGAAACTTGTAAATGGTTTTTAATTTCATATTTTTTAAAGAACGCTGTAAAGTTAGCTGTACAATTCCCGAACAGAATAAAATAAAGTAATTACCTGGCCACTGCAAGCAGTGAATTGACAGTGGAGTTCCGTGCAGGCACACCCTGCACCGCGTAGTGTCCATGCTGCACGCTCGCGTCCTCGCGCAGGACCACCAAGTGGGACAAATCTTCATCCTGGACATAAACGAAATAGTTTTACACGACAATCTTGTTACCATTTGTTAGAAAAATATATTAATTGTTTTTTATACATAACATGACGCATGTTATCTCCCAAGGGTTCCAAGGACATGGGTGTACCTATAGTACACAACCACATTTCGCCAGTTACTTTTTAGTACCATGGGGGGCGAGCCTATTGTCGTCACCAACTGGGCACAAATTCCAACTCCAGGTTGCTACTTGTAAACCAAATAACACTTGCCCGACCTGGTAATTGAACCGAAGACAACTAGACCAACGAGCCTATTTTTTTTTATATACAAGGTGTAAGGGTAAACACCGTTCTCACTTAAACCATGGGTAGTTGGCTTAAATATAAAATAAACGAGCTAAATAAAAAAAAATACGCGCCCGAAATGAGCGGCGCTACGGCCCGGCCTTACGTGCGCTCGCTATCGACTGACTGACCGGGGTCGCGACCCGTGCGTCGGAGTCGGGTCACGCGGCGTGGAATCCGCGCCCCCTCCCGTATAGATTTTTTTAAAAGCAGATTTACTTTTAAAAAAAAGGTTGTTTTTTTAATTGATTTTACGTTCTATAAACGAAACTAAACCACTGGTTTCAAGGATAACGGTGTTTACCCTTACAGCCTGTATAAGCATACAGAATAAGGGACATCGCGCGAACTGTTTCTATGAATCTAGTACATGATCTTTATCCAGCGGCATCGAAATTGCTCATCAGTAAATAAAAAAATATCTGCTGCTCCACACATTTTGAATGTGTGTACTTTTGTAAGAAGCAGCGTTTTTTAATAACCAACTAAAATACTATACGCATGCAATAAACAGGCAAACAAATACGCAAATAATGGTAGGAACAGCGAATCATAATTAACAAGAAATAAAGATATGACTTTTACGACTCTCAAATTACGTATCAATTTCGCCCAGAAAAGAATAGAATTGGGCCACAAAAACATGAAACACCTAGGTATTTGTCCTGTTGGAACGAATTATACATTTGAATGTGCTAATAAAAAAAAAGCAATTTGACTCACAGTTTCGTTCGCCTCTTTCTGAAACTGTCGCACGTTGAGGATGGGCGCGGCCGGCAGCAGTAACTCAAACGCCGCGAGCTCGGCCTCTGCGTCCGGCGATGTAACCAACTGTGGACAATGTAAGTTGGACTTGGTAGACTCTCATGACAACTCGAGATTTGATAAGATGGTTCAGAATTTTTGGCGGGATCGGGTTGGAACATGTCGCACGAATTTTAATTTTCATAAAAATTGTGAAATAGCGAATTAAATAGTATAATTTTGGTAGTGAATTATTCAATTTAGTTACATGCGTAGTGACGGTGAAAATAAGTGACTAACGTGGACTTTTCGTGTTCCCCCCAAAAACTCATATTAGGTTGCTGTAAAGTTACTACCGCTTTACAATAACTTTGACATGGCTGACTAAAGACGACTATGACTGTTTTGTAACTTCGTGCCCCATATCGGACCATTTACTAGATCGAAAAGAAAAATTACTTGACACTAATTTTGGTATCAGATAAAGCAGACTAACTCGAGCGAGAGCGCTCGAGGTCATCAGAGCAGCTAGTGATATCTGCGTTGAGACTTTGCACTTTATGTTTCTTATTTTTAGGTGTGTTTTTGGTAACAGCTTTTGCCTCTGCATTTTTTTTCCGTGAGGAAGTCTTCGTCTGAGGGCAAACGGAGGATTCTGACGGACTCTTATCGACTAATGGCCGATTCCTATAATTTACAGACAGTTGTATGTTAAAATTAAGACTCTTGTAACTGTACCAATAGTAAATCAAAGATCTAATAATACCTTCGTAAAGTAGACCCCCCCTATTAGGAAGTAGCTATCGCAGGTATAATTAGCTTACGAAACTATTTAATTGCCCAGTTTAGAAATAAAAAATGCTACCATTACCAAAACGATCCATTTTTAAGGTTCCGTACCTCAAAAGGTAAAAAAAGAACCCTTATAAGATCACTCTCTTGTCTGTCTGTCTGTGTGTCACCACCGATTTTCTCAGGAACGGGTAGGCCTAGCAAGTTGAAATTTATACCAGATACTGAGGTCTACAGTCCCTATTAGGATCTATGAAGATCCTGAGTCAACACGATAAAAAGATATGGGCAAATTTAGATTTTCGCGGATACTTGTGAGTACCAAAATTTACCTTAATTTTCAACTTTTTCAATTTTCCGGAATTTTCCCTTTACTTGTGCTATAAGACCTTGCTTTTAACCAAAATTGACAATTCTAGGTCAACCGGAAGTACCCTATAGATTTTGGGTCGAAAACCTATATATGGTAGTTCCCGTTGACCTAGAATCACGAAATTTCAAAACATCAAAACATTCTGGTCTGTACGGAGTCTCCACAACAAGCTGTCAGTAAAGTATTATTTTTGTCTATGGTATAAATCACTAACCTGTACAGCAGGCCACCCGCCAAGCCTCTGGTTGATATCAGCAGCGGCGGCCGTGACGTTCTCCCCGATGAAGATGGGCTGCGCGACCAGCGGCCGCAGTGACGTCAGGTTGCGTTGTAGCAGGAACAGCTCGGGACGGGCGCCATCTTCCTTCAGGGTGAATACTGTTGTACCTGGTGAAAAGATGAGGGAATTAGAGTCAATTATATTAATTGGTACTATGGCATGTATTAAATAGTATGCAAGTTTTGTAATCAAACTCGAAAGTAAAGGCCTATAACCAACAGTTAGTGATTCCGGGTTGAAATGATGATCATGACGGATGATGAGGACTAGACTGGCTGGTTGAGTAAACGTGCAAAGTTTATTTTTATACTACCTAACTTTCTTTTTTTTTTTGAGGTTGGAATTCATCAAATAACTTCTCCCGCTCTGCGTGGAGCAGGAGGGCGTGTCAGACTTTTACTGACTAAAACCCACCCGTGTTTCTTCAGTTGCCTGTGTGTCAGGGGCCACGGTATCTCTTTCGAACAACTAGCATCCCTGGCAGGCAGCAGCTTGCGGACCCCACCAGTTGATGCTGACATCTCTTTGAGGCGCGCGTGGAACACAACGCGCCGTCAACCCGGGCTTGGTCTTTACCGGACAGCGAGCTACCCATTACTCGCCGTCCGCAAGCCCGCGCCTACGGTGGCCGGGAATCAGCCTGGGATTCTCATACTACTTAGCGTAGAGTAAGAGCAACAGGGGCCCAGTGGTAACGGTCACGAACCCAGACGACCTTAACTTTGTGTTCAATTATTTCATGAGCACTGCACTCAAGACGGTGAAGGACAAATCGTGAGGATACCGGTATGTCCTAGAACCAAAAATTCGAAGACATTTGACATTACCAACCCGTATTAAGCCCGCGTGGTAGATTACGGCCCACTCCCTCTCACCGAGGGGAGTCCTGCGTCTCAACAGTGGGAACACTATAGGCTGACTATACTTAGCGTAGACCTGGATTCAATTTCCAGGACAAGCAGTGTCATTGGGTCATCATCATCATATACCTAGCCTTTTTCCAACTAACTTGAGATAGCTTCCAGTCCAGTATTTTACATGCAGCGACTGCCCATCTGTCCTCAGAAATCTGTTACTGTGTAATACGATACCCCTCGGTTAGACTGATTGTCAGACTTTCAGGTTTCAGACGACCCGTAACGACAGTCATAGATCCACGCCGGGACCAACGGCTTAACGTGCTTTCTGAGGCACGGAGGGGTCTTGATATACAGGGTGTAAGGGAAACGCTTCCGAAAACGAAGACAGGTGATAGGGATAGTGATTCTCGATACGGTATACGGTACCATTAAACTTTTTTTTTTTGCATTATTTTAGTATTTTTTGTACACCATGCTGTGAGAACAGTTCAATGAACCATTATTTGAGATTAAAAACGACCAAGTCCAGGCGGCGACTTTAGGTTTAGACATCCTTTGTAAAGCGCCACCAAAATTAAATAAATAGAAACTTTACAGAAGCGTCAAACATTTTAAATTGATGCAAAATAAGCAATTTAAGGGCGAAAGGTTATTTATATCCATTTGCATTTAGGTTGTATATATCCTACGGTCTGGCTTCGGAAGCGTTCCCTGAATAAAGATGGTCAGTGTCAATGGGTATTTCACTAAATTTCTCAGTAGCATTCTGGAGTCTGGATTTGTTCTCAGTTAAAGGCAACTGGCCTGCCCCCCTTTACATAGGACTTTATGAGGGTGTAGATTTGCCCCCTTTAGGGAATACAGGCGTGGTAATTCCGCTATTGCTACTCACCAGTGCCCGGAGCCTCGCTGGCGTCATCCACGAGCTTGGCCCAGTGGCTGAGCAGCTCGATCATCCTGGGCTGGTCACTGGTGTACGTGTGGCGCCAGTACGTGTAGTATGTATGGTCGGCGGCTGGGTCGCTACCTCGCCCTGTTGCTGGCTGTTCGTCCTTCAGGGTTGAGTTTACTAGTAGTTGGCGGACTTTGTTTAACCTGGAGAGAAAAGTAATAGTTATTTTTCGACTTATGCTATTTTTCCTTCTCAAATACTCAGTAAAGTTTTAAAAGTAGTATGTAGGTTATTTTCACTTTTAGTTATGTATGAACTAGCTGTGCCCGCGTGAATTTCGGAATCTATCCCAAAGAAACGTGTTACTTTTTCATGAAATAGTCGTTCAATGGGATTAAATCATAATCATATTTGTTACGGTCTGTTCTATAATTATGTATGTTGTATGTGATATGTTGATTAACACATGATGTCAACCTGACAATGGGCAACAAATTGCAAAATTGGAATTTCCCGGGCTACCCTGGAGCTTCCCCCATAATTTTAAGCAACGTTTAAAATTAAGGGTGTTAATAAAAAATCTAATGTTATAAACGCAATGGCCTTACATGGCTGTGCAGTTTACGTGTTTATGTCATCAAAAGGAAATGGCTGTATTTAACAATGTGGACCAAACATCAATCATCCACATACCTGACTCCGGCGGCTCCAGCCTTCATCCACAGCTGTAGGATCTTGTCGAACTCCTTGACCACATCCTCGTTGTTGAAGTTCAGGTCGGGCTGATCTTCTCCATACTGATGTAGGTAATGTGCCTGGCGCTTCTCGCTCCATGTCCAAGCTGATGTATTCAGAGTTGATACCTGGAGGTATTATTATTTGTTTAGAAAATCGTTCTTTTAAATAAGTGCGGATTCCCGGGTTATGAGAACCGGAAAGTTGCAAAATGCACAGGAATTAAAAATAAGAATTATTATGTTTTCTTGTACGCAAAATGTGCTGTAGGCAATCATATCATGTCTTAAAAAAATTGAAAACCTTTTGAGGCATGCGGAACAGGGTGTAAAGTTCACTCATCCTCCATTGAAAAATTGAAAAGGGAGGATCCTCTGACCGTTTTTTTTTCAACTTACCCAGTTATTAGGCGCCTTCCTCGTCTTGCCGGTCGTATCGAACTCGGTGCCCTCCTTCCAAACGAAGTAGTTCTCGTAGCCCTCTGTCTTATTCTCGCTCAGTTTGAACCACGGGTGCTCCACAAACACGTAGTTGGGGATGAGGTCTACGATCACCCTGTAATGATGAATGGTTTTAGTTGGGTTCCCATTATATAAAGGGGCTGAGAGAATTGCCAGGTGAAGGGGTAAGTTAAAAGGGCAAGTAGCAATGTGTTCACATACTCCGGTCTAGTGGTCGGTAGCGCTACTGCCGCATGAATCCTGGGTTTGATTCCAAAGTCGGGTCAAAGTCAAAGTCCCAGTCAAAGCATTTATTTCAAATAGGCACTTAAAAGGCACTTTCGAACGTCAACATTTACATTAAAATAGAATTGATTCTAGTCGCCCCTTCCAAAATGTAGTTTCGTATGGATAAGAATGGGCAAGAAACTCCACCGTTACTATTTTAAAATGTCTAAGGTGTCTGTCGGGCTAAGTGATATTGGGTTCTTTCATTTAGAATTTCTCAGTACCAGCTCGGAGTCTGGATTTGTGGCCTCTATTACATGGGCCTTAAACGTAGCTGGCGAAATGTACACCACTGCGGGGAAACAAAGCGTGATGTTATTTAAAGATGGTCACCCTTCCACGGGCCAACCGTGGCAAGCGTAGCTTATCGATCCGTGCGGCTGTTATTCCACAAGCCCCAACAAAAAAATCAACCAACTATTACTTACTTAATACCGAATTCCTTAGCCTTCTTGACGAAGGCTTCGAAGCTCTGCTTGGCAGTAGGCGCGGCGTCTATGTCGTAAGTGGGCACATCGATGAAGATGCCCTCGACCTTGAAACTCTCCAGCAGCGGTAGATTGGCTTCCGCGACGGCGTAGTCATCGACTTCTACGTCAACTAGGGGGCCCTTCTGGAACCTAGAAGAATTTGGTAGTTATTTAAGGTACAAATTACATATTAATTGGTTATATATATGAACTACTTTTACATAGTCAAATCATTTATTTCAAATAGGCACATCAAGGGCACTTTTGAACGTCAAAAGTTTTTCTAGTTGTATGGAGAAGAATAGGGTATTACACTCATTTTTGAAAAGTGTCTTAATTAGATTCTAGAGTGGTAATAAACCACTAAAAAACACAACATTTTTATTTAATCGATTAGTGCCATAAAAATGCATTTAAATTTACATTTTCAAATTTCGCGCGTAAATTGACGAAAACGCTGGACGCAGTAGACGCCATAATTGCTCTGTGGGTATGACGTCAGTTTGCTAAAAACAAATGCGCTGATATTTTGCATGACAATTGTTTATCATTTAAAAAATCTGTTATTTTTCTACATATCGTTGGTTTGCTGTTCCTGAGTGCAAAATATTATTTAAATAAAAATTACTTTGGTTACGAAAATAATAAAAGTACAAAGTTGCTCAGTTGACATGTCGTATGACGAAATAACATGGCGGCTACTATTTCATGGTGTTCAAAAACAGATTCAAAGAACTGAAATCTTTAAACTGTATTTTAAAATTTATTTTGTTGTTTCATGAACTAAAACTAACATTTTCCGTCTGCATTTTGCCTAAGCTTTCACAATAATATATTTTTTGATTTTTCTCGTATAGAGTAAAATACCCTATTGACAAGATACACCACCGTTACTCTTTTAAAATATTTTTAATACATCAATTACGAATAGGGACGAACTCTGAAATACGAAAGCTGTTATTTTAATATGGATAGATTTAGTGTAGGCAGGACACGTAACACCTCTGCCCTCAGAACAGCAACTATTTTAATGTTGCTGCAGGCTTAGCACAAGAACTGTAGACAAACGTTTTGTCGTCAGAAGAGTAGACAAAAATGACGTTTCCGTATAGAGACAGTTGACAGTTTTTCACCGAGAAACGTAGACAAGCGATTTCTATTCTACAGTAGAGTAGAAATAGAAAGCGTCATGCTAAGCCGGTGGCTGTTTCTTAATTCTGATTCTGCATCTTCGTATTGATGGTTTTCAGAGCTTTCATCTGATGTCTGTGGTTTTGTAAGCTTTGTGCAAATGTTATATCGACGTATAGCGATAGTATCGATCAGCACAGTTGCACCGAATATTGCGACGTATAGTGGAATCGTTGTATGGTAGAGTGAATATTCCATATTTGCGTGATCTATTTGTACTGGACGCTGCATTAGGATCTTATCTTCGATGTCACATAGGCTTTTAAGGGGCAAGTTTAGTTGTACAAGTGGAATGAAATATTCACTAATGTAACCTGAACATTATTGAATAATCCATCCCACATGTAAAACCATCACATAGGTGTTTCAGCAATTTTCAGAGGCTGCCCTTTGATACGGTCGTTGGTGTTGGTAATAGTGAATCGCTCGATGCGTAGTAAGCATTTTTGCGGGATAGTGGCGAGATAACTTCCGTGCAAAGAGATGAATTCATGACTTTCGCATTGTAGCTCTGTCCGGCGGCACCCTAATTGCGTAACATACGATTAATCATAATCTGTTTCATTTTGACAGTTCAACAATATTCATTGCGTTGTTAACGTGGTTGAGCAGACACATTTTCCGAACATATGAAGCAATGGTTTAGCACTCTGTTTCAAAACGAAACAGATTATGATTAATCGTGAGTTACGCAATTAGGGTGCCGGTGTGGAAAGGTAAGTGTGTAGCGTACCAAGTGGAGTTGTTCCATTCCTTCTTTAGTCAGTGTGACCTTCGTAGGCTTGCATGATTTCTCCAGAGATTGGTTGAAGATGAGACCTAGGATGCAATCTAGATGTCCTCTCGTTGATTGACGGTTGATTTCTTCTTCGCAGTGACGATATAGTTGAACTTCGGGCATTCAGCCTCTATATGTGTAATATTAGACTACTACAAGACTATTTAAAACTTAATACAAACAGGCAGAGAAAAACATGATAAATAAACTACATACCAATTCTTAGGCTCCGGTGGGGCGCACTTAGGAGCCCTGACGATGATGGTGATGGCCCCAGCCAGCATGCACAGCCACAGGGCCCAGAACAGGATGAACATCGCCCAACGCAGGTTCACCCAGAACGGATCCTCTGCATACTTGAGCAGCTCTTCCTTGGTCAATCCAGAGAATTGCTGCAAAGGAATTGTATAATAGAGTATTATTCCTCTCCTCTTTACCGCGTCAGCAAGTTATTAAGGGGGCTGCCCAGTGTGCGATTTTTATCGCACACTGGGCAGCCCCCTTCCCCTTCCTCCCAGCTCAGCCAGTCAGCCAGCCACTCACTCAGCCAGTCAGCCAGTTCAGCTTCCTTCCTTTTGGGTCTCTCTTGAGAGGGGGGGGGAGAGAGAGGAGAGAGAGACGGGGGAGAGAGAGAGGGAGACAGTGAGAGGGAGAGAGGTAGTAAGCCAAAAAAGGCGGGTAACGCCGCATAATCCTACGGAGTACTGATTCGCGTTTAAACGCAAATCAGTACTCCGTTGGATAAAGTGTTCTGCTTAAATATAGCAGGAGTCGTATGCAGGGATGCTTAGTTGTTACGTGATTTGCAAATCTCTCTGCAGATTAAAACAGTTCTCAAAAACAGCATGCAGAAAACCGAAATTGTGAAACTTCTTCTCTCGAAAAAGAAGTCTTAAAAAACCATGACAAAATACAGAGAGGTAATTTATTGCGTAACACAATAACAGTGGGAATGGCACTAATTTTGGCAGTTCAACAACATTCACTGCGTTATTTACGTTGTTGGGCAGAATTTTCAAACATATGAAGCAATGGATTAGCAATAAGATCCTTTAAAATGACTCTGGTTGATAGTATGTAAAACAATTAGGGTGCTGGCTGGGTAAAGACTGAGTCATTATCATACATTTCATTAAAACTCCAGTCATCAAATTTTCTATTACACAGATCTCATTTGCCTCGCATAGTAATTAATCTTCGAGAAACAAGATTAATTTTCTGTAGTCTGTACAAAAATTATTACATTGATATCGAGCTGAGCAGTAATCTGGGTCGAGCTCAGTAATCATTGTTAATAATTGTTTACTTCATTGACGACGAATCGGATGTTTTTATAAGAGATGGTTTTTCTTGTGCGAAAGATAACGAGAAACGATTTTTACAATTCTATATGATTATACCTAGGAATAGTTAATATAATTATGTATTTTTTTTAAACCGTGCACCTAGCTTCTGACGTTTCCGGTAAGGACCAAGCCCGGTTCGACGGCGCGTTGTGTTCCACGCGCGCCTCAAAGAGATGTCAGCACCAAATGGGGGGGTCCGCAAGGGCCGATGCCTGCCAGGGGTGCGGGTTGTTCGAAAGAGATACCGCGGCCCCTGGCACACAGGTGGGTTTTAGTCAGTAAAAGTCTGACACGCCCTCCCGCTCCACCCAGAGCGGGAGAAGTTATTTCATGATTTCCCACCCAAAACAAAAAACTTCTGACGTTGTGGCGATGTGCCCACCCATGTAGGTTTATCTATACTAATATTATAAAGAGAGAGAGAGAGAGCGAATTTTGTGAGTTTGTATTGTTGTAGTTGAGTGTGCCATGCAAAAAGCCGGGTTTGAGCAGCTCCCTAAGTAAGACGACCTAATAACCCAATTTTTTTACAATCCGATTCCATGTTATCAATTTTGGAAGACAAATTCACAATAATTAGGGGGCGTCCATTAATTACGTGATTAAATTTTGGCGATTTTTCGACCCCCACCCCCGCTCTTGTGAGATGTCGTGAGATTTGGCTCGACCCTCCCCCCCTCTCCATAATCTCACGTGAGATATTTCAAATACGTGGTTTTAGTGTAAAAACGTTAATCTGTGCTTATTTGCGTTGGATTTATGCATTGCATTTGGCTGACTTGGCCTGGCGGTGGCGGTTTAACCATAGAGGAAGTACTGTGCTACTTTGTGGCGTTCGCATAACTGCGATAAATATTATTTTGTAAGATTTTGCCATATGGGTGGAAAAAACATGTTTCACATAATTTAACCCGGTTATCTCGTAATGTTACATTGTTTCTTTGCGGGAAAAATATAAATTACGTGATATTTACCAAGACCCCCTCCCACCCCTAAACGCCTCACGTAATTAATGGACGCCCCCTTATGTGTTTCAACGTTTGTAGAAAATACCAAGTGGATTTTTCGAAAGGTAGTCAATCAAATAATACAAACCGGTCTTCTAGAAGCGGATGCTTCAGCATCTATCAACAGTGAGCTCTTATAAAAAATGCGATTATAGAAAAATATATAAGAGGAAAAATCAGAACTGAGCCGTCTGTACATTGTAAGCAAAACCAATCCTTTACCTACACGAATCAATTGCCATTCAATTATTTTATTAGTAGGCAGGTAATGCTTTGATATATCTAATTATTTGGAGGGCTAAATTACACATTGGTTTTTGTTAGAATGTACCCATTTTATAAACAAACATGTCAGGTTGACAATAAAAATGTACTCTGTGGGTTGACATTCCGACCCAATGAGTAATTTTTTTTTTGTAGTTTTCCTGTTTTCAAACGGTTTTTTCTAGCCATAGATATACATACTCATTTATGACGCTAATTGATGCAATTTATCTTGCGTGAAAACTTATTGTAATGCCATTTTAAACCAATTAATTCCACAACTAATTAACATTCCAATTCGTTTCCTTCCAGATTTAACCCGTCTTCCTTCAAAACAAGAGTGAACAGGCATCTTCTGGGCACGCTCGATCCATCATAGACCTTACTAACCGCTTCCCATCAGGCGTGATCGAGGTGTCAAGAGCAAGCCCATTTTTTTTTTTAAACCAGCAAGTACAATACACTTCATTTACTCATTGTGTGAGACAATAATAAGCTTGGTAATTACTAAATAACGAACACAGGTAAGTACTGTTTTTTTTTGTATCTGTGTGGCACAAACGACACAATTTGATTGAAAATTTGCTCGAATTGCCTGACATTATGCTGTTTCGAGAGTAGTTGAGACTAAAATCAATTGGATAAAAGTTAAATTCTAACAAACAACAATTCAGTCGCCATTTTAACATTCTCGTCTGTACTAGGCATTTAATCTATCAAACCCCATAATTACTTGTCTTTGTTCATGGCACTAGGTAATGGGAGTCTGCGGGTGTCGAAAGGAGTTAAGACGCTTGACCACTTACCCGCTTATTAGCATCAAGCTCAATCTTCGCGTCGCCATTCCTGTGGTCCTCTACCACATACTTGGCGTCAGCCATGTCGACTCTGGTCACAATCTTGGCTTCCGCCTCCTTGGGCAGCAGCTTCTCTTCCGCGCCGTCAGGAGAGATCTTCTCCTTGGACTTGGAGAGATTCGATTTTGAGGAGCGGAATTCTGGAAAAAAATGCGGGTATATAATTCTCTGAATATTTTGCAGAAGTGTGATGGTTAGATGAGATTATTACGGACATATTTACTTCCTTGGGTAGTCGGCAACGGCTCATGTACAATAAAGACGAAGAATAATTTAAAGCACCCGTGCAGGGGTAGAGGCTATTCAATGTCGTCAACCATATTAATTATACATTAGACCAAGATAGCTAACTACACCGCTAGAGGCAACCGGACAACTGCAGTACGACGCACCCACAGTAGGTCACATAGAAGATAGGTAACCGCAGCCTATGCCTAGAACGGCCCCGTACAAGTTCTTTTAGCTTTTGAAAACATTGATATTTTGTCCCCATGTTCAACGAATGAGACCAAACACACTATTAATTTAAATGTTTTTGAATTAAAACACTGACTGCTTACCCCATTCAAACGAAATAGTATGACTTAAGTTACGGTCAGGACTGATTTTATTTATTTTATCCTAAAATAATCCTGCTATTTAGCATGTTTCTTATTTGAAAACCCCCAATCATTTAAACTAACCACGCTACATCACATCACCAGACGCTAAACAAAACGGCACTAAACCGACTCAAAACACTAACAACTACGTAAAACATACCAAAAATACGTAGAAAAATAACGCAATGCGAATATCCCTCAGTCCTCTGTTACGTCACACACACTCCTGCCTCTACCGGGCCACGTTTTCGCACTAACGATCCAGCTCACCAAGCCGCCGCACAGTGGGCTGAAACGGGCCGGTAAAGGACTTTGCATTTAAAAAAAAAAAGTTTCTTTTTCTGAAATTTTAAATATTGTGTTGGATTTATCTATCGATTATAAGTAATTATTTCTATGAGGGTCGTTCAGATAACTTAGTATTTTCGGAGTTATAAATATCCAAAGTAATTTTTGTATGAAGCAAAAGAAAAAAATGTGAAAATCTCGAAATTCTCAAATTTTCTCAAAGAATTGACTCTACGTATGCATAGTACGTATATTTGTCCTATTTTAGCACCTATTCTCGGGTTGCGATTTTCTGCGATTTGGTCGCAATTTCAAATTTTGTTCTCTATTCCACACCACCATAGAGGTTAAGAACTAGGCGCGTTTTTTTTTATGTAGTGGTCTCCCCTTTAGGCCTAATCCACTAAGGACTAATAAAATAAATAAATAATTAAGTAAAAATCACAATTACTACTGGCCACTGCACTGTTTTAATTTAATCACTGTCAAGGGTATCCACATTAACGAATGCAAAATTTTCGTATTCGTCATCATCAAATGTTTCCGCTTGTTCAATTACTAATAAACTTTGTGCTTCTACTGACAAAGTTTTATGTTTTCTGCGAAGTTCGTGACGTTTCGCTGAGATGAGTGGATCAGAGCTGGTCAATAAATTATTTAAAATGTCTTCATTTTTAGTTTTTCTACTGCATTTCCTGGAATGGTGTTGGCGGTACCTACGAAAGTCTTTATTTCTAGCTTCAGCAGCTTCTTCAGATAGCTGTCCAATTGGTATTAGACCAAAACTTTCAATAATAGCTGCACCATGCATAAGAACTTTATGAACACTTGAAGGCATATAATACCAGCTATATAATTCCAAATACAGTTGCATGGTCACTTGAGCATATTCGTGAAATTTCGCTGTGTCAATGTGGTAACCTGATGAAATTGCCTCTAAAATGATTGCAAATCGCCTTATTAATTCTTCACTAACACCAGTTATCTCAGCAGTCATGTTTGGATTTGCAAAAAATCTTCTAGCAGTATTTCCGTCATTCGTGAAGCCGTGCCCTTGTTTAACAACATCAATCAGAAGTCCCATTCTATTTTTAAAAGCGTCTTGTATGTCTTTCTTTCTTCTTTCCATGATGCACTTGTTGTCTCCCTTTACTGTCCATGTCTGTATCGTTAATCTGTAGGCTATATGCAGAATGCATTCCATCATTCGTATCCAGGTATGCAATGATGACAATCCGTATTTACAGAGATCTGGATCAGTCGGTTTTGATACAATTAAGGGCAAATTATTCATCTCTGTTGGAGTGGCTTTACAAATGTCGCATCTCTGAGATGAAGTATCACACTACACAAACTGTCATTATTTTTAATACTGCCACTGTTTTTTAAAATAACGAAAAGATCAAGGTTTGTCACTAAATTTTCAAACATTTTCACAAATACAAAATAACAAATAAGTAAGTAATGAATGTGTGGGGGTAGTGCGTCTATTATGGTGGGTAATAGAACACTGAAGTACGTTTGAATGCAACCGAACATTCCGTAGATACCCTATCGTTGCACCAATCACGTTACGACACGTCATAACTTGTTGTTGCGCTCGCGCACTCTTATCCCTTGATTCCCGGAAATAAGTCTCAAAACAAATTACGTCTTACCTATCTATGGTGGTGGAAAATGTCGAACATTGTTTTTTTTTTAAAGAACTAAGTAGGTATTGAGGTTTTCAGGCCGTTTAGTATACCTACATTATTTTCAATTTCAATTTAATTGGAATAAATTGCTTAACTAAAATAACATGACTCTTCATACAAATTTGATATGGCTATATCTCCGAAAGTACTCGTTAAATTAAAAAAAGTCAAAGAATAAAAACGTTTTAAATTTATGCCTAGATACCAAAAAAATACATTTGATCTCTTAAGACCCAACCTTGTAATCCCAGCCCACTGTGCGCCGCTCGCCGTACAGCGGTACTAAATTCTGGAATAGATACCGTATTCTATTCTTGTCTCCTGTCCTTGTCGTGCTAAAAATGTCACCCTGATACCGTGGATTGTAACTCCTATGGTATTCCCACGTGGTTTGCAACATGAAATTAGGTCAAAGGGTTTCTAAAGTAATGTACCCTTACTTCAAAGCCACCCTTCGGATAAAATGGGTAATGGGTAAAATTATTACTGAATAGACGCATCTGGTGGTTTAAGAAGAATATTCAGTACGGACGCGAGCGAAGACAGAATTTAGATCAAAATAAAAACGTGCGGCGATGCAAATTCCTAACTGGTCATCAGCAGTGCACAGCATCAATACCACAAAACTGTCAGTTTAAAATATTATCAACGCATGACAAGCCATTTTCTCCGGCGGTAACAACAAAGGGTCTAATAAACTTTCTAAACTAATACAACTCACTTTCTCAAAGCTCCGGTGTTTATCACTCCGACACAAAAATACGACTGCAATCGTACGAAAGTGCCAAACGCTTATATCAAGCTTGCGTATGTACGTGTAATAAAACAAAAAATCTCTTTGAAAAATAAAGGAATGAGAGGCATTACTCGTTGCAAGATGAATTCGGCGATTCCCGAAAGTCAGCGGGCGCTGCAAGCAACTTTTTGTCTCGAGAACCTGATTTATATGGAGTCGGTGATTGAGGCTGGTTTCTTCCGAACAAAAAATGTCGGCTGATGTAATTGATGGGTACAGCATCACGAAAAAGTATTTCATGCCTATAATTATTTTGGAGGTACAAAATACAGGGCTTAGACCTTTTGCGTGTACAAGACTTTCTCTGTGCATCGAGTTTACAGCAAAAATCTGAATTACTGCTTCTGATTTTTGCTGTGAAGTAGGTAGGTGATTATTCTAGAATACGGATCGCACATTTCATTTACCATCAACCACAATCTGGTATTCAGCTGCTTCCGGTTAGACTGGAAGCCGACCCCAACATAGTTAGCAGAAGGCTAGGCAAATAATGATTACTATCAACCACAACCTGAATCATTTTGAAGGGTATTGATAATCTATTTCTTCGTATGTTCTAAAAATTTGTCTGCTCAACAACGTAAATGATGCAATGAATGTTGTTGAATTGTGTATATAAAAGTGATTGCTACTGATAGTGAGTTAGACCATTACCCCGTTGTTCAATACGAATAACTTTTTCAAAGAGAACGTAACCGATGGAAGAATTCAATATACATAATTATCTCACCAACCGTTCCGTTCTGTGTGGTGCCGGACGTAAAAGACTAGCACCATCCCATTTCTACCCGTGGGTGTCGTAGAAGGCGACTAAGGGACTTACTAGAGAATGGGCATCAGCATTCTCTATGTATTTTACCCCCATTCAGCGATCGCCAACCCGCCTGCCAAGCGTGGCGGTTATGGCGTATGTCCAGCAGTGGACGTCTTTCGGCTGAAATGATGATCTCACCAACAGCACAATATAATCATTCAAATTAATTTATTAATTGCCAGAATATAGGTTCACAACTTTGGCAGTGTATGATCTTATAACTTTAATGGCCCGATAACAAATCCAATACTGAACAAACTGAAAAATACCGACGCAACAAAAGACGCACGACTCTGTCAATTCACTTGGAGCACCACTACACCACTAGCTTTGAAACGAACAAGGTAAACTGTCTCAGATTACGCTTAATGGAATAATAGCTTCGAACCAAATGCACACAACTCATTTGTGGATAACGAGCTTAGATTAGGAAGGCGAGTGACGCAGTTTTTAGGGAGTTGACCCTTTTAGGCCTGTACATCTTAATTAGATACTTAGGTAATTAGACCTTACTTAGAAATAAATGTGTTAAGGTGAACCTAGTCCACATTTTTTGCATACAAACTTCAGGAGTGTTTTACTCCACTGTCTAACATGGCACGTCCAAAGTAAAATATGATATCGTTTTGTCTCATTATTAATATTGTCTGTACGGAAACAGAACACTAAAATAAAAATGCATTAAAAAGTTAGGAGCCAGTCGTTTTTTTGCTAATTTTACTTAACTTTGGGCGTGTTTAAGTAATAAAAGAAGTGTAAAATCTCCAAAACCAAGTCGGTACCGACATAGTTCAATTATCGAAAAGTTCAATAAACTTTATTGGTCATTGATTTATGCATTGGCTTTTTCATAAAACCCGATCTCCCAAGGGATTTTCCTTATTTTTTTCGCGAATTTTTTACTATAAATGATCCTGCATCTCAATCAATAACGTTGTGCGTGTAGACGAGCGTCTAACTGCTCATCGCTAATACTATCTCTGTCGGACTTGCTGTGCTTGCTGTATTTGCTTCACCTAAACAACATGCATACATAAATTTTAAGTCACTCAAGGCACTCTTATGAAAAAAAGGAAACGACCAACTCTAGTTGCATATACACACAGGAAATGCAAGCGCAGTTGTAAATCTACAGGTCCGGGGTTAAAACTCTAAGATGTAGGTTCAGGCATACTTGGCACACTTCGCTACCCCAAGTTTATTTGCTATATTATCGTAAGTGGCTCACTTCCTCAAGTGATTGAGTAGCCACGCATGAAGTGTGGACTTTGCCAAGTAATGCGGGGTCGGTAGATATTCAAAAGAAATGCAATAGTTGGAATTGTATATCTAGATACTACAGCAATACGAGATAAAAGAGACATACGATGTGTTTATTGTATAACGCACGTGCTTCAACTTCCGATTTCAAGTTACAAATTGAATCGGCCTTGTAGTGGACATGATTATAATTTGCGTCGATATAAATTAAGAGAAATAGGAAACAAGTTGACGGCTCGCGTGGCTCCAAATAGAAAGCCCCGTTTGTTGATGCAACAATTACAGATGCGAATCAAAATGCGAGTTTAGGCTAGGGACAAATCTGGGCGGAAAATCGTGCCATAATTTTGCGCGTATATCGCTCTACAGCGCAGCAAGTTACAAACGTCCCGAAATTCTTTTAAACTACGTGAAAAGCGCGCGCTTTTTTGAATTTGCTAACCTGCGTTTTCCGCTCAAAATTCACCCTTTGCAAAGTTTGTTTTAAAGTCTGGTATGCGGAAATGGCAAATATTTCATAGGTAAAACACAAAAAAAAATCCTACACTCACCTACTCCTTCCTTCAGAATGGCCCATAAACGCACTTTAGATTGAACATCAATGAGAACAATAGTCAATTTTACAGTAATATCCAATGGAAATTAAATTAGCTTCAACACAACCTGACTGATAACATCGTATTTGGTACTGGTCAGAACCACAGGCCTCGGAGTGGTAAACAGGCAGTCGTGTGGTAGAAAATTAGCGATATAGGTGTACTTAGAAACTTGTGTAAAACTAAAAATAGAAGGTACGAATTATTTGTTATTTTAAAGCGAAAATAGTTTCAAACTGTATTGTATTCCACTGATGATGACTAAGTAATTTGATGTGTTAATTTCATTATTTCGATACTCTAGCAATATAAATTGCGAAGTTTTTTTATTAATATGAATGTTCATATTTATTAGGCGCTTATATAGTGAGTATTAACTAACGGATAATCGGTTGGTCAATACTCGGTTCGTTGGTAAGTGCATCACATAAGAACACTTAAGGGGAATCAAGTCGCGGGCTCGAACTGACTGGTGGCCCTGGCTAAAAAGCACGCTGCCTCACCAGGCATCATGTCCGACAGAAGTAGTACCCGTGATGAGCAGTTAGACGCTAGTCTACACGCAAAACATTATTGAGTGAGATGCAGGATCAGTTATAGTAATACAGGCGAGTAAAATTTTTTGAAAGGTCCTTCGGAAGATCGGGTTTTATGAAAAAACCACTGCTTTCATCAATGACCAATGAAGTTGATTGAAATTCTCGATATTTGAGCTTTGTCGGTACCGACTTAATTTTGGAGATTTTTCACTTCTTTTATTACTTAAACACGCCCAAAGTTAGGTTAAATCAACAATAAAACCGTATCTTTGTTGGCTCATAACTTTTTAATGGCTTTTTATTTTAGTAATCTGTATCCGTACAGATAATATTAATAATGAGACAAAACCATACCATGTTTAATTTTTGATGTACAGACACCAGTACATCAAGCTACCCCAATCTGTCAAATTTCTTTGATAGATTATCAACTTTATCACATAAATATAAGGTTCATGTTCAATTGGAAAAAAATGACAGTATGGGGTAGCTTGATGTGCTGGCGTCTGTACATTGTCGAATAGTGGAGTAATACACTCCCGAAGTTTGTATGGAAAAAATCTCGACAAGATTCACGTTAATAATATCGCGGCGGGATTTTATCGTGCACTGGATCTTCAACGCACTGCTCAGTGCCGAGAGTTGAAAATCGAACACTATTTTATCGACGCACTTTGTTTTCTCTGTTGGATATAGGTAGATTCTTTTACATATTGTGAATGAGAGAACGTTGTAGGCCTTAGAGACTAGATTTGTAGACGTTTTTCTATTCTGTATTTTCATTCCTCTAAGTACCTGGTACTTATTGACTGGTCGGCACTGTCCTCCCATACCTATTATCACTGTAATTTGAAAACATTGTAAAAGCCAATTATTTTTAAAAGACCGTGGAGTTTCTTGCCGGCTCTTCTCCATAGGAAACGACAAATTGGAACCATGCAACTAGCTTCTGACGTTTCATAAGTGCCCATGCAGGCTTATGTGAAATAAAATATTTTGATTTTGATTTTGGATACTCAATGCTCGGTTCAACACCGATAGTTGAAAATCCAGTGCACGATAAATTCCCGCCGCAATTTTTTTAGGTCCGTCTGACGTCACTTAGACTGAAATATGCGGGCTGGAAAGAAAAATTTTCGAATTCGGAAAAAATTTTAACCCCCGTTTTTCTATGGGTTTTTGTTTATGAATTATTGTCGGCAGAACGACGTCCATAGGGTCAGCTTGTTATAAGAATGAATTTTCTCCATTCTACGGGTGGTATGTGACGAGAATGTTAAAAATTCAAACACCCGCGAAAGCTCGACTAACCATACGTCCGGATTTGTCTGGACATGTCCTACTTAGTTATTTGTCCGGAGTGTTTACTTTTAGAAAATATATTTTTTTATTTATAAATTAATTTAGAATATTTATAAATTAAATATTCATTATCAATCTTACTCAGAACTTACACTGTAAGTAAAAAGAAACAAGTCCGAACTTTTTTGAAGATTTCAGATCCAGCTTTTTTTTTTCAGGGCTAAAATTTCGGAATGGTAATCCAGATTTTGTTCTAGCCAAGATATCCCCACCATAAGTATTTTACTGCCAAGATTTTTTACAGAAATACGTGAAATATCACGCCTACATTGCCCAAAAGAGGATGGCAGAGATGTAATAGACAATTAGACACCCACGGTTTGCTCCTTATATGTTATTGTTGTTATGCACATACATTTCTTGATGATTTCATTATTTGTTTTAACTTCATCAATAGTACCTATATACGGTAATATGCACAAGAGAATCCTATGAGTGTTCATTCATGAAATCAATCTAATAAACCTAAAACTAGGTTCTTGCCTCATTCTATTGCAGTGTGCTTATAATAAGCCAACTGGAAAACATAGGTTATTGTATTATAGGAGGAAAAACATTTTTAGCACACGGGACATTCCCATGCACAAAATAAAAGTGAAGTCATTTTATTACGAAATTTATTTACTTACACAATTTATTATTGGAAAAATATTAATTAAATTCACATTAATCGTCAAATCTGAAAACATTCCTGTCACCAGTAAATCTGGCACAAAATAATTCCATTTATGGTCCATCTGCATAAAGTTTGAAAAATATTAAATGCCAATTCATTCAAGTATTTTGATGTAAACTATCTAGAAACTGTTGAAATAATCTGTTTCTTTCTCTCTGTATACTATTTGATTCTTGTACTATATTTATTAGCCTATCTAACTTTTCCTCAACAGTTCTCTGTCTGTTTCTCATTTCTAATGTTATTTTCCTAAAATCTGTGTAACGTCTTCTGTTTAACTTTCTTTTAGACTCTTCACTTTGTCCGTTTGATGATTCACCATTTTCTTGTATGTCGGGCTCATAGGTTGATGGCTCCGCTATAGCCAATAAAGCTTTGGACACACTCTCTGTAGTCCCATCTTGTATTCTCTGCTGAATCTCAGGCTGGTATTCTCCATTGACATTATAAATCTGCTCAAAAACTTCAAAATAAGGCCATTTAACAACAACCACTTCATTCCTATTTCTCTTTTTAAGTAACCTTATGTATGTTTGTTTTAAATTTCGAAATTTTTTATCACAACAGTCTGGACCTTTACCAACAGCATTGGCTATGTCAATCCATACATTCTTTTTCTTAACTTTTGGACTTCGGAACTTTTCAACGTTTTGTAGATATAAGTTTAACAGCATTTTGATACTGGTGTGTTCCCAGTGGTCGTCTACATCGTCTCCTGTGTCTGTTTCCATTATTTCATTTTGGTTCAGTTGCATGTATACCTCCTCAGTCTCCAGGTACTCAACAGGTTCAGCTGAAAACAAACTCTGTGGTGATAGCCTTCTTTATAAGAGAGACAAGTGTTTGATTGTACAAGCGGTTGGTTCTCAGATGCAAATTGGAGTTAGTTGACCAATTTGTAACAAGTGGTCCATTCACACACATGTTCTGTGGAAGTGAATTCAATTTGCAGGAAGTTTCTTATCTACACAAGTAGATTCAAATGACACTTGTCTCAGTTCCATAACAAAAGTAAAAAAAATATGGTTACCACTCATTTGCTGGATCTCTTCTTCAAAATCTTTGTGATTAATAATATCCTTGATACTTAAAACATTTATAAAATGCAAACAAACTTGTGTCTTGCATCATTCAGCGGACGAGAACAAAATGGCGCTGACTACCGCTGCGAATAAAGCGCTGTATAACCCGACTAAAAGAAGGAGTCACCTTGGTACAACCAAATTAGGTCATAATATAACTTTAAACAATTGCATAAGGTCGTAATGTATGGTTTTAACGTATTAAAATAACCATAAAATAATCTTAAAACAATATAAACTATAGTTTAGTAACAAAACTTGGATGAGATAATTAAAATAAAGCACACGAAAGATCTTTTAATTTTTGTCGGATAGCATCTTTGCTTTGACGTTTGCTGTCGGCCTTGTTAACTTTGCCTTTCATTGATAACGTCATGAGTTCATGACACAATAAAATTGATAACGGAGACAGGCCGAGACCAATCAAGGCTTCTCATTTACATACGAACTTGATTATAATGACGTCACAATGAAATTGTAATCTTTTTAGCACGCAACAATTTGGACTACAGCAGCGTGAAAAACGGCCCAAATGAACAAATAGTAGCATGCCGCCCCTAAGACGACCCACTGACCATGCTATCTCTTAAAACAATGGAAATACCTACCTGTGTCCATCTCAGGGATGGGCTTGTAAGACGCGGCGTGCTCGTCTTCTTTCACCTGCCCTCCATCTATGGAGAGGTGGTTTTTCCGCGGCTCTGACATGATGAATTAGGGACACGCCCAACCGGTTTCGTAATACCAAGAAAGTGGGCCCTTTCCCTTCAATCAATGAAATAATTTTAACTTTCACAAAGGGCTTCTGCTCGCTAATCAACCAAGAGAACAGCTGTCATGAGCTGTCAGCGAAACGAATGAACGCTCGAATGAGTTGGTGATGGAATTGGAAGAGCGATAGTGCCACGCCTACACTTCAATATCAATCTTTCATTCAATCATTCGCGATCGGTCCCGGCTTTGTTGGATTCTCAATGTTCGGCTCAGCACCAGTTGAAATTCCAGTACACGAAAAAATCCCGTCAGGATTTTATTACTTCCATGTGAACATCAACTTTGCCCTTCGGGTGGTTCATTCCATGGATGTTGCATGCGTTAACTTTGTAGTTCGCCGTTGCCGCCATCGCAAACCTTTCGCAAACGCAACGCAAGGCTCACCACCGTACATTGCTTTCGATGTACTCGATTTGAAACAAATGCTTTACTTTGTGCTTCAGTAAGAATACAAAAACTGACTGATATTATAAGTTGAAATAGTAAATCAAGAAAAATACTTATAATTAGATTGGATTTGATAGGTGAAGCCAATGTGGTCATTGCTTGGTAAAGGGGAACGCAAAATTTTTTGTTCTGTCAATGTCATTGTCAGCTGTCAAAACTTCAAAAGATGAGAAATTTATTTGTCAAAGTTCAAGCCGATCAGCAGCTGTACACTGTTCTATGAATAATTAAAAATATATATATATTTCAGTTCAATATTAGTCAATAATGACATAGGAAAATGAATGAAAACAGTTACTTTATTAGTTATCAAATGTATTAGTGCGTGATAATATGTTAAATTTAATTTAACATTTTTTTAATTTATTGTTATGTAAGGTGTAATATGTTAGATTATTTAATATCTTAGATCATTAAAATCTTTTATAATGTGCACAATACCACCTCCTCCTCCTCCGCCGCCACCTACACTGCCCTATATCAGTTCGTCCACGAAAGAGGTCAAAAGCGACACTATTTACAAGCAGAGTTTAGATCCTACAATATGTACTTGGACTTCTGAAGACGAGTTAAGGGAAGCTTGTATTAGAAACAAAATATGTTGCGAAAGACCACCTTTCAGATACAAGTATAGATATTTTAAATCTATAAAACAAATAGGTCCAACTTGTGGATTAGTTGCTTTATCAATGTCAGTCAGTGGAGCAGTGTCCCCTGAAGAATTGTTAAGTATCGCAAGATTGGAAGGTTTCACAAACAATGGAGAGATGTTCAGCTGCAAACAAATGGTGGAATTGACACAGAAAGTCCACAGCTTAGCTGAGATAGAGCATGTTAGCTGTATGTTGAAACAAGGGGGCCTATTTAGCTCTAATACAATTGAAAGACTTATGGATGGCGCTGTTTTACTGGTTCCGTATCCTTTTCAAATACTCACAAGCAAACCACTATAATGAACTCACCTTTTTAATTTCAACTGTTTTTCAGTATCAGGCGTTCTAGACTATCATACAAGCTTTTTTTTTGTAAACAAACTTTATGATCATCTATGAATCTGATTTTTAATTCGTTTCAGGACTATTAACCATGTTTTTTCTTTAATATGAATCTGATCTTTAAAAATCTATATACAGCCACAAAATTCAAACATACCTACAACCTTTAACTCATCTATCAGCTATGACGCGGATTGTGATCACGCACCATGTCTAAGGAGTGGTCGGACAGCGCACTGGGCTTTAGTCTGTGGAATCATTGTGGTCAACGACCCTGGAGAAGACTATGTCAGTGACCCCAAAAATATCTATGTACTATCAAAACATGGCAAGTCCAATTATTTATCTGCGTGGAACTTGTATGATCTTGCACAAAGTAACAATAATCTATATGAGTTCTCTCCTAAGAAAGGAGCTGACAACTTAGTTTATATTCTCCCAAAAGGGGGCATAGGAGGGGAGAATGGACTGAGGGACCAATTTTTGATATTTGAAGGTTTTTGATTAGTGTTAAGCATAATGTTGAATCATATCAAAATAGATGAACAAATAATAATAAATGTTGAGATTTTCAGATCATAGTTTGTAAAAAGTATTTTAGTGCACAAGAATTTATTGTTTCAATTGTAAAATGTAAGATCAGAGCCTAAGTTACTACTCGTTTCATTGTTTAAATGAATAAAAATTAATAATTGTAATTTATACCTAATTGTTTGTTAAAGATAAAGATGTTTTTGGTATCCAAAGGACCCAGGAGTGTGTTCATTGAATGAGATAATATCATTGATATTTCAAAGGAATGTTGTTAAGAAAAGCTTGTTTACACAGTGTGTCAATTAAGAAATCATTAAAACTACGTAAGTATGTGGTTACCAAAGGGACAATATTATATTTTGTTAATTTTTTCATAAAATAAAATAAATAAATAAAAGACAAGATTGTTTTAATGCAAAATGTTTATTTGTACAATAAATACAAATTATACTTGCAAATTATGATAAAATAATAAATCTCATCACATTACTTAAAAATATCGTAATGAAATCATATTTTTATTGACTTACAAGTCAAATTAAATGAACATTAAATTCTCAAGAAACATTCACATTATTGCACAGTCTATTTTGCATTTTGCGAAGAATGCATTGAATTCAATTAAATTGTTAATGAAACATAAAATGTAAGATATTTTTGTACTAATTTATTCAACTTAAATGAAACTTTCCATAGCACTAATAATTATAAGTTTGTTTGGCCATTTCACATGGACATAACAACTTGTGATGATTAGTTTACAAATAATACATTATAAACGACGGTGACGATTCTGGCTTATAAGCTCATTTTGGAAAATAAATAAACTTTGAATTCCATTGTAATATAGAAGTGTGCCAAGTGAATCAATCAGTCAGCAGTAATGAGATCAAAATCATAGTTTCGAGGGCAGGGATCTATCTATCTAAGAAGTTGAAGCCAATTTTAGGCAATGCACGACTAAAGATCGTCTACTTCAGCTCAATTCCCGCCCTTATGATATATTTTAAATTATTAAAAATCTTTAACGTGCATACTCTACCGTGAAATCTATGGATCCAATTATAAAACAGATAAGATCTAGGATTTTTTTAATTATTTGATGCAACGCATTTTTAAATAACAAGAATTCTGAAATTAAAACAATTGCAATTTATGATATATTGCATAAATTGCATTTGTTTAAATTAGAAAATAAGATATGTACCTATTTTAAAATCCCATTGAACATATTTCTTTCGCAATATTATGAAATCGTTACTTGTAATCGGCCAGACTTGCACGTTAGATAAAAATAACATAATGAATACATAATACTTAATATTAAAAGATAATGTCATTAAATGGATTCGTTTGGCTAAGCCGATAACGAAAGCTAGGGAGACTTATCGCGATGTTTCCTTGCAGAGACCAACGCTCGCTATGTATTGTTTCGGGTCTAAAAGAAGGCTACAATACTACTTTATCATGGTTTTATTTTTCCCTCCGATACTGGCCACTTAGACATTTCGAAAGGCTGTTTGGAAGTGAATAGCCAAAAATTATAGCTTTCTTTAGACCTGTAACAATTTTCATCGAGTATTTGCCTGAAGACAATGATGGAGAGAGAAGATAAATATGAAAGGCAGTAGCTACCAAACCTCCCAGTTATTTAAGCCCCAGTCTGTTTACAGGACTTCACCAAAGTGATGAGCAAAACTGGAATTAGGAAAGCTTTTATGCTACCACTTCATGTTTTACATTCGCTACACCATGGTCTAACTCTTCTTCTACAGGCTGCTCTGCGCTTGCGCACATGTTTTCGTCATCATACAAAAGTTTTTAAGATGGAATTCGAATGTCATAGTAGTTTAATGCAAAATTAACACTGAGAAAAATATCAGTACATTGAATTGTTTTCTGGATATTTGTTAAACAATCGTTTGACTGCACCAGATAATTCAAGGATAAATCAGAACAAGGAAGATAAGCCGTAAGGCTGCAGTGTTTTTTTTTTTACTAAATGGACCTGCTCTTGACCACACCTGATCCATCAATACAGAGATGGTTCCATCAATACATGAATATTTCTGACAAATAAATGTATTTCATCAATGTTAATTCATAGTGTACAAAGAACTAGGTATAGCTAGACAATTCATTTTCGTACGAAGACATTCCTCAATATTTCATAAAAATACAATGACTAAACAGTTGGTACAATTTTAATCAAATTATAATTGGCCATAACGTCTCCTTACAAAAAAAAGATACATAGAAACCATTATACAGATCCTAATATTATAATTATCGTATATATTTTATTACGGATAAATATGAAATGTCTACTGGGTATAATCTTGTACCGCTTATTTGATGGAATATTAAAAATAAGGGTAGTTTACAATTGATAACAATACCCTAACATTATTACCGACAAGATATTTCGTAGCTTATTTTAGATATTACAACATACAAGCGATTTGATATGATACACAGTTATAATGTGTTGTTCTATTTGTCAAAACATGATGAATATTAACAGCTTTATAGATTTGTATAAGCCTATACTACGCATACCGAAAGACGTAGCGTTGGAAGGCCTCCCACAAGATGGAACGATGACCTTGTGAAGGTCGCAGGAAGCCGCTGGATGCGAGAAGCGCAGAACCGTTCGAAGTGGAGGAGCTTGGGGGAGGCCTATGTCCAGCAGTGGACGTTTTTCGGCTGAAATGATGATGATGATACGGCCTATAAGGAAGGGAGACTACAAAACTAGCATAATCAATCTATGATGTTCCCACTGCTGAAGTGGGCTGTTGTCTACCGCGCGGGCCCAGTGCGGGTTGGCAGATGTCACATCTTTGAATTTTGGTTCTAGAACAAGCCAATTTTCTCACGATGTTTTCCTTCACCGTTTTGAACGCCTGTCTATCTATAGAAAATTTAATAATGTTCAACTCCGAGCAGAGTTTTACCAACTCTAAATAT
Source organism: Antitype chi (assembly GCA_947359405.1). Classification (NCBI taxonomy): domain Eukaryota; kingdom Metazoa; phylum Arthropoda; class Insecta; order Lepidoptera; family Noctuidae; genus Antitype; species Antitype chi. The sequence goes on along the minus strand of OX375825.1, from coordinate 4,596,760 downwards.
AAAGCGGTTTATAGAATCATAGTCTTTTATGAACAGATGGTAAGTTCTTTGACAGTGTGGTTGTGATTATGATACCTTATCAAATATTCGATCCTTACTCGGCAACTGTGCTCACTCAAGTTACCAATGAAACCACGCGACGTTAAGAATCGCATCAACTTGCCGTTTGAAGCAATACTACAATGCTACCAGCCAGGTTCATTAAGTTGGATGTATGGATGGAGTCCGGGTAAGTGAACTATTGGCGAAGCTTGTCCCAAGTTGCTGTATTATAGCTTGACATATAGTTTGCTTTGTCGCCAAACGCCAACTTTTATACAAATATAGACTCTGCTAAAAGTCTGATCAAGTCGGTTATAATTCATATAAAGTAGAATGCCATCATTAAATATGTTGACAAATAGAACAATATTTAACATTACTGCGTATAATTAGAGTTAAACTGTTATTGACGCTATTTTACAACTGGTCTCCTGTTCTGACGTGGTCCACATTTTCTTCTTTTTTATTTCGATGTTAAAATTTGTGCTTAAGTTTCTCAAAGTTTGGTCTTACATAGAGGACGATGAGTTAGTTAATGCATATTTCAATAGTCAATCAACTAAACTACAATCGTAATCCAATACGAAACTCTTACTTAAAAGCCTTTTTTGCGTGCTCGAGTTGGGCGGCCGTGCTTTTACATAAATGCACATTCATTTAGCGATGACTGCAATAAGCACCATTTCATCCACTTCCTAATGATTCGATTATCTCCAAATCGTTTAGAATTAATCGATTAGTCATCTTAATCGATTACACAGGCTCTAGAAACATCGACCACGTCAGAACAAGACATGAATAAAATCGAATATAAGATACGGTTAGATTTAAAATGGTAAACAGGCCTAATACTATAATAACACGACTTACACTAGGAGCGTACATTTAAAAAGGTGTTATTACTCTGAATAAGCGTACATTCAATAATACGCGAACTATTGTCACATTATTTGTGGGGTACAGACGCCAGCACATCAAGCTACCCCAAACTGTCAAATTTTCCAAATTGAACATGAACCTTATTCTTTTGGTTTAAAGTTGAAAATCAATCAAAGAAATTTGACAGATTGGGGTAGTTTGATGAGCTGGCCTCTGTACATCCCGATGCATACAAACTTTTGTAACGTGGTCTTCCCAATAGTTTGATCAAAGACTGGTATTACATGTTATGGGGAACCGCCAGCATAGCCCGCGAAATTCATATTTTCTTACGTTCTTTTCAATATGCAGGTCAGGCTGCATCATCATCTGCCCAGCCTTTTAACATCTATGTTGCGGTCGGCTTCCAGTCTAACCGAATACAGCTGAATACCAGTATTTCACACGGAGCGACTGTCTATCTAACCTCCACAACCCTGCAAAGTTAGGTAATACGATACCCCTTGGTAAGACTGGCTGTCAGACTTTCGGGCTTCTGACAACCCGTAAACTGTCAAAGATCTACGAATGTCAGCCGAGATCAACGGATTAACGTGCTTTCCCAGGCATGGCAGGCAATCACGGATAACCGCGACAAGCGTACCTTAACCTGATCTGTCGACTCGTGCGGTTGCTTAACCGCGAGCCCCTCCATTCTAGGCTTTAAAGGGGTGCCAAATTCCGCCATCTAGTGTGCACTCAATACACCTTGACAAGTCAGCCATATTACCAAGCTTGCCAGCTTATCTTCCTACCACGGCATGGCCTTATTGGCCGACGCGGAAGAAGACTTTTGTGTCAGTAAAGCTAAATATTATAATAATTATTTTGGCAATTGGCTTAACTTACTTTTAATGCGCCTATTATGCTACTAGATATATATTCTTGTTACTCCGTCAAATAATCCTTCGATTTTAAACCCACAAAGTCGATTCGCGGCCATTTTTCCTCTGACGTTGCCAACCCACGTTAAAACTTTAGCATAGGAAATACTTTAACTTTTAACAACTACGTTCAACTATACAATAAGTGAATTTCTAGCGAGACTTCGATATGTCAATATATTAAAAGGATTATATGAAGTCTATGACCAAAATATTCGGAAGTCCTGTGTTACTATGTCATGGCTTTCGTTTCGATATTCAAATGTCTTTATATATAAGACCGACTCACAATTCTTTATTAATGTTGGCATCTCTACCAACGTAACTAACATCGATAAAATGTTCAATAAACAGAATATCGAGACGAGAAGCCACAATTTAACGTCCAGTAATTTTAATGAAATCTCACAATGGATTTCAGACCGTAAGCACAAGCACTAAAGTCGAAATTTCCAAGTCAGATTTCATCAAAAACGTTTTCAGTATACCTAATATACGTACACACAGCCACATATTATCTGAATTACACACATAGCTATATCTAAGTATTACACATAGTATATGTAAAGTTTGAGAATATATGTAGTACTAATTCTATGATATCATGAGACAGTCGTTGGCCTGCAGGGTACTACTAACGCCCTCTACTGATTACCGCTACAAAATTAAACTAGCCGAAATAGAAAATAAGTTTCCAAATTGGCTCGGAATAAATTTCGAATTTCATAATTCAGGACTAAAATATCAAACATTTTGGCTTGGTCACAAAGTAAGGAAATCCAAGACTTTATTAAAGTATGCAAGGAAATCAGGAAGATATTAGTCGCAATCTCTATTATATCTTTTAAAATTAAAAACGTTTATCGTTATGTAAAAATCTACATTTCATCCAAAACATCTATGACGTACAAAATTATAAATGTTAACACCGCACTATTAGCTGCACTTATATAAAAATTACACAAAAATATGACTGCAACATCGCGCTTCCATTGCCTTACGATATTTTAAAAAACTGCATTCACGAATCACAGATCAAAAATAAAACCGCGTACACCACTCAAACCGAACCTATGCTGATATGTGCCGACGATACTCGTTCAAATAACATAACTATACTATCCATTGACTCGCACGATCTTTAACCGAAACGAGCTTCTCTTTAGAAAAGTTTCGCCGACTGCTTTCGGTAAAATCATCCACCGACATACGAATACCGATTTTCGGCGAAATTTTGGCTAAAACGTAAGCTAAGATTCGTTGAAAGTTGATCATCACACAATCACCTTGGAAAAGCTCTCGCCACTGGCATAACTTCGGTGAACTACACATACCGACGCACTAACCTAAATAACATACACATATTGGAAATGTCACGAACCATTATTCCTCGATATATACTGAGTACACGGATAACAACTACATTATATATTAAATACGATAACTAATTAATGAATGACTATGACGATATAGTTAACGCGTTTGAGCCTTCATTATGTAGCTTGAATCACGAACGAGCCATACAGCATGCGGATATATGGCGAATAACTACGCTAGAGGAATACATTAACAACTTTATTATAAACGCGAAATTAAACTCAAGATACATAACAAAAGGCGTGTCCTACGCAATAATCATGGCAGCTCGACAGCTTAATAAATAAACGTTAAATTTTACAATACATTTGTCAGTTTTGTAAGACAAAGTTTAGAGCCTCATTGCTTCGCTTCGTTTTTCCGGAGTGTTTCCGGAGATAGCCGAGCGCGCTAGGGTGAGGGCAGAGTCCTGCGGGCCTGGCGCCGCAGCCACAGCGAGTAGTAGCGGAAGGGGGGCGCGGCCTAGGACTCCGCGGGCGCCAGCGGAGCCCCGCACGTGGCGACGGGGAAGGTCTTCACGTGCGTCTGCCACTGCGTCGACAGCTGGAAGAACTTCACGCCGTTCAGTTCCGTGCCGTCAATGTAAACTGTGGACAAACACGGAATAGGATTAGGTAGGAATAAGTGGCGTAACATTTTGGCGACTAAAATATTTGCCTAGAACAAACGACTTCAAATATGTGCAAGGAACAGCACCCTAATTGCGTAACACGCGTTTAATCGTAATCGGTTTCATTTTGACAATTCAATAATATTCATTGCGTTATTTACGTTGTTGAGCAGAAACATTTTTCGAACATATGAAGCAATGGTTTAGCCATCTGTTTCAAAACGAAACAGAATATGATTAATTGTGAGTTACGCAATTAGGGTGCTGGATAATCCAGACCATGAATTTCATAAATCAGTGGAGTCTGTATATTTATGGACCTGAGTATATGATGAGGCCAACATACAGAGAGCCTTCAGATATGATTGTGAAGTAAGACCACGAACGTAAAAATATCGCAGCGAGATTTTATCGCGCAATGGATTTTCAAATCTCGGTATTGAACCGAGCGTTGAGAATCCTACAGAGTGCATCTCAGAGGGTCGTAAAAACACACTGTTCGAATTTCAACTCTAGCCTGTGTAAGCAGTGCGTTGAAGATCCATTGCGCAATATTTTAACATCTGTGCGAACATAGAATAAAGGTGATCTTACACGGGCAATTTTTTGAGCAATTATTGCTCGGCAACACTAATGGATCAATTAAGTGGAGCAATCTGGAGCAACAACAATAATTTGCGGATATGTTTCGGGAATATTGCTTCTGATTGCTCCATATATTTCATCAGTGGCCGAGCCGAATATCCAATCGGTTTGGAAAGTTTTAGTCAATTTTCTTTCTATATGATTTGTACGTATAACTACGTCTCGTTTTTGCGAGAGGAACCGGCCGGCGGCGGAGGCGGCATGGTGTCGTATTGCCTAGTTTTTTTAAGTTGCTCCATATTGCCTGATATTGTGTGGCCGTATCTCTGGCAACAGGTTGCTACATGTTGCAATGGCAACATGACAAACATCTAGAAATTTAGGGCAATGGCCCTAAATTTCTAGATGTAGTTGTGACATCATATCAAATCAAATCAAATCATTTATTCGCATAGAATGTAGGTATTGTACAATAAAGTTGTTATAAAATATAGTGAGCCGGGTACATTCTGCCTGAGTTTTGGCATGCAAAATTTAATAAATAGGTAATGTCACCTATGTTAATATTATTATAAGGTCATGAGCAAAATTATAAAATAGTTAGTAAATTAATAAATAATTTTAACAAGTTTAAATCGTGCGCAAAAGTGTTTCAATAATGTCAATAATATTTAACTGTTGAGATGTCACACATAGGGTCGTTCAAAAAATCACTTATCGAATAGTAACATTTCTGTATCAAAAAAGTCTTGAGTTTATTTTTAAATTGTTGAAGGGTGTCACATTTTAAGCAGTCGGGTAGTTTATTAAATATTATTGGGCCCATACAGAAAACACTTTTTTTAAGTAGTGCTGTTTTATAGCCACCGATAACTAAGAGGTTTTTGTATTGACTTCTCACGGGACCCTTCTTAGTGTCCGAGACCTTAGCAAACAAATTTTCATTTGTTTTTACAAAAATTGCCATTTCTAAAATATATAAACACGGAAAAGTAAGAATTTTCAAAGACTTGAATAGAGGTTCACAACTATCTCTAGGTTTAAGACTACACATTGCTCTAACACAACGTTTTTGGGCTTTAAATATGTTATCTCTTAGACTGCAGTTACCCCAAAAAATAATTCCAAACCTCAAGACCGATGCGGCCAAACCATGGTATGCTACTAAAGCAGTCTTTATGTCCACTTTTTTTGCCAGGTTAAAAAGAACATAAGCTGCAGTGCTTAACTTTTTACACACCTCTTCAGCTTGCGGTTTCCACGTTAATTGATCGTCTATATGAATTCCTAAAAATTTCGCGACCTTTGTTTGATTGATCACCTGTCCGTTGTACTGTACATTAACATTCGGTGGAATTGTACGTTGGTGAAAATGCATCAAATTAGTCTTTGGTATATTTATTACCAAGTTATTTTTATCAAGCCAAGTAATAATATTTCTAAGATTAATGTTGATATCCTGTTCATAATTATTAATATTTGTACATTTTATCAGTACTGTGCTGTCATCGGCAAATAGAACCATTGGATTTGGTATCTGACGGGGCAGATCATTTATATACAGCAAAAACAGTGGGGGACCCAATACACTACCTTGCGGTACACCGAATTTAACAATTTTACCATCAGATTGATATTTTAGTTCACATTTTGATTTGAGACAAATTCTGGATATCTCTGTATATTGTGTGCGGTTACTAAGGTAGGATTTTAGAAGATTTAGCACGTTTCCCCTTAAACCGTAGCTATTAAGCTTGTTCAATAAGATATCATGATTGACACAGTCAAAAGCTTTAGTCATGTCTGTAAAAACGGCACAGATAGGGGTTTTATTATCTACATTTATCATTATTTCATGTAAAAAATTATATATTGCTGTATTAATGTTTTTATTTTTTCTAAAGCCTGCTTGTTCATCACATAGTATGTTGTATTTTGTCAGAAAGTTGTTGATTAATTCATATATAATCTTTTCTACAACTTTGGAAAACACAGGAATTAAAGCAATCGGTCTATAGTTGGCTAAATCCTCCCTGCAATTCTTTTTATGAAGCGGTTTAACTATGACTGTTTTTAAACCGTCAGGAAATATACCAGTGCTGATGGCTAAGTTAATAATGTGGCTAATATGTACGACTATGTTATTTGCTACAAATTTTATAACTTTCGTTGCTATTTCATCATATCCTAGGCTATTTTTATTTTTTAATGATTTTATTACCCTGAGTACGTCTTGAGGTACAACTGGTCTCATGAACATTGTATTAGGGTTTTCGTGTAGATCACTTGTTTCGAGTGATATTTTAGGTGAGTTTTTAATCTGATTAATGAAATAGTTGTTGAAAGCGTCTGCAATTTCCTTGGGTTTATTAATAATTGTATTATCTATTTTTATTTGAGAAATGGGTTCATAAGTATATGCTTTATTGTTTATAACCTGCCAGGACGCCTTTGATTTATTGTGTGAGTTCTTAATAAAATAGTTATTTTGAGCCTTTTGAGTTAATTTTACAATTTTCCTAAAACACCGGGAGTAATTTTTAAATTTGTTTTTGTTTTCATTTGATGGCTTAAGTCTGTGCTCCCATAGAAGGTGACGCTGCTTCCTACTACATAATCGTATTCCTCTAGAGATCCACTTAATTTTTTTATTTGGTTTTATCATAACTAACTTGAAAGGAAAACAAAGTTTATATAACAAACTAAACAGCTGCATAAATATGTTATACGCTTCATTAACATTTTCTGTCTCATATATTTCAGTAAATGAAAGGCATTGTAGGTAGCTATAGAATTTTGTTAGGTTTTCCAAAGATAGGTCCCGCTTTTTTACATGCCATGAGTTTAGTCTATAGGTTTTGTTTACTTTAATCTCAAATATTTGTGCAGAGTGATCAGACATGGCAAAGTCTATTACTTCACATTTACATTTATTCTTAGAATTATGAGCGAAATTATCCAGACAGCTGCTACTAGATAGCCGAGTTGGTTGATCAAGTTCAAGTCTGAGGTTAAATCCCAACAGAAAATATTCAAAGTCTAAGCTAATGTTATTTCTTTTTAACCTGTCTATATTAACCCATTAGTGGCCAAATCAAAACTACTGAACGGATTTTCAAAATTCTTTTATTAACTGAAAGTTAGTAACCACAAGAGTAAATAGCATGACAAAAAAAAACATCAAATAAAAAAACATGAATTTTTAAGGGGTGTACCCAAATTGGCACAATGGCCTCTTATGAGTGAAAATGAGCAAAACACGATTTTTCAATAATCAGGGTTTTCTTCCACTTTTTGCAACCCTAATGACCTCTGATATGGCACACAGCACATCACACGTTCGTTCCTTCGTTTTGGAAGCTGTTCAGAGACGTAATTAACCCCATCCAACTGTAAACAGCTTTCAATATTTGAGGATGAAGGGCGAGCAGGTCTTTGGGATGACAGTTCAGGAAGTGTCTGGCGACACTTCGGCGGAACAGTTTATTAGTCTATTGGTTCTTCTTTTGCCATTACGTACAATCGCCATGCATTTGCATGGTCATATCGACCATGTAAGTAAATAAGACCCACAACCATTTTTTACCGTAATGCCATTTCCATACAGAGATATGGATAGGTCTAGCTAGTTCATCCACTCCGCCCATACCTTTATTATGATTTTGGAACAGATTAGGAATGTTCACATCGGCCTTATCCTTTTTTTTCACTCTACCACCTTTGTATGGACTCTATTGGTTCATACGAGTCGTGATTGGTCGCCATTTGGCAAATACTATCAGCGGACAAACAGAAGGTATTTTTATCAAATCTGTGATCAAATTCAGGTCTTGCTTTCTTCATCATCTCTTGTGCATTCGACAGCGGATATTTTGGTGCGATTTTCACGGATAGTTCCAGTGGCACGATATCCTAATTGGCGTATACCACACAGTAAATCGCAGCCAAAAAAATCATCAACCTGGTGGTTTGCAAAATTTGTAACCAATTTGTTGAGCAGATTTTTTACAACTCTAGAGCTAGAGCTAGAGTCGATTTTCCACAATATATGTATATATTGGAACTATAGAAGTATCCGCTTGAGCTTGCTGCTACTCGATTCTTGTAACCAAATCGTACAGGCTGACCTCAAATCGGCACCCAGACACAGTGGACTGCTCGGTCAATCTAAAGAAAGATCGTGACCTTTTAGCAGCCAAAGCTTCATCATCGCTGGTATCCTCGGAATCCGAAGGAATACCCACGTTGCGAACAAATACCTCTATGTTACCTGGGATATCGTTTGGTAGGATAGATCATCATCACCTTCTTCGTCAATCACGACGCTTGGCTCAGGTGGAATGACGGCTACATCATACCCCAAGCCATCGTCTCTACCCTCTGCCATAGTGCTGATACCTTCTAAGTCACTGAATTCATTAGTGCCACTAAAAAATCGCTTGCAACTCATATTGATTCTGTAAATAAAATGGTCATTTTTAGTACACTTGTAGCCGTTGTACCCAAATTGGCACACCAATGTTTATGTCACTATATTTTTATATACATGTAAAATAACTGCAATAAAATAACTTTGAATGTTAGGTTAGGTACTTATTTTATGAAAATATAAACAATATTCACGATATTCATCATCTGTAATAAATAATAATAACTCAAGTACGCTTACCTGTACTGTCCTCCGGATAACGAACTTTAGTGAATCCAAAATGTAAGATTTTTAAACAAATTCGTTTATTGCGATGCTATTACCAAGCGAACGCACTTTCGACTTCACAACAAACTAACATAATGTCAACAGTTGTCAAAACTTTTTCTACCTACCCTCATTTATTAAGTGTTCCCAAATTGGTACAGTGGTCAAGAATGGGTTAAAGTCCCCGCAAACAACAATTTTTTTGTTAGGGTTGGTACATACTGATTTTAAAATTATTTCTAAGTTATCATAAAAAAAATTTAAATTATTTGACTTAGGTGGCCTATATACACATATAATTATCAATTTTTGTTCTACTAATTCAATAGCACAACATTCGATTACACCTGTTACAGAATATCTTGTTGCACCTCTAAGTTCTGTGTATTGAAGAGACTTGTTCACCAGAATGCAGGCGCCTCCCCTTTTCTTTTCACGTCTTGCATAACATGCAGCAAGCTTATAGTTTGGTATTTTTAATAGGTGTTCTTGATTACGCATAATAAAGTGTTCGGTTTCATAGTTGACGAGAATTGATCAGGATGGAGCAATTTTAGTTGTTCATGTAAGCGCACCTTAACAGTGGACGGATTGTTGAAAAGTCTAATAATACGAACGAATAGTATAAATGCGAAAGTAATTTTGTTTGTTACGCTTTCACTCTAAGACGGCTGAACGAATTTGGAAGAAAATTGACACATGGGTTGACCAAGTTCTGGATTAGGACCTAGAACACTTTGTATCCTGATATTTCCACGGGATCGAGACTTATGCGGGTGAAACCACGGGTATGTATAATCAGTCTATAATGTTTCCCCTGCTGGGACACAGGCCTCCTTTTTACACGCATTATATTAGCATCACTTGTATGTTTGTTTGTATGTAACCGACTCCTTAGAGCGCGAGTTTGACCCACTTTAAACGGTCAGATTTCATTGAAACTTTGTAAACTTATCGAGGACCGCTGACAATTCAATCATTTAAAAAAAAATAGAGAATAAAGAAAAAAAAAGGAAAAAAATAATAATAATAAAAAAATCACGTTTTTGTAGTTAGCAGAACTAAAAAATAGAAAATAAATAATAGCTTAAAATACTAAAAAACACGTTTTGAAAACCAAACTAAAAAAGGAGAAAATAATTTAATTCAATTAAAAAGCGTGGGGTGCTTGACATTAATTGATTATAAAAATACCACAAAAAGCAGCCCACGCTTTTTAATTGAATTAAATTATTTTCTCCTTTTTTAGTTTGGTTTTTAAAGCGTGTTTTTTAGTTTTTGTGAGAGGGAGTTGGCCGTAATCCAACAAGGGCTTTCGAATTTTTGGTTCTAGGTCATGTCGGTTTCCTCACGATGATTCCCGTCACCGTTTTGAGAACAGTGGTGATGAAATAATTGACACACAATAAATCGCCTGTCAGGCTTCAAACCTACGACCTCACAACTCGTAAGTCGCAGCCTTGAAAATCACGGGGTGCAGCTGGCAGGCTCTGAACTGAGTAGCACACCAAAAAATCTTTTACATTATTTATTTACGTATTCATAAACATTTTTATTACTAATATTCAAGTATGTATCTATTTTATTTGCCTGCGTCCGTGTGTCACTGCGGGGTGCCAACTGAAAACCAGCGCTGGGTGTCTAACGCCCAGCAAATGCTGAGATGGTAACCCTTTCGGTATGGGCACGCTCAGCACAATTTTACTGCAATTTTATTGATATGTTTATTGTTCTCTTTCTTTTTTTATATGTTTGTTGCTGCTGTGTTGTGTCTGTGTCGAATAAATGTTTTCTATTCTATTCTGGTAAATAAATAAAATTGATTATACAAATAAATTTTCATAAATCTCGGCTTACCTTTGAGCGGCACGTGCGAGCTCTTGGCGGAGCATATAAGTCGCGCCACGCCGTCCACGGTCTGCGCGCGCCCCACCTCCGCCTCGCCCGTCTTCTCCTTCTTCTTGCCGAGCCGCATTACTGGCAATAAACAAAGTATTTTATGAAGTTCCAAAGACACGACACTGAGGCCAGAAATACATTTGTGAGATTTCATGTCTGATGTCATTGAATGTCCATTACTAAGGAACAACGAGTATGTAGGTGACGTGGCTGAAATTATCTTTATAACACACACGGACGCGTGACGCCCGTCATAATAATACAAAATGACTGGTGTCTTCATCATCTCGGGAAATATTTAATGTATACAGAAGCGTGAAGAGAAAGCGTCCAAATATATGATCAGACCCGAAAAAAAAATCTTTTTCTTAGTGTGACGATAGCAATCTAAATACAGTCAGCCCAGAGTTTGGCTACGAGCTTGGCACTTTCAGCAGCGTCCATTAACTCCTGTAGAGTGCAGACAGCAGGACACGCTGGACAAGATATTAAATGCCCCATTGTTGGTGGGACAGCACCACATTTAATCATAAATTTTCTTCTCCCGAGGTATCATGCATGAGTTCATTTAGTTTCTTTAGTGTAAACTATATTAATTAACGATTGAAAACAACAGTTTAAATACTCACTCTTCTGCTTCTTCTCCTTGGTGAGGTACGTGATGCAGAGATGTGCGTTCTGTCGCGTGACGTGCAGAGCTCGGAAGGACGCCTTCACCGTCACTTTGCTGTCCGTACCGTCGGATTGACGACTTGGCACCTGAGGAAGTTGATAGAACTCTTTAAACAAATGCCAATTGTATATAATCACCTACCTTCTTCGAAAATAGATTTTATCAAGGTTTGGCAATGACCACCCTGAATCGACAAAAACCTAAACAAAACGTTCATGTCATCTAGTTGATCTTTACGAGGAGATAGAAAAATGTATGGCTAGATATTCTTGATCATGATGCAAATCTCGGTGAACGAAGTAAACATAAATTATTAAGATTTCGTAAAAATGTAGGTACTATCTATAATGAGAGAAATTCTGTGAATTTTCAGAGGTCTTGATCCGGGACCATTATCAAGCAGTACGAAGTATTGCTCTTCATAACTACAGCATGTTTAAGGCCTCTTTTCCTCAAGACCTTATTTAAGAGACTCCAAGAATAAACAGAGCAGTCACTGGACAGCTTCCGTAAAAAACCGTAAAATCATACCAAACATATTGCTAAATATCTGCAAGAATGATAGATCGCAATAAGAGGCATAAAAAAAAGTCTAGGGCACTGCAGATCATTACCTTGCTAAATACTCAAAAGATGGTCATACATGAATTTGCAAAAGCTGTAGGAGCACTTACCAGCCAGTAGTCCAGCTGCAGCTCCAGCGGCTCGGCCCGGGCCAGCAGCGGCAGCGGCAGCGCGGGCGCGGCCAGCTCGGGCGCGTGCGGCGCGTGCGCGTGCGGCGCCGGCGTGGCGGGCGGCGACGCGCGCGCCGGCGGCGACCCGCCCTCGTCCAGCTCCAGCGACGACACGCCGCCCTCGCTGCAGCCCACGCGCACCTCCTGGGCCAACACACGATACTTAATACCAGTTTATTCACACCCTATGCCTATTCTACATTTACATCTGTCATTTTTATAGCGTACAGTCGTATCCGAAATATGTTCTAAGTCTTAAGGCAATTTTTTGGAATGAAGTTCTTTAACGCAGCTTGTGGTAAGAGTAAACTTGTAGAACTCGACACGTAGAGATTTTTTTTTTAAAAGCAATATACCCCTCCATAGACTTCGTATTATGTATTTATATAATAGAAAAAGACAGACGGATAATAGAAAGAGATAGACAAACAATAATTGTTCGAAAAAGTGGTGAGATATTGGTGAGACATACCGATGAATTGTTACTTTTACTTCCTGCAGTGAGTGATTGCGTGGGAATTCAAGCTCAATAGGATTTGTTTACACTTTCATCAATTAGTTTTGGAACATACCATACTTAAACACTTCACAAAGTAAAAGAAAGTAAAAGTTTGAGTTTGAGTTTTTGAGTTTGACTTTGATTAATTTGTGTCACTTACCGCAAAGATCGTTAGGCGTAGCGTGGGATGGCCCCCAGCTAGATGGACCAACGATCTAAAGAAGGTGATTGGGGCAGAATGGATGCGGAAGGCGGAGGACAGGGTGTTGTGGGGCAGCTTGGGAGAGGCCTATGTCCAGCAGTGGACTGCGATAGGCTGAGTTGATTGATTGACTTACCGCAATAAACGGCACAAATGTCTGGCTAGAGTCCTCGTCGCCGGACTTCTCTCTGTACGCCACCATCGCCTCGCCGATGGGCACGTTGTTCACTGGACCGATGCTGTTCAAATATCTAGGAAAAACAGAACGATATAAGATTCCTGTTCAAATTAAACATGGAACTCGAAATGGAACTTGTAGGGTGTCGGTCATTTGCGTCGCACAGAGTGGGTAATCATCTTCCTAGCCTCTTCTTAACAATATTAGGGTCAGCTTCCAGTCTTACCGGATGCAGCTGAACACCAGAACTTTATATGGAGCGACTGCCTATGTGACCTACCCAATCCAGTTACTGGGTTAATACCTTTGGTAAGTCCGGTTGGCATACTTTCGGGCTTCTGAAGACCCATAACGACTGTCAGAGATCCACGAATGACAGCTGGGAATAACGGCTTAACGTGCTTTCCGAGGCACGGAGGGGTTTTGGTATGTAAAGATGGTCACCCATCCATGGACCAACCGCGGCAAGCGTAACTTAACCTAGTCGATGGACCCGTGCAGCTGTTTTTATTTAGCCAGAAGCCCCTCAAAGTGGGTCAGGGAACATTAATTCGACTCGATTTTCTCATTTTGTGAGGGTTCATATGGGAAGTCCAATAAAGCACTTGAGCAACTCATTTGGCAAACCCATTCGTTCCACCTGCTGAATATCTCGCACTTGAACATGAGCTGCCAAGGATTTCGTGGAAGTCTTTAAATAGACTCCGGATTCAGGTACGCCGAAGTGAAGAAAACCTGCTCAGGTGGAGATTCACGGATAACTTTGCCCTGGAGTGTAAATGTGGTGCTGTCCCACAAACAATGTGGCATTTAATATATAGTCCAGCGTGTCTTGCTGACTGCACGCTACAGGAGCTGATGGACGTTGCTGAAAATGCCAAGCTCGTAGCCAAATTCTGGGCTGACTGTATTTAGATTGCTATTGACACGCTAAGAAAGCACAACTCATTTTAAGTGGCGTAATATTCAGTGGAGGAGACCGTTCAGATGGCGTTGTGTTGTGTTTGAACCAACCTGCCGATCCGCGAGGACATCTCAGCAATGTCTGGCGCCGAGCTGTCAGCAGCACGCTCGCAGATGTTCTGCCACGAGTCGCTCGTGAACAGCGCCGCGTAGCCGCCGTCCGACGCCGACAGGTGGCGCGCTATCACGCTGGGGCCTGTGGGGACGGTGTTTGGAGAGATCAGCATAGCAATTCGCAACCATGCGATTCGATCAGTAAATGTTATCGTAGGAGTCCTATAAACGCTGTTCGCAAATCAAAGCATTATGTCTTTTCGGCCTCGCACACCTAAAAATACTGAAAACAATAAACCTCCTTACCCTTTAATTTCGTTTTTGTTTTCAATATTTTGTTATTTTCAACGATAGACTAACTTAAAAATTTTAATGTTTTTTTTTATTGTTTGTATTTCCTGTGCGTATCTCAACTAAAATATTTTTCTTTCTTTCTAAATCCAAAACCCAAAAATGTTGTCAGTTTAAATCAAATAGACGACCGCTATTCTTCCGACAGCTGGTTTCCTTCGAAGAAAACGTAAACCAGGTTATCCAATGTTCCATTTTGGATACGATAGCCTGTCGAATGTTTCTGAATAGCTATGCAGTAACGTCAAAAAACGAAATAAGAGTGAAAGTTTAGTGACGATATTAACCGCCTCAAATTTAATTTAAACAGTCGATAGACCGCAATGTAGTCGCACCGCAATTGAAATAAGGTGGAGGAAACGACGGTGAACGGAAGGAAACATTCCGTTGTTAAATGAAGTTAACAGCCTTTAGGTCTCTTACTCTAATAAAAAATACAAAGACACGGTGTTATTCACCAACCCGCAGTAGGCCCACAAGGAGGGCCGAGTCCTAACAGTCACAAATTATGGACTGAATTGAAATTATGTTAATTTCTGCAAGTAGATTTTTAATGGCACTGTTTACGTCAATTGTTTGGTAAATTTATTTAAATTAAAAGGCGCCGGGATTTCGTAGCTGACTGGCCTCTGGGAAGGAATGCCGAAGCAAAGTTATGCTGAGCATGTGTGCATACCGATGGGCACGTAGTAGAAGCGCACTTGCGGCGCGTCGTGCGGGCGGCGCGCGGCCAGCTCGGCGTGCGCGCGCAGGGCGGCGCTGGCGGCCGCGTCGCCGCCGCAGATGGCCACGCGGATGCACGAGCGGCGGGAGCTTCTGCGGACAATGTGCGATCTTTTAGCATTTATTTATTTATTCATTTCTGTCTAAGTCAACAAATGTGAAATGATGATTATTCCTACTAATGAATTATATAAGAATGCTCAATCTTGACATGTTAATTCTTATTTTATTTTACTCAAATTTAATCCTGTATTTTCTCTATTTGTATTTTTATCCTGTTTACACGATCTTAATTGAAATCCTTAACCTTGAAATGTTAATTTATTTTGTTCTATTTTCTCTAATTTCATAATTATTTTTTCATAATCCATCATTGTTTTCTCTATTCTTATTGTGTTTACACACGTAAAAGAACCTTTTTATTGCTGTGATTAATAATGTATATTAATTATGTGCATCCTTTGTTGGAGATCTTAAATAAATAATTGAAACAATACAGTTGTGACCCAGATAATAAGAGCAGTGCTGGTCCAGTAGTAAAATGTTACTTCGTAAAATTTATTTCATCACCACTGCTCTCAAAACGGTGAAAATAAACATCGTGAGGAAACCGGCATGTCCTAGAACCAAAAATTCGAAGACATGTGACATCTACCAATCCACGCTGGGCCCGCGTGGTGGATTACAGCTCACAGTGGAAACGTTATAAGCTGATTATGCTAGGAAAGATCAGTGAAAGCCACGACAACACAAAAAATGACGTGCAAATGTAGAGTGTGTAGTAAGACACCATTACCCTGGATGTATGTATAAAAGAGGCCAGTAACTCACTGCTTGGCCCTGGAGTACAGCGCATGCAGCAGCGGCCGGGGGTCGGGCGCGGGGTGCGGCGCGTGCAGCGCGGGCACGGCCAGCGCCGCCAGCGCCGCCGCCGCCGCGCCCGCGCCGCCGCACACGGCCACGCACTCGGGGCCCGCCGCCTCCTCGCCCAGCACGCGGGACACTTGCTCCGCCCACGTGCGACGCGGCTACCATACATAGATCAACTTTTATTGGGCGCAATGGACTTACTACCAAAATATAAAATATCATAAACCAATACCAAAATATCATAAAAATATATGATCTTACCCACAACACCAAAACCACGGCTTCTTTGGATGATATCAAGCAATATTGGAAGGGTTTTTTAATCCTATCTCTACAAGTTCGGAAGTTATGAGAATTTTTAATACATTATACCAAGAACCAAATTTTTCAAATTGAAATAAACACATCAATCGGAAGAGATTTACCGTAATATTGGCAAGTGACGTGGAAAGTTATTGACCTACGTAGTGCGGTGACACGTTTGTTATGATTTGAATTTAAGAAACATATGAAACCGAAAATTTCGTATCAATTCTTAGAGTATTTTATTTTGAGCTGAAACGTTGTATAGTGAAGAATCACTATACATATATAGTTTCAGCTCAAAATAAAATGGAATAGAAATACCAGCTGTTATCTTTAGTGCATAAGGATAGCAATAGGGTTTCTGTTACACCCTGTATACACGTTTTTGCGGTATTCGAATTAGAACTTCGACACAGTGAAAAATATAGAGCCGTACACGTTAAAAAAAACATCAATAAAAAACATAAAAGATCAATTAAAATTGACAATTGAATAAAGCTTGACATGCTTTGTACAAAACCCCTGTCTGAGACGGAAAGATGCTTGTATGGGGTGAGATATTAGCATGGACTTCGAACGAAAATACAAAAATTATGAGACGGAAAGAACAAATATTATATGATAGTAAATAAAAACAAATCAACTTTTCCCTTGATTCATTTCTTAATTGATTGTATTTCCATTTTCCCCTGCGTGTACCATAAAATATTGTTCATTTATTATTTGTTTTTTTTTCATAATCTACTCTGAAAGTGGGGTCACTCCCCGCTCACAGAAACATTATGTAGCATAACGTTTCTGTGAGCGGGGAGTATAATTTTCATTTTCGGGGAAAGTTATACTAAAAAAAGTTTTCATTTTAATACTATCAGTTTAGAAAATTCATAGGTAACACGCATACCTCTAATGTAGTAGGGCTCTGTGCCGGCAACTCATGCGCAGAGAGCGGTCTCTCAGCCCCCACGACGAGCGAGTTCTTCTTGCGGGTCACGCCACCCCCCGGAATCAGGTTACCGCCGCTTGTCGCGCTACGGAATAACCTTGATCGCTTGTCCTCCTGAAACAAAGAAATATCTTAGATGGCCGATCATAATTCATACATACATAAACTCACGCCTTCTTCCCATGGGCTACAAACTACAAAACGCCACCTGCAGGCTTAGCATGACGCTTTCTATTTCTTTTCTACTGTATAATAGAAATCACTTGTCTACATTTCTCGGTGAAAAACTGTCTACTCTTCCGACGACAAAACGCATGTCTACGGTTCTCGTGCCAAACCTGCTGCTACGATCCTTACGTACTCCTGGGTATAATTCGACAGCCATTAATTACATAGGTCTTTACCTATGAAATTGCCGTTTTGCAGTACTGGCCATTTCAAATCAAAATAATTTTTGTTTGGGTAAGAATTCTAATTTCAAATTAATTTTATTTTAAAAACATGGTTTTTTTTTTCCAAAAGTAGTCATTTGTTTATTGATTAGTGTTACATTTTCATCGCATTTCAATCTTTTTCGTCATCATGGATACGTTAAAAATTCGAGTAATTATGGAATATGAGTACCGTCGTGGCAGCAACGCGGCACAAGCGGCACGCAACATCAACGACGTTTACGGAGCTAACACTACAAACCAACGCACCACCTGTTATTGGTTTGCTCGCTTCCGTTCTGGAAATTTCGACCTGAAAAATGAACCTCGCGGTCGTCCGAAGACTTTGGTCGACAATGACGAATTAAAGGCGATTGTGGAAGCTGATGATACACAATCTACGGCTGAATTAGCAGCAGCTTTCGACGTTAGCGTCAAAACAATATTGGTCCATTTGCGTCAAATTGGCAAGGTAAAAAAGCTTGACAAATGGGTGCCCCACGAACTCAATGATCGTCAGCGCGAAGTACGCGTCGAGACGTGCCTTGCACTGCTCAACAGACACACAAATGAAGGAATTTTGAACCGCATTGTTACCTGCGATGAAAAATGGATTCTGTTTGATAACCGCAAGCGCTCAGCAAGTTGGTTGGATCCTGGTTCAGCACCTAAACAATGCCCTAAACGAAAACTTACCCCTAGAAAAGTGATGGTCACTGTTTGGTGGTCTAGCGCCGGTGTGATTCATCACAGCTTCTTACCAAACGGGGTGAGCATTACTGCAGATGTGTACTGTGAAGAACTGAACACAATGATGGAGAAGCTGGCACATCTCCAACCAGCATTGGTCAATCGCTCGTCTCCGCTGCTCCTGCACGACAACGCGCGACCTCATACTGCACAGCAGACGGTCTCCAAGTTGCAAGAACTGGGGTTGGAAGCTCTCCGTCATCCGCCCTACTCACCAGACCTTGCGCCTACAGACTACTACTTTTTCCGGAATTTAGATAACTTCTTGGCGGGAAAAAATTTCAATACCCGAGAGGCAGTACAAAATGCCTTTGAAGAATTTGTTGCCACCCGTCCAGCTGATTTCTTTAAGAAGGGCATCAATAAACTGCCACTGCGATGGCAAAGATGCATTGATTGCATGGGTGATTACTTCGATTATTACAAATAAAAAATACATGAAAAAAATTCGTTTAAATTTTTTCATACAAAACGGCAATTTCATAGGTAAAGACCTATTATGAAGGGACTTACAAAACATAAGACGCCCGTATTTGCCCGAAGGGTTAAGCAGTGGTTTACTAACAGAACAATTAATGGAGAATTACCGTAAAAACAGTTGGATGACATAAGTGTTTGCGTTAAGCAACTTTACTGTATGGGATATACAAATGAGCAAGCCTCTAACTCAATCATTTAGAGCAGTGGTGGGCACGTAGTATTAGGTTCGAATTAGGAGATCTAAGCACCGGTATGTCCTAAGAAACTAAAAATTCGAAGACATGTGACATCTACCAACCCGCACTGGCGGGCCCAGTGGTGGATTTCAGCACACTCCCCCTCCCCGAGAAGGAGCTCATGTCTCAGCAGTGGGCACATTAAGGATTATGCATGTCCAAATCTGCCGTACTGTAGTTTCAAACCGAGAGTTTTACGCGACTTAACAATGAAGGTATAAAACTTCATCGATTTAAGAGTCACTTTGGTACCCAAATCTACTTTGAAGAAGTAAAACCACAAATCAAATATGACTGTGTTGCTGAAACTAACCCTGAGCTTGACCTCGTTGGGCGGAGAGCTGGAGACAGAGGCACCCGACACCGGCGCATCAATGGTTGCGTCGCCATCGCTGTTGCCGTCACTCGCGCGTTCGTCGCCCGCTGAACTTCTGACCGCTTCTGATTCTGATGTCATATTTAAAGTTAGCTGAGAGTTTAGGGGTGTAGGCGAGGTTTGAAGAACTTTTTAATGTTATTTCTTAAACAAACTGGAAAATATCTAAGCTAAGTTCACACGGGTTTTTTTTTCCCGTGGTGATTGTTTTTCGCGCGCTGAATTTCCAACGCATTGTTTTGAACCGAAAGTTGAAAATCCAACAGCGTGGTTTTTGACGCGCTCTGTTGGATTCTCAGTCCTCGGCTCAATACCGAGAGTTGAAAATTAATTGCGCGATAAATTTCCGCCACGGTATTCAGATTCTATTTCAAGTAGGTACTGTATGGGGTGTTCAGAGGAAAAAATAAAAGTGAGGCGTTAAGTTTAAGGTAGATTTAAAAGAAGTTTTTATATTTTAATTTATTGTGGAAGTTCTCAAATCATCAAATAAATAGCATTAATCAATTTGATTAAGTTTGAACTTTTGATCCTGTCATGCTTTTTCATCCCATGTTTAATTTACAAAAATATTTTATTTTAAAATTCTAAACTCCTGAAAAAGTGAAAAATTAGGCATAGTATTTTAAAATAGATAGAAATAATAAGTTTAAAATAATTAATTAAGTAGGTAGGTATAAGTAATAATTAAAGTTGATCAAACCATGCAACCGTGTCACTTGTATTGAGTGAACGGGTGAAGACGGAAAGCAGTGATAGTGATAATAATAATAACATAAAATAACAGACAGAAGCACGATAATAGTAGTAACTAATAATAACCAAGTATTATGTAACTTGATAGAGATTGTGAAAGAACTTAAGGGGGGAACGCCAGGTTGCCAGAGAAATATAAAATAAAAATCTCCAGTTTTTTTGCAATTAGCAGATCATTAAATTGGACAAGATATGATTCGCGATCGAAAACATGTATGTAATAACAGAATTATAATCATCAAAAGTATCTATACAACCCACTAAGTTAATTAAATCTCATGTTATTTGTACATTGACAGTCATTACGGGTACTCAGGAGCCCGAAAATCTGACAACCAAAAAAAAATTATTTCACATAAACCTGCATGGGCACTTATGAAACGTTAGAAGCTAGGTGCACGGTTCCAATTTGTCGTTTCCTATGGAGAAGAGCCGGCAAGAAACTCCACGGTTACTCTTTTAAAAATAATTGGCTTTTACAATGTCCAGTACAGTCTTACTAAGAGGTATCTTATATCCCGGTTACTGGGTTTTGGGGGGTCTGATAGGTACTCGCTACATGTAACATACTGGTATTCTGCTGCATCCGCTTGGCTGATTGATTTTATTGTTATTTCAAGAAAAAAACATTCAATGGGATTAAATGAAATGAGAGGGTTCTATTGATGATTTTAATTCAACCAAATGAAAAGGTTAATTGATGGTTTTAATGATTATAATTCTATAAAGCCTTATTCGTTTGTATTTTAATCAAACATACAGACACTGGCCTGCAAATTGCACAAAAACTTAAGAAAATTTGAATTTCGCGGGCTACGGCCGCGCTTCCTCCTTAAGTAAATAATCTAAAGAAATAAAAGAGAAGTATTATCTACTGAAGGTCACATTTTTACGATGAAATTATGTTTTTTTTTATGATTAGGTTTAAGTGTTATGTCACAATCTCGATCAAATATGTAAATAAACTTATTCTTTTATCAACCATAATAGACGGGGACGAGTAAATATTTGACAATAGTAATTAAGTAGTATAAAAACGAGTTCGCACGTGATTGTTTATCGCGCAATGGATTCTCAACATACAGCTTAACGCCGAGAGTTGAAAATCGAACAGTGTGTTTTAAACGCTCTGGGATACAATCTGTTGGATTCTCAATGCTCGGCTCAATACCGAGAGTTTAAAATCCAATGCACGTTAAAACCCCACCGCGAACGTGATCTTTAAAATAAAATGCCCGTTTATAGTTACTACGTTATGACTACTGTCAGTAATTTTTTTAAGAATGGAGTAGAATATACCAATTTTTCTTTAAATATGCATAGTCAATATTTATCGTCCACCTATTGATCTAAAGATTGATTAGTCTAAAAGCGACGTTAGCACGGGACGCGATGAAATGTATTCTGTTGGATTCTCAATGCTTGGTTGAACACCCAGAGTTGATAATCTAGTGCACTATTAATTCCCGCCACGCTATTCTTCCATCCGTGTCAACGTTGACTAAGGCTTATTTCTTACGTACCACAACCACAACACGTGGTTGGGAAGTAATTTGTATGAAAATTAATAGTTAAATTCACACGTAACCACACAGTTTGACCACATTTTGTCGCTGTGATGTGGTTGTGGTACGTGTGAATGGGTCCTTAGTCCACAGAGCCCACAGACCAATCAATCTATAGGTCCCGACGAGCCTGTATTACCTGTGAGCGGCAGCGTGACGAGATGCCTCTCGCGCAGCGCGCTGAGCTCGGCGCCCGCCGCCACGCTGGCGTGCCGCGCCACTGCGCATGCGCCGCCTTCAGTCACAGCGTGCAATGTGGAATACCGCGGGAGTGCGAACGAAGGGGGCACAATGCCATGAGGAGTGAATGAGTTTAGTGTCTGTTTTATTGGGTTAAGTTTACAACAGATAATGGTATGTATCGTGGCGGCCATTTTTTTAGTCACTTATTATAACGGTCTTGAAAAATGTACCTTGCTTTCATACAATTAGAGTCTTGTTTGGCTCGTCGCTGTATTTTTTTTCAACGACAAAGTTACTTGGAGCTGGTTTTTTTTTTTCTATATAGCTATTTGACTAAATTTTCAATCAAATAATACTTGCAATTTAATTTACTGTAAACTTTTGTAATTTCCGTTTATTCTTGCTACCAAATTCGTGAGTCATGAAAGTAGTATTCCACCTCGCACACAAACTAATCTAATGCACACAGCGTTACAAAACAAAACATAAAATATATCTCTATGTATATGACTTCCATTAAAATGTATGTAAGCAAAATAAAAGTGAAGCAATTACGTCACACAATGCATCTTCGTGTATGCTTCGATGCTCAGGCAATTAATTATGTTACTGATTAAATTATTTACCATACACTAGTAGTGTAATATGAGTGACTATGTGAGTTTGTTGTGTAGCTCTTGGCCAAACTTTTGAAGATTGTGACCAATATTGTAACTGTCTTGTTAAGTATTTTGTGAATAAAATTGGTTCTAAAGTTGATAAGTATTTTTTTGTAGGATTAAAGAAATGAAAAACACTTATAAAAATTAAAATTACTTTATTGCAAAAAAAAAGAAAATTAACAAAAGTAAAAAAAAATACAATATCACAAAAAAATCAAACATTTTATCAAAAAAACAGTAAACAATCTTCAAAAATTTGACCAAAAGCTAGCAGCATGATCTTTATAATATTTCTGACTTCGTTCTGTGGGTGGGTACTTACCATTGGAATGCCTGTGGTGTTCCTGGTTGGCCAAACTCCTAGAGCTGCTGAAGAACGGTCGCAGCGAGGGTTTGGGAGTGGAGCCGATGCTGATGGTATCCATCTGATCCGGGCCTGAATCCTCGCCTTCGCCGCATGATAAGGATTCTAGTTCCTGAAAACATTATAAGAACAACGGTGATTGATGGTCTTCAAATGTTGTCAAATTCTAATTCAAATATTTATTGCTCAACACAGTACATAATCATACATTTCTAGATGTCAAGTGTTTGTGTGTGTGTATCAATCTTTCTTGTTCACAAAGCCGTCTATGTAAGACCATTAACTAATAGATATGCGGCCTGTAACACTGTATCAGTTCATGTTGCAAGCAACGCCACAGCAACACGTTGCTGCAACAATACAACCAAACAGGTTAGGGGGCGTCCATTAATTACGTGAGGCGTTTAGGGGTGGGAGGGGGTCGAGTCGAATCTCACCCAATCTCACGTGGGGGAGAGGGGGGTCTTGGTAAATATCACGTAATTTATATTTTTTCCCGCAAAGAAACAATGTAACATTACGAGATAACCGGGTTAAATTATGTGAAACATGTTTTTCCACCCATATGGCAAAATCTTACAAAATAATATTTATCGCAGTTATGCGAACACCACAAAGTAGCACAGTACTTCCTCGATGGTTAAACCGCCACCGCCCAGCCATGTCAGCCAAATGCAACGCATAAATCCAACGCAAATAAGCACAGATTAACGTTTTTACACTAAAACCACGTATTTGAAATATCTCACGTGAGATTATGGGGAGGGGGGGAGGGTCGAGCCAAATCTCACGACATCTCACAAGAGCGGGGGTGGGGGTCGAAAAATCGCCAAAATTTACTCACGTAATTAATGGACGCCCCCTTATACAATATACAGTGTGGCGACTAGGTTATCAAATTAATTGAAACCCTGTCTTCTACATTAGGGATTTTAAACACAAACAACTGAAATAATTAATAAAAAGTAACATTCTAGCCGTGGAACCTTTCGTTTTCGATTTAGTATTTAACAACATTCATTAAACTTAATTTGTGATTATTTAGTAACAATATCAGACTGTTTGTGTTGAATTGTACATACCATCACCCCGCGCGTGCCTTATTATCAAGGGTGGTTTATGTGCTACTTTTAACGTTATTTATTTTGTTTTATAAATTGTGTTGCTAATTTTATTAATTTAACAAACTGATAAAAAGTTTTAATAACCACTGTAATATTCAATGTGATAACATAATCGCCACTCCTTTTACAAAGCTTACTGTTGACTACTTAGGAGTTTGGAAGACACAAAAATACAATGAATCCATTCTCATGTCCTACGGAATCTTACATTTATGTTGCAGCAACTCGACATGTAACACTTACCTGGAACAGTTCATCGATGTCCTGTTGCGCGTGATGTGTGTCGCGTGTGGCGCCACGCTCCGACAGCTCCTCGGGCACGCGGAACCTCCGCAACAACGCTGCGAACTTCTGCTTCAGGTTGCGTTGCTGTAACACGATATGTAACGTTAGTTGCATTTTGATTTTGTTTATGGTAAGAAGATTGATAGGGATGACTGAGTTTGCTAGGTTTTGTACGAGATTTATTGTAGTGCGTGACATAAATGATTTATACTTTTGATCTTTCGGTTTCTAGGTGATTTAACTACTCCTATTTTAGGTACCTACAGCATAAGGTACTGTGAGAAAGATGCAAAAAAGTGCGTTCTTTTAACAACACATTTCAATATTCATTTGCAAATAGGATTTAATTTCACTTCTCGTTCCCTTTTGTTATCCTTACTTTATTTATCACTGATAACTAATGAGCTCAATTCAATATTCATTCATTATTTCTAACACTTTAGATACCTACAATTTAGTAGTACAGAGGCCAGCACATCAAGCCACCCCAATCTGTCAAATTTCTTTGATAGTTTTTCAACTTTACTACAAAAAAAAATAAGGTTCATGATCATCTGCTGGCCTCTGTACATTAAGTCTAAAATCTAATCAAACCCGGACAGATAATGTCTTTAGTTTGATTGTTATTTCTTTTATAAATTATCTAATCAGACCACTTCGATACCTGAGTATATTGACACTACAATTCTATTGTTTTTTTTTGTGTCCCAAAAAACAATAACAAGGAACATTTGAAGGCACGCGTAAGCGAAACATTTTAACCTTGAACGAAGTTTGGTGCATAATGAGATAATTAATATTGAGATAAGTGACGACACGGACCAAACATGTTGGTTTAGGAGTTACTAGCTTGTGTAAATCTCAATGGCCGTGCCCAAAAATAGAATTTTAAGAAGATTTTTGTAAAATTTTATATTACACACTTTCATATGACTGACTTTCTTCCTCTATGAGTAAAAAATAATTTATATATTATTATTAAATCCTCATCAACTGCCTAGACTCTTTCCAACTATGTTGGGGCCGGCTTCCGGTGTAACCGTATACAGCTGAATACCAGTACTTTACATGGTACGACTTCCTATCTGACCTCCACAACCCATTTACTGGGTAACACAATAACTCTTTAAAAAAAAAAAAATCATAAAATTATTACAGACACATATTTAAATACACACAACACAACACAAAAACACCGCACACAGTTCTATATTTCCACACCCCACTATACAAAAACACACAAAGATGCGCATACGCATACCACAAATACATACAGTTTTCGTCTCCATGGCCCGAACGCTACTGAGCGGCCACCACCGTCTTGGGTGCATTTAATCTAATCTAGCTGTGACAAACTCACAAACAACGTGACGTAATGTTTATACTACTAAATGATATGACGCTATCATGTTTGTAATTAGAGAAAGCCAGAGGTCGTGAGTTCGAGTTCCGTTTGTGTCTAATGATATAAAATATGTCGTCACGTCTGGATCAGTTCACAAGACGCGACGCGACGCGTTTTTTTAAGATAGCACAGAACATCTAACTTATTTACAACACGAAAAGGTATAATTTCCCTAAGAACGCTGAGATGCATCGTGTTGTGCAGTCCGTATACCTTATTGTGAAGTAAATAAGATCTATTTTGTTGTGATCTTAAAAGGTGCGCGCAGCGTCGCGTCGCGTCACGTCTCGGTGTGAACTGACCCTAAGTCCGTCAACGAAGATAATATGTGCCCGGCCAAAAGTAGTTCGAAACTTAGAAGTGTTTTTTTTTTGGGAATAGCATATCGCTGGTCAACCTCCTAGGTTGTCGGCTGTGCTTAACCGGTCTTGCCTGTGGCTGCCTCAATAAATTCAGCCAGGCCTTCAGCCTCTCAGCCAGGACTTAAAAACTTAAAACTTAGCGACTACACGCTAAGGGCACCTCCTGTGGGACGGACCTCGGCTTAGGGCGTCGGAATGATGATTATTTAGGTAAGAATTTAACCCTACACTGCATTCAGTGCCATATGAGTGACAACCAATAAAATTGGTATTATTTCTAATTTGAACCAAGTAGCGACATCTATGATTATGAAAGGAAAGTGACAATAGACAATGGCAACCAACAGTGCATTCATTGGAGTTAGATGGCAGCACCACTTCGTTCAGCTAGTCATTCAATCGAAAATTTTGATAATTTGCCGCGTGCCGTGCGAACGAAATTTGAAAATATAGTAAATAATAGTTATTGACGAAGTGTAACAGTGGAAAAATTGTTTATATATCGAAAAATCTGTGTACTAAGCAAATGTAAGTATATTTTTTTGATTTGATAGTGTTTTGATACTAAAATTTTACAATTACTGTATGTTCCCGATGTGTCACTTCATGCAGTGATGGTCCAATTTTAGGTATTTTTACTAATAATGGTATGTTGTTTTTATTTTAGATAATGCCGAAGAAAAGTTTATCCAGCGCTCAAATCCAAAATTATTTGACAATACCATCAGGCAGTGAAGACGAACAAGACTCCTCAGGCGCTGAAAGTGATGATGATATTGCCGCAATTCGAACTACCGTCAATCAACTTTGTGAAACGTTTAGCGATGCGGATGATGAAGAGCAATGTGTTTCACCGAACAGGTATGAACCCGCTGCATCATTATCAGGGTCCTATGATGATGTGACTGGAAATTCTAGCGTACTTGATGCTGGTATGCAGCAGCATATATCGAACCCTAGTGGTTCGATTCATGCAGTTCCAAGTACATCTGGATTAACTGCTTTACGAATACGCCAGGATGTATCTTCCGCCTTTACTGCACCACGGGAAGCTACCCCTAGACCTACTGCATCCGCCGTCAGAAGAAAGCGAAATATCATTTGGAAAAAAACAGCTTTCCAACCAACCAACCTTGAGTTTTGTGGGCAAACCGATCTAGAGCCACCGATTACTGAACTTGAAACGCCATTGCAATATTTCTTGTACTTCTTTGATGATGATATTCTAAGCCATATCGTAGAAGAAATGCATAAGTTTAGTGTACAAAAAAACCCATCAAAGCCTTTTTCTATAAGCATTATAGAGCTGAAAAAGTACATAGGCATTTATCTGCTTATGGGTATTGCTCCATTGCCCCATACTAGAATGTACTGGGAATCTGAATTAGGTTTGCCATTGATAATGAATACCATGTCAGTAAATCAATTTGAAAAAATTCGGCAATTTTTACACTTCAATGACAATACCACTCAGTCACCAGCAGGTACTGCAGGACACGATCGTCTCCATAAAATCAGACCTGTATTAGAAACGCTAAAAAAAAAATGTCAAGCTATAAATAAACGAGAAGCATTGTCAGTGGATGAGCAGATGTGCGCTACCAAGGCCTCCAACATTTTGCGCCAATACCTACCTAACAAGCCTCATAAATGGGGGTATAAACTCTTGGTACTGTGTGATGATCGTGGGTTTGCGTACGACTTCGAAATATACTCTGGTATGGAGAATAATCCAGATCTGAGGCTTCCTAATGAGCCTGATTTAGGCGCAAGTGCCAACATTGTTGTCCGGCTTGCAAGGTCTATTCCCAGGGATAAAAATTACAAGTTATTCTTTGACAACTACTACACATGCCCTGAATTGATTTCACATCTTGCGAAAGAAGGTATATATTCTATGGGGACCGTGAACAAAGGACGACTGGGCAAATCTGTACAAATACCATCATTGAAAGATCTGAAAAGTAGGAAAGAGGAAAGAGGATATTCAGAGGAATGGGTAGGTAATGTAGATGGCACAGACATCGTAACTGTTATGTGGTATGACAATAAACCAGTGGTGTTGTCTTCATCTTTTGTTGGAAAAGAGCCGACTCAAAAAGTAAGGAGGTTTTGTAAAAAACAAAAGAAATATTTAGATGTCGACTGCCCTCAAATTGTACGCAACTACAATCAGCACATGGGTGGAGTCGACTTGCTCGACTCATTCTTGGGAAAGTACAAGATAAAGATGAGGTCAAAGAAGTGGTACTTGAGGCTATTTTACCATTTCCTCGACATAGCCACCATAAATAGTTGGTTGCTATATAAAAGAGTTGGGGAGATGCGACAAAGAGCAACGCCGATGAAGTTGAAAGACTTCAAGTTAGAAGTGGCAAAGAGCCTCTGCATGTGTGGTCCATCAATGAATAAGAAAAAAGGCCGGCCGACTTCTGCAAGTGATGACTTGATAGAGAAGAAAAGAATGAGAGCCAATGTAGCGATTCTTCCTCCTCGTGATGTAAGGCGTGATGGATGTGAGCACTTTCCTATGTGGGGACAGAAGCGCCAGCGATGCAAGTATCCAGGCTGCAAAGGAAAGTCGTTTGTTGTGTGTGAAAAATGCAGGGTCGAACTTTGTTTCAACAAGGACAAAAACTGCTTCCGTCTGTTTCACCTCTAGTTTTGTAACAAATATAGGTAGGTCATTGCATGTTGTGCCACATATGGAACTAAATAAAAAAAACATTTTTCTCCATTATTATTTGTTTTTTTATTATTTTAACTATATTTCGGGGTTCTAGACCACAAATACGATTAGGTAAGATTTTTTTTTCTGAAGAAAAAAAAATCATGCAGTGTAGGGTTAAAGCTACAGGCTCAGCGGCGCTGGGTGGCTCGAGCAAGAGTCGGGGCGGAACTTCGAAGTTAACCCTATACCCGATTAATTAGCTTTTTTTGTACGGGCGTAAACACATCGGGATTAGGGACAGCTGTCATATCGTATTGTCATTCTTTCTTAAGGCCATAGTTCCTCATCTCCCGTCTGAATGCTAAAGCACAAGAGCCGCCCGCGCCCGCGCAGGGCACCTCTGAGCCTTTATCTCAAAATGGGGATATTCCTTGGCAAATGTTGATTAATTTACAATTGTGCTCTAGCGATTCTGTGGTACCTCTAACTATCTATTTTTCAGTATATTTTTTTTTTTCAAATAACGAAGCCGTTTAGTAGGAGTATGGAATAGAAGCCAAAATATTGCGTGTTGCAAAATATTTTTTTACAGCAAAAGTATTAACCATACAAAAAAAGTACCCTCGGCAAAATGATCTATGTGAATGTATAGCAAAATCATATATTTTTCAAATCTTCAAGACAAGCCGTTAATGAGCAGTACGGTTCATAAAGTGGGACTTAGGCCCTTAATATGTCCGTAGGTGAATCGGAGTAGGAATCGCCCGTATCTTCAGCCGCAACTACGGATTCCGTGCTTTGGGAGTAGACCTCATGTATTGGCCAAACGAGTAGGTAGTGAGGGGTGTATTTTTACACACATTTTTCCAGTTATAAACTTATAAATGCCATGTAATAAGAGCAAGCCTATTGTCATCTAGCGCTTCTAGTGGGCACATATTTAGACTCCAAGCTGCTATTCAGAAATTTCTAAAGAAAAAACTCATTAACAGTTTGCCCGACCTGAGGTTCAAACCCAGGACCCTATTGGTCAGTAGTCGCGGTTGCGACCACTACAACAATAACCAACAGTGAGAGTTTTCGCTTTACTTTTTTCCACTTACTGTCTGCCTTTGGATCTCGTCAACTGAATGGTTTCTTTACATATAGACATCGAAAACACTAATTAAATCATAAAGAAATAGATTTCGAAAACGCTAGTGAAGATTCTAACATACAAGTGTAGATACCTGATGTTTAGCAACTAAAGAAAAACAACTATGGTGCGGGTTGTTCGAAAGAGATACCGCGGCCCCAGGCACACAGGCAACTGAGGGAACACGGGTGGGTTTTAGTCAGTAAAAGTCTGACACGCCCTCCTGCTCCACCCAGAGCGGGAGAAGTTATTTGATGATTTCCCAACCAAAAAAAAAAAGAATAAAGAAAAACAACTAACTAAATACATCATGCATGCTATTCAAAACTACAATACCACATCTCTACGGTATGAGAATAGAAATTTTGAGCCTTGAGCATATACATATACGGTTCAAATTTGATTGAGCACTCAGCAACATAATTGTAAAGATTTGTCATCATTATGTTATGAACAGTACAAATAGTACACACAATAGTAAGAAGGTACAACACAAAACTATTTAAAAAAATTACTCTCCATTTGAAATAAGATTAGACGTTTCAACAAACCTTTTTTAAAATTCCGTTCAACCGATTTTTCGTAGGCATAAAAGGATGGCATTAAAAGCAAAAAAGTGGTTACAATACCAACTGTTTACTGCAGATGCCATTTATCATGCTACCAACGCAATAGAAGTCAAAATCAGTTGAACGGACCGTAAAAAAGGTTAATTTAAATGTCTAATCTTATTTCAAATGGAGTATAGTAAATTAGTTCTAGCTATCGCTTATACCTAAATATCCTCATAGATTTTGAAGATTCTTTATTCATATCTGACGAGATCAATTTTATTATACAATACATGCATTAGCCATGGACTTAGGAAACGTTAAAAGATTTCAAGTTTATTCATGAATTCAGCGCAATTTCTATTCTCATACAAATGTATACTAAGCGTGCGTGCGCAAGCGCTCACCGCGAGCTTCCCGCGGCTGCCCTTGCGTTTCGCGGCCGCGTTCTCTAGCTCACTGTCGCTGTCCCTGTCGTTCGCCTTAGAGTGCATATAGCTCTGTCTCTTTCGCTCGCGCTCCATGAAGCTCAAGTCGCGAGAACGGGACAACTGCGTGCAATGCAACGCCTATTACGCACAAGCTTTATCTTCTACTTAAATATTTATAAGATATAAATAAAATATTATATTATAAAATATTTCAGTATAATCGTTGGCCTGTAAATGATAAAAAACATGGTAAATATGGAAAGCTTCCTGAAGCAAAAGCGTATTATCGAAACATGCTGTTTTTAATCATTTATTTTACAAAAATAAGCAGGCCCCTTCAGCCAAATATTTGAACGTTTACGAATTAATCTCTTACGGGTTCACAAACATTCTCCTATAAATCTTGTACTTAACTAAATTAATAAAACTGCTAATTATAAAAAACTTTATAACTGGCTCCTGTACTAAATCTTCCTAATCTGAGAGCTAGAGCTACATTTTATAATAAGTATAAAACCTAATATTTAATAAGTAGGTTACAAAAGCCTGTTCACTCGATTATCGTCCTTATTACCTTGGTATAAGAGAGATCAGTTTTGTTGAAAGCCAGCTGTCGATGAGCGCGCCGCCTGGCGGGTGCTCCGTATGTCATGTCATCGGCTTCCTCTACTGAGCTGAATTCACCTTCTTCTTCTTCGTCCGAGTAGCCGCGTTCTGGAAAATGACGAGTATAACGGTTTAGTGCAATAGTGGTTCATTTCGCCATAAACCCACGATCCTTCGTTTGGGGTCACACTGGCTAGATGTAAAACTATCGAGGTAGATTGATGGCTAAATACTACGTATCCTAAGAATGTCCATCCAAGGGTTAGAAGAAATTCAAACTCAAAGCAATTATGTCAATTAAACCATTTACAGGCACTTTTGAACAGTCAAAAAGTCTGACGGAAAGTTGAAGCTAGTTGGCCATTCCAAAACGTAGATCTCTATGGCGAAGAACGGGCAAGAAACTTCAAGGACATTCTTGTAAATCAATATATAATAATATCTTGGTTACATTATACTTATATACCTATGTGAGAACAATGTAAAAAAATAAGAAACTATTCTATTCTGTGGAAGTTAAGAGATGATCAGTCTCAACCGACGGCGCACGTTCTCTAACATGACGCGTGGATCAGCACCGTCCAGTTCAACCATTTTTTAGGGAACCGTTGGGTTGGTCGTCCGGCGCGGTGCGGTGGATGGATGGTGTTGATGTCATCTAGCGTCGTAGTTGGCAGAGAATGCCTCAGTAGCGTGCTGACTGGCACATCATTCAAAGAGTGGCCTATGCCCAGCAACAAGTTTAGTGGTCCGTGAATGATGATGATAAAATATCCATCAAGGTAATACATAAACACTTACCTGTAATAAGCAAAGTGTTGTTGTTCTTAGTGTCATGGTCTACCGGCGTGGAAGCAAGCCCGGTGATGGTGAGCTTGGCCACCGGCTGGCCAGCAGCGGCGCCAACCTTGCCGCCAACTCCTGTGAGCTCCAGTTCCATGTCCATTGAGCGTTGTAGCACCTGGGACAGAGAAGAGGATATTGAAATAAACTTTTACTGCTTCTGCCCGCCGCTTTTGACTATTTGCATTTTGTAACGTCATCATCATCATTTCAGCCGAAAGACGTCCACTGCTGGACAAAGGCCTCCCCCAAACACGACCACCTCGACCAGTTTGGGGGGGAGGGGGTTTGCCATAATCGCCACGCTTGGCACGCGGGTTGGCAATCGCAATATGCTGGTACCTACAGTACATAGAGAACGCTGCTGCCCATTCTCTAGTAAGTCCCTTAGTCGCCTCCTATGACACCCACGGGTAGAAATGGGATGGTGCTATTCTTTACGTCCGGCACCACATGGATTTTGTAACGTATATTATATCATATGGTGGTCGGTAATAGCGTTATTTTCAATCAGTGAATTATTTTTTAGAGCAGTGACGGACCATTGGTAATGGCCGTGACTTACGAGTTGTAGCTTCGAACCCAGACAGGCGCTCGTCACCACTTCTCTCAAATCGGTGAAGGAAAACATCGTGAGAAAACCGGCATGTCCTAGAACCAAGAATTCGAAAACATGCGACATCTACCAGACCGCACTGAGCCCCAGTGGTCGATAACAGCCCACTCCCTCTCGAAGAGCGGAGGCCTCTGTCCCAACAGTGGGAAAATTAAGGGGCTTACAGGAGCTAAATGCAAGTTTTGTAATGCCTAAAAAATGATGATCCACTGCATTAAACAAAATCAGAAAAATATATGATAATCTTCAGGATATATGCTAGTTAGATAGTGTGCTGAAAACATAATAAAATAAACCCGTGCGTAGTACAAACAAACCATAAGTACAGATATTTAAAGGTATTTTGTTGTAATAGCCTATTACAAAAATCCATGATAAATAAAGATGTTTTAAGTTCCATCAAATCAGTTTTGTTTCAAAATCACCCAAATCCCCAAATTCAACACTTAAAACAAATAAAATAATGTATTGTTCTGTTACTTGCGTTCCGTTGCCGCGCCATCTATTAGAATACTCCGGGCGTAATCTCGCTAAAACCGTTAGTGCTAGACTTCGCATACGTTTTGTGTGGTACTTGTTATGGCCGTCGCCGTTAGATGGTGTTCACGTCGATTGTGTAAATGTGTGCGTGCGTTTCTCAAGGCCACTTAGGTCTTCTAGTCCTCTTAAGGTGAATGCACAGTGGTAGACCGCGAAATTCAAATTTTCTTACGTTTTTGCAATTTTCAGGTCAGTATCAGATTGTATCCTGATCAAAATGTGATTTGCGAATATAACAGGTACGTATTTACATAATAAAGTCATTAGAATGTCTAATATATCTCTTATAAGTTAGATTTCTTCCACAAGCACTTTTCCATAAGAAATTTGTTCTTATGGAACAAATCTAACTTAGAAAGATGTATTATTGATTCTAATGATTATAAATCTGTAAATACGTACATGTTATAGTCGCAAATCATATTTTGATCAAGTAACAAGCTGACACTCACCTGAAAATTGCAAAAAACGTAACAAAATTTGAATTTCGCGCTCTACCACTGCGCATTCACCTTAAAGGCTGATTATTACCATGCATGTAGCTAAACTATAGGAACACTAATTTCTCATAGAAAAACCTCGTTTTACGTTAAAGGCCAGCAATTTGTGAAAACATTGGCCAGTTTATGTAATTACAAATAGATCGACGAATCTACTAAATTGAATATGACAATGAATTCTGCGCAAATACCGCACAGTGGTACTAAGTACATAATGATAATAGTGTGGACATCAATTTGCGACGGAAACCACCCGAGGTTCGTAATTTACACACATTAGTGGCAAATTGCTGGCGGACTCAAAATTGTACATCGATTAACGGTCAGTGAACCTAACTAGCCAACAGGATAATCAATGTAGGGATATGTAGGTCAGAACAATGAGGAATCTATTCTGTAACTAAATGCTTATGAATTCATCAACTTTGTTTATGTTTTTCTTTCATGGTGATGGCCTCTACAAGTGGAGATGGTTACCCGAGTAAACTTTTATCTTTTACATCATGCTGACACGACAAGAAGTAGATGAATTCATCATATCAGGCGATAAGAATCCAATGGTTATCACATACAAACTAAGTACTGGATCGGTACAAAGTATGATGAGTAATATAGAATATTCCCAAGGACACCGAAGTTGTCAAACGGAATGCTTCCGATTTTCTTGTTATTATCTTCTCTTAAGAAACAAAACCTAAAGGAATAATAACCTTCTAAAGAAATAAACTCAAAATCTGTTTACTTTCAAGGGGGATGCGCTAAGGTACTGGTACTGGTTAGTGTAAGGCTGGATGTGGAACGAAAAATATGATTCTCGACCGTAACACGTCTGTATTTGTTACGGTCCCGAATCATATATTTCATTCAACATTCCTTTTTTTTTGAGGATGGCAAATCATCAAATAACTCCTTCCGCTCTGGGTGGAGCGGGCGGGCGTGTCAGACTTTTACTGGCTAAAACCCACCCGTGTTCCTTCAGTTGTCTGTGTGCCAGGGGCCACGGTATCTCTTTCGAACAACCCGCACCCCTAGCAGGCATCGGCTCTTGCGAACCCCACCAGTTGGTGCTGACATCTCGTTGAAGCGCGCGTGGAACACAACGCGCCGTCGACCCGCGCTTGGTCCTTACCGGACAGCGAGCTACCTATTACTCGCCGTCCGCAAGCCCACGCATTTACTTGCAAATTGTAAAAAAGTAAGAAAAATTCGCGGTCTACCCTGGCGTTTCTCCCTCAACAAAATAAATAAATCCTCCGAGCACAGCCGAACCACATCGCTAGTTTCACCATAAAACGTTGCGCTAATAGGAGAAAACCATTTTAATCCGACTGGACGGCGCAATTAGCTGTGACTCACTAATTAACGGCGAATGTCCTGCGAGCCTTGATAATGAGGGCGCTGCAATTAAGCGGATAATTTTAGAGTTATCTGTGTACGTACTAGAGATGGGCCGATTATGACTTTGGCCGACTAGCCGACTCGCCGACTAGTCGGCTGTAAAATGGCCGACTAATCGGCCGACCAGTCGGTCAAGCCGATCATTGCTTTCGGTTGAGTTCGGGTGACATCGGTAATGTTCGTGACTACGCTTTCGGTTCGTAGGTTCACGGCGCCCGGCGACCAGGCGGAATTGCCACATGTTTTGATTTGCTTTGCATTTAATCTATCATTGTTTAAATGCAAGCCGGCGTTTCTTCCTATCCTATTCTAGATTGCACTGAAAGTAAACTGCAAAACTGATTCTATAATAAAAATAATCACAGAAAATATTTCAATTTCATTTCAATCACCGTCTTTAAAAAAATTATGCATATTAATACGACTAAAAAACGGGCCGACTAGTCGCCGACTTATCGCCGACTACAAATATGGCCTACTAGTCGGTACATCACTATACGTACATACGTGTTTGTAAGGAATAAATAGGAGTTTTAGAGGACGCATCCGGTATGTCAACATGAATGTTGGAAACGCAGAATGCTAACGACAATTTACAAAAAGTTTTGCAGCAGTTTTGGTATTTATTTTGCGGACCGGGCTCGAAAAATAGATAATTCTACGCCTGCTTTTCACACACCGCACTGTTTATGTCACCTGCACTAGTATTTACAGCAGTTACAATAGACATGTTAGTACAGAATACCATAAAGGTACTGACACTATGCACTGCCTAGTGCACAGATCAAGTCATTGTTTCGTTCGATCGATCATGTTAAGCTACGCTAGCCGCGGTTGGTCTGCGGGTACGTGACCGTTTTGACATACCAAGACACCTCCTTCCATCGGAAAGCACGTTGAGTCGTTGGTCCCGGCTGTCATTCGTGGATCGCTGGCAGTCGCTGCGGGTCGTCAGAAGCCGAAAGTCTGACAACCAGTGTTACCAAGAGGTATCGTAATACCCAGTAACTGGGTTCTGGAGGTCAGATAGGCAGTCGCTCCATGTAAAGTACTAGTAATCAGCTATCAGGTTAGACTAGAACCCGACCCCAACATATTTGGACTGGGCGTGTGATAATTCTGATTATGTTTCGTAAAACAAAACTTACAACATGAAGATTCGATGATATTCAAAAATTCAGGCTCAAAAACTGATCCAATCGTGAGTCGGTTACTAAAATTAAGTCTCTTTTCAGCGAAAAAGCAAGGCCAAAGCATCGGTGGCACTTAGTACCTAGCACCGTCTGAAAAATTCTGCGCACCTAACCCACCTATAATTCCTAGCTAGAAAATATTGCCACAACACTGAATATTGGGTACGAGGGTCTCGTGACTAAGTAATAACAGCCGTACGGATCAATCGATCAGGTTAAACTAGCTACACTCGCCGCGGTCGGTCCGTGGATGGGTGACCTACGTACCGAGACCCCTCCGTGCTTCGGAGCACACATTAAGCCATTGGACCCGGTGGTTATTCGTGAATCTTTGACAGTAGTTACGGGTCGTCAGAAGCCCGTAAGTCTGACAACCAGTCTTACCAAGGGGTAAAGTGTTACTCAGTAACTGGGTTACGCAGGTCAGAATGGCAGTCACTCCACGTAAAATACTGGTATTCAGCTGCGTTCGGTCAGACTGGAAACCGGCCCAATAAATTGTTAGGCTAAAAGGCTAGGCAGATCATAACTGAATATAGGGTATAAATCCGTAAACTACTAACATCGCCAAGATATAGAACGGCCCATGAAAAATCAATTGAAACAGTTTACGACCTCCAAAACACAGAGATCATGTCTTTATAGCCATGGGAGATATTTAAAAGGCATACTATTGGCAGTCAAGACTGTTGTGAATAACCTTGGCTCCTCGCTACTCATCTGACATTGAACTCGATCTACTCTTGATTTTTACTCTCTAGCTAGCCAAACTACTGACCAAGAAACTCATTACAAGGTGTTTCTTTCATGTTGAACTGTACACACTATCTGTAGGTCAACTGTACTGGAGCATAATCAGCGTATGTGTTCTCTGCTAGGACACAGGCCTCTCTATGAGAGAGAGTGAGCCGTAATCCACCACGCGGGCCCATCAGTGCGGGCTTGCGAGGTGGATTGTTGAAAGTGAGTTTGTTTGTTACGCTTTCACGCTAAAACGGCTCAACGGAATTGGATGAAAGGCACTTGGGTTTTTTTTTCCCTTGTTTGTTGTTTCGCTTTTTGGTGTTTGTTTTTGTTTTGGCTTTAAATTTTTGTGTTTTTTGATTTTCAACAGAGGCACTTGGGTTGACCATGACCTGAGACAGGACATAGGATGCTTTTATCTCGGTAGAACGCTCCCGTGGGATAATTTCTGACCTCCATGGGGGGAAAACCGCGGGCAAAAGCATCTTTTATAATTGCGAAAGTTACTCTTTCTGTTTGTTAGCATTTTACGCCTTAAGGGGAACCTACAGCATTGGGTGGCCAAAGGTTGAAGAAGAGAGAGAGAGAGAGAGAGAGAGAGTCGCGAGCTCGAACTCACTGGCGGGCCTGGCTAAAGATCACGCTGTCTCACCAGGCTTCGTGTCCGATAGAGATAGTATCAGTGATGAGCAGTTAGACGCTCGTCTACACGCATAACGTTATTGAGTGAGTTGCAGGATCATTTATGGTAAAAAAATTAAGAAAAGTCCTTTGGAAGATCGGGTTTTATGAAAAAGCCAATGCATAAATCAATGACCAATAAAGTTTATTGGACTTTTTGATAATTTAACTTTGTCGGTACCGACTTGGTTTTGGAGATTTTACACTTCTTTTATTACACGCCCAAAGATAAGTAAAATTAGCAAGAAAAACGAATCTTTGTTGGCTCCAACTTTTTAATGGGTTTTTATTTTAGTATTCTGTTTCCGTACAGACAATATTAATAATGAGACAAAACGATATCATATTTTACTTTGGATGTGCCATGTCAGAGAGTGGAGTAAAACACTCCCGAAGTTTGTATGGAAATTAAGCACATATATAAATAACCCCACGCGTGACAAACATTCCGCCCAATCTAGTTTAAAGATGCTTATTCTCGGTCAAAGAGAAGCAACGACCCCCTCTGGCCTCGAGTATGTCAAGGCAAAGTGCAATGGACTCGGCTTATAACCGAGGCGAGCTTATGTGTGTAGTAAAATCAATAGACTACATCTAGGTCCACTGCAGTTGTATAATACGGTGTTATCGAAGATATTATAGTTAGACAAAGGACAATGTTATCCACCTGTGCAATAACACGATCATACTGCCAGCCAAGCGTGACCATGCGATAATATCCGATCGGAATTGTGCATTGTAGCACGGTATAGGGCAACGGACCAGACCGTAGGGGAGTATAGGATGGCGAGACTATATTACGGGAATTTCATGACATGTCACGAGCATGCAATACATTGTTTCGAATTAAGTGGCCCCTAGTGTGAGTTTGTTTACACAGAGAGGAGACTTGTGTCCCAGCAGTGGGAACATTATAGACTGATTATTCTAGGTTAACCAAAACGTAAAAGATAAAGAAAGATTTGTTTGTTTCCAAAAGGTTCCAATTATTTTTTTAGGGTATTTTTAACACGATACTCTCCCGTCTCAAGATTTATAAAAAGCTCTGGCAATTTCGCATCTCAAACAACGAAGGGATGTTTCCGAAGTACTGTTCAATTCGTCAATAGCTAAAGATTAAAGACGATAGATATGAACTGACCTGATCCATCCTGATAACACCTTCAGCCAATGTCTTGTAGCCCAGAATTGTGCGGTTCTTGTATTTCTTGCGTCGCTGTAGCATTATCTGCAATCTGTAATGCACAAATTATTTTATTAAACGGGACTGACGAAATATTTTTCATCTAGTATGTGCTTATTATTTATTTAAGGAGGTTCTAACTAAGATTTGTTCCAGTCCATGGCAATTAAAAAAAAATAATTACTGTCTACACTTTCTTTAGGTACGCTTCAAAACTTATTAAAAGTAAATCCACTCATAAACTGAAACTACAACCCATAATCATTTAAGCAAACCAAAAATCGATTATACCATCGAAAAACACACAATCAAATCGATTACTCGTATTGTAAAACTGTTTATAAAGTTCTGTTTGAACGTTACATCTTTCGGGCTGAGTATAGTTTTATTGCCCATTTTATTGTCCAGAATGTTTATACCACGTTGTTTAGCTGGAGTGCACAGATGTATGATACAAAAACGTCTTATATATGCTGTTTTATAGCCGATTTGGGAGCTGAGGACCATTTGTGACCCTGATCACCATCTAACTATTACCTATTCATTGAGACCTTTCCAATGAGCCCAAACACGATACTTCTGTTGTTTGTTGGTGAGGTAGTAGGGCAACCAGCAAATTTCAGGTGATGCTGCCACATCAGTTCAAGGTTACCTACTTTGTTCTTCTAATATTCTTGGAGTATAAGAATACCAAATTCCGATCAGACCTGCGGAAGATGCTCACATCCTTTCTTCAACTAGAAAAGATCTGATAATCTTCAAACGGCTGAACAAATAGCTAATAATACTCACGATTGGGTCACCTTTCAAAAAAAAAACAAAAAGAAAATCGGTTCAGCCGTTTGGGATCTACGATGCCACAGATAGACACATCGATAAACACGTTTCACCCCTCTTTTTTCCGGCAGGGGTAAAAAATATTTTTTTAAAAACCCTCATAGGTAGTCTTCTACTTCTTTCTTTTCTTTCTTTTACTGCCAGTAATCTACAACAGCCTCTCCAAACGTATGATAAATGTGCAGTCTACAAATTGTGCTAATTACTAAGTACACACAATTCATCAAACACAGAAAAACCTAGACTATTACCAAGAAACTGTAAGAGTGAAAAAGATTAATAACACTCAACCTTGACCGTATAACATGAATACTTCAGAAAATTCCTTTATTTAACGACTGCATTAAAAACTACTAAATTAACTATAAACAAACATACGGCGCAAAAACTAGATTAATGTCTTCATAACGAGAGGGGACGGGAGACATGATTTATGGTTTGTTCAACTTTTATTAGAGCTTTCATAATGCTGGTGAAGACCATACGCGTGGCGATTTTATTGTATATAGCATAAACATAATATAGCATTCTGAACCATAAAGCGACTTTATATAGAGGTAATGGTCTACCCATTACCTCTATGATATTGATAATACAACTTAGGATTCGGTTTATGACTACATTTGATAAGTTTAAGACTAAGCGGATAAGGACCACTAGCGGCAGTGTGTGTGTGTGTGTTATAGTATGTTCTTTCTTTTATTTCATACTAGCTGACCCGACAGACGATGTTCTATCATAACTATGTATATTGAATTCATAGTTTTTATATATTACGCGCAACTTTTTTTTTTCTTTCGTAAGAACCTTCTCCTGGCAATAACAAACACAACAAAAAAAGAATTGGCAAAATTGGTCCAGCCGTTCACGTGTGATGCCGTGACCAAGGGAAATAGGGATTCATTTTATATATAAGATTATAGCTGCAGTAATTTTTTAGGAACGAGAGGATTTTTGATAATAAACATAATTATTCGTTGTAGTCGCGGTTATAAAACTGGACTGCCACAAGCTTTGGCTATAAGTGAAATGAATAGACAGCATTGAATGTATTGAATACACATTCATAGTGATGTTCAAAGGAAACCCGAAGACATATAGTACTTTGCTGTCGGTTGGGGGTGGTTCGAAAGAGATACCGCGGCCCCTGGCACACAGGCAACTGAGGGAACACGGGTGGGTTTAATCAGTAGAAGTCTGACACGTCCTCCTGCTCCAGCCAGAGCGGGAGAAGTTATTTGATGATTTCCCAAACAAAACAATAAAAAAGAAAATTGCTGTGTGAATGTATTGTTTTGTTAGGGTATGTGGCTAACGACCACGACTTTCCTGTGAACATCCCTTTTTGCTTCGCCACAGTCGGGTAAATAAACTCAAATTAAGCACTAACCTGTTACCATCCCGCTTAACAAAATGTGGGTACTGCAGTGAGAAGCAGAGGTCGAGCTCGACATCAAGCGGGGGCACCGCGATGTCATTGGAGCGCAGGGTCCGCTTGGAGCTGTGCATGCGCGCCGCAAGGATCACGGCACCTGCGCCCGCGCCGCTTGCTGCCCCGCCGCCGGTCTCACCCAGCGCGCCGCATACACGGAGACGTGTTATCCGGAGTGTGCATAGCCTGTGGACAAAAAAAAGTTTTGTAAGTATGGGTGAAGTTTATTGGATGCAGAATGCTCATGGAAGATACAGATTCTACATTAGATAGTCCTCATACATTAGATTACAATGGTACAAACAGCGTTCTTATCGCTAAACAAGACAAGCACGATGGTCTTTCCCAACGGCAAAAATGACGAACAATACTTTCATCCCCTTTTTAACCCCGTTAGGGGGATACATTTTCATAGATCCTTCCTTATTGCTCACTTTTGTTAGAAAATTACCTTTTGTACAAAAAAAAAACAAACGGTTTAGGCTGTGCGATGTCTGTCTGTCAATAAATTAATGAATTTAGATTTTTACTAAGTAGGAAGTTTTCCAGACAACCCTGGATGGAAATAAACAATGAAAAAACAAAGTATATAAACATTCCCTCATATATACATATACTCGTATTACCATTCGTTGAGCATAAGACTTATTTATCAAGAGATAGCCATAAATAAAGATTTTCATTGATGGTTCTAGTTCGTAGAAGCGCTACGACTGCTACGAGTGCTACGGCCTACGACGTAGCTCTCATTCATCAATAGTGTAATATTTGTCTTGCTGCTAGCCGGTTCGCGCGGGTTTTACGATTTTACAAAACATCGATATTTCTTTATTATAACATAACATCTTATTTACGCCTTATTTCTCCGAATGGTTGAGAAGAACTGTGGGTGTACCCCCACATTTCGCCAGTTATGTTTAAGTCCCATATAATAGGGGGGCGAGCACATTATATTATACACATTCACGGAAATCACATCGATCGTCGCGGGGTCTAGAAAAAAAAACGCAGACTTACAGCATTACAGCCACACGAAAAATTACTTTAATTAACAGGTAATATTAAAAGACAGAGGATAGAATACACTCAAATTCGACTAATATTAAAAGATATTTTTGCATTAATTGATCCACTTATTTTTACGAAGTTCACCGAAAGTCAGAAAAGTAATTCCAAAGATATTCTCTTGTCGCTATAAATAAACGTGGACAGGTGAAAAATGTGTGACATAGCAAAAACATGTCGACAGACTCGTTGCCGGCTCGCTACACCGACAGATTACATGCTGTATCTGGGACAACATGTCGTATCGTGTTTGTCGGGATTGGCAAATATTTGAACCATACTACGAGGCTTTGGAGGTTCCGTATGTAATGAACATGGGTTATTTGGACAGGAATTGTCACATGAGAATTTTTAAGGGTACGGATCGAAGACACATATCATAACATCAAGACTTGTTTCTCCGAAGGGTTGGTCAGAGGTACACACACACAGACATTTCGCCAGTTATAATTTGAAGTTCCACGTAATAGGGGCGAGCCTATCTACCGGGCTGTTACTGAGAAATTCATTTTATTTGTTGGTATATTGGCATGGCTGGCTGACATATGTATGACTAATTATTTAATTAATTTTCTGTGTCTCGTAATATTTATATTACTTTGTCTAGAATCAAGTCTATCCGACTAAACAGACAGCTGTGCAGCAGGCTTAGCATGACGTTTTCTATTTCTACTCTAACGCAGAATAGAAATTGCTTGTCTACATTTCTCGGTACAAAACTATCAACTGTCTACACGGAAACGTCATTTTTGTATACTCTTCCGTCGACAAAACGCTTCTCTACTGTTCTCGTGCTAAGCCAGCTGCTGAGTAGTTTGTTGCGCCACTTCTTCTTCCCAGCTAAAGCACTAGGAAGTGGTGACGGGTGGACATTTTTGGGGGACTGTCTTATGTATTTTGACGTTCGAAAAGTGCTGATTCTCAGCCTAAGTTAAATAAATGACTTTTGATTTTGATTCCAGATAGAAAAACCCATTAACA
This sequence comes from Antitype chi, assembly GCA_947359405.1. Classification (NCBI taxonomy): domain Eukaryota; kingdom Metazoa; phylum Arthropoda; class Insecta; order Lepidoptera; family Noctuidae; genus Antitype; species Antitype chi. The sequence continues at coordinate 4,552,867 of OX375825.1, read as the reverse complement.
CATTGCCCGACCTGGGAATCGAACCCAGGACCTCAAGCTCAGCAACGGCGGTTACGACCACTAGACCAAGAAGCAGTCGAATGGAAGAATCTTCAGATAAAATAAAAACTAAAAATAAATTACCGGGGCTTATGAAAAACTTTTTTTTTTTTTTTTAATCAATATAGGTACATCTACATACATAGGTAATAGGCACTGTAGCTACAGCTAAGATCACTATCTTCACAAGGAAGGGGGTACGAAGTAATGGTACCCCCTTGCGGTGTAGATAGTGACCACTGAGGTGGGTTTAGTTAGTTAAAAATACCCACACTCCCCGGTCTTATCTCCAAAGACCGGGCGCCTTGTGAAGGTTTCCCTCGAAAAAAAAAGTTACATGTAATATAGCCAAAGTAAGATGATATTTTCAAGTTATAAGAAACAAAAAATGTAACTGAAGCCACGTTCCTCAGCTACTGTTAAATAAATAAAAATAATTTGTTAGGCATCCGAGACGTTTTTTGAAATCTAATATCCTGTGCGCAAAATGTTAATAAAGCTTTTGAGACCTAAATAGAGTAAATACGCCGAAACGACGCCCACACAATATTATTTTATTATTTGCAAAGGACCGAATATTATTTTACCAAACACCAACGCTTGTGGCCAAGTAATATTAGCCGCATGAGTCGATCGATCAGGTTAAGCTACGCTTGCTGCGGTTTGTCTGTGGATGGGTGACCATCTTTACATATCAAGACCTCTCCGTGCCTCAGAAAGCACGTTAACCCGTTGGTCCCGGCTGTCATTTGTAGAATTTTGACAGTCGTTACGGGTAGTCAGAAGTCGAAAGTCCGACAAACAATCTTACCATAGGTATCGGCTTACCCAATAACTGACCAAGATCCAAAACACAAGCAAAATGTTAAACTAGTCTGAAAAATAGTCTATCGGTTGTAAAGTCAGAACCGGAAATAAGCCGGATTTAGTGATGCGCTCCGGGAAAAGAAATAAGCTGACTCGATCGACCAGTATAATCCGGCTCGGATTCAAAAATTAACCTTTTATATCGTTCACAGATTCTATGAGTTATCTGCGTATCAAATGCAACCATTTATTTTCGTCTTGAGTAGGGAGAATTTTTTATTACCTTCTTTAATATATTTCTGTCCAATTCCGGGGGAATTAGGATATATCCACGTTTAATCCTTTGAGATGAGCGTGGAATTGAGATCCGATTTAGAAATGCCGTGAAATGCTGATTTGTTACCCTTAAATTGGTTGGATTTAAAGAGACGGTAAGGACCAAGCCCGAGTCGACGGCGCGTTGTGTTTCACGCGCGCCTCGAAGCGATGTCAGCACCAACTGGTGGGGTCCGCAAGGGCCGATGCCTGCCAGGGGTGCGGGTTGTTCGAGCGAGGTACCGCGGCCCCTGGCACACAGGCAACTGAGGGAACACAGGTGGTTTTAGTCAGTAACAGTCTGACACGCCCTCCTGCTCCACCCAGAGCGGGAGAAGTTATTTAATGATTTCCTACCCCAAAAAAAAGAGACACAGATGTTTTATTCCCCCGCTTCAACCAATTTAGTTACACAAAACCTTACCAAATTACCGCATGGATCACTCTGTCTATTGGTGAAAACCGCATAAAAATCCTTTCAGTTTTTGAGTTTATAACGAACAGACAAACAAACGCGCCGGGGGACTTGGTTTTATAATATGTAGTGATAAAACGCTCAATTTCAAGCACGTTATGTAGATATTGATGAATAATTAGCACTTTATTTACTTGAGGAGGAAGAGTATGCAATCAAAGTCAACATTCAAGACGAATATTATTATACATTTAAATTAATACAGCGGCTTTTCAGACCTTATTTCAATATCAATTATTATTTTGTCAAGAATTACTCAAGTACTAAATAATCTTAACGAGCTTTTTACATACATACATTTGCAAAGCCATTAAGAATTTCTGCACGTTAAATATGTATAACACGGCTTACACGGCGCCGGTACCGGCCCCGGGACCAGGCACATGTGTAAAGAAAACGTTTATTGTCCTTAAAATAAAAGTAACGTATACGTAATTCCATATTGTGATTTAAGATATTTTTCTCTAGGGGCTTAGCAGATATGCTACAGTAATATCGGTCGACGATTTTGTGATTTTCTCATTAGGGCATTGCGTTTTCGCGACTCTGCGTTTAGTCGCGATGGGGAAAATGTGCGTTATACCGATTGCGATTAGGCTACATCGCGTTTTGGGCACTCGTTGCTTTTAAGTACATTATCAAAATTATGCGTTTTCCTATCGATATTGTGAAGCCCGAATGTCTGACAACCAGTCTTTCCAAGGGGCATCGTATTACCCGGTAAGTGAGTTGTGGAGGTCAGAAAGGCAGTCGCTCCATGTAAAATACTCGTATTTAGCTGCATGCGGTTAGACTGGAAGCCGACCTCGACATAGTTGGGAAAAAGCTAGGCAGATGACGTCTGGGGGCGTTTTGTGTCCCGCTAAGTGGTGGGGGGGGGGGGCTGGGTTGAGCTTAGTCGCTGTTATGAGCATCCGAAAGTGACAAAATACCACCCGTCCGACCCTTGCTCGTTGAAGCGCCAGCCCGCGCCGCAGCTGAGCCAGTAGCTGTAAATTCCCCGACTAATAATAATAATGCCAACCTTTTGATCCAGCCTGTCCCCAATACTAGCTGTCCCCATATCAGTGACGCCCTGAGCCGAGGCCCGTACCCCACAGGAGGTGCCCTCAGCGTGCAGTCGCTTAGTTTATAAATTTTAGTTTGTAAGCCCTGGCTTGAGGCGTTAAGATTAATTCTTAATGGCAGCCCCAGGAAAGCCCGGTTGAGCAGCCACGGCCTCTCAAGGCCAACTGCGAGATGCCCAACAAAAAAAAAAAAGACAAAATCGCAGATCGCCGATGGTGCTAAAAGTAGCATGTCTGTTCAAGCCCTAAGATATTTCTCTTACATAAAGACATCGGCCTGGTTGGCGCCTCGGGCGAACACTTCGTGCCCGAACACTGTGAGCAATAATATCTATTGTGTTAATGTTAACAAAAATAACTGTGTTATACTCGCAATAATAAAGAAAGTATTTTTTCCTGTATTTTATTATTATTTTCCGCGTTTTCTTTGTACGCTCTGTGATTTGATGATAAAGGATATTTATGACACCAATATTATAATAAACAATAAAATATAGAAATGGTTAACTATTTAAATATATTTATATTATCTAGGTATTGAGATTTTGCCTGTTTGTTCGTCATAAATACATAATATGTACATTAATTATTCTGAAATTATAAATAATCATAAAACAATGATTTTTCCTGTTATTTTTTTTATATTATCAGTTTGTAGTCTTGTTTAACCGACTTAAAAAAGAAGGAGGTTATCAATTCGACATGTTTTTTTTTTATGTATGTTCGGGCATAACTCGGACGGATTTGCAAAGTTCTTTTTTTTGTTCGAAAGGGGTTTATTCCGAAATAGTCCAATTTAAATTTCATATAGATCTGATGATACGTTTCGCAGATAGGCAACTGAACTCCTCAATAAATGATAGCAAATGGACTGGGATTGCTGAAATCTCATCTCTGTCTATTGCTTACACCAGTTCATAACATAACATCACGCAGGTATTCTGTGAAGGGCACATGTGAACCACTAAAAAGTGAAAAATAAAAACTTTTTCCAAAAAAAAAACAACCGACTTCCAAAAAAAACACTACAAAGTGAAAAATAACTTTAATTTCGGAAGGCGGTGACAAAAAATTCAAATACAGCTCCAAAGACACCGACTTCCGAAATTAAAGTTATTTTTCACTTTGTAGTGATTTTTGGAAGTCGGTTATTTTTTTTTTTGGAAAAAGTTTTAAATGTCGCAGCATCATGCTGAGGTAGGAGCCTTTTGGCCTCGTGCAGGACTTTCTGTTTTATTTATTTTTTAAATATATTTTTTCTTCCGAGAAATTTGTTTTTTTTATAATTTTTATACCATTGTGTGTTTATTTTCGTATGTGTGATCTTCCTGTGCAAGTCACAATAAATACCTTTTCTTTCTTTCCTTCTAAGTGGTAATAGTGAATTCTGGGCCTGGGGCTTCCCCTGAACAGTAGGTACTGAATACTAACCTACATCTATCTATAAATGAATATGATAACTCGCCCACACAGCAAAACGGGCTCAGACGTCCAATAGGCGAGCTATTGTTTGCTGAGAGTCTTGACAAGTCGCACGGCTAGTTCGAAACACCGACTACACATGACTATCCACAATTACTGTACCCGTACGAAACAGACTCTACAGTCTACAGCATTAAATTAGATAGCGAAAATGGGAAAATCGTGATGGGAATCGATATATCTAAACACGATTAAATAAAAATAAAATAGATTCGATGTTTTTTTTGGGGTCAACGACCACTGGTTGTTCCTTGAAGTATGATTTTCTTTTGTGTTATCGTGTCTAGATATCAAAATAGATACTTTAGGCAGTGGTTGCGTAAGAATTTAACTAGAAAAATGTTTGGTTACACTTTCTTCAAATACTTACGAAACAGACAGTACGGTCACCAAAATAAATAAGTAACCAGGGTCGTCGGATAAAGTCAAAGTTTTGTAATTGTAAGTACATTTATTAACCGACTTCAAAAAGGAGGAGGTTATCAATTCGTCGGAACCTTTTTTTTTTTTTTTTTTTATGTATGTTCCCCGATTACTCGAAGATGGCTGGACCGATTTGGATTTTGTTTTTTTTGTTTGAAAGGGTATACTTCCCAAGTGGTCCCATGATCATCGAGTCAGGATCTGATGATGGAATCCTGGAGAAATAGAGAGAACTCTTCAAATTTTATAGGCACACTAAGCGATTTAGGTATTTTTGGAAGAGTACTTTCTCGTAGTGGTCTCATTTCAATTTGGTGAAGATCTGATGAAGAACTTTGGAGATAGGCAACGGAACTCCTCAATAAATGATAGCAAATGGACTGGGATTGCTGAAATCTCATGTCTGTCTATTGCTTACACCACTTCATAACATAACATCACGCCGGTATGCCGTAAAGGGGTAAGCACATGTGAACCACTAAAAAGTGAAAAATAAAAACTTTTTCCAAAAAAAAAAAACAACCGACTTCCAAAAAAACACTACAAAGTGAAAAATAACTTTAAGTTCGGAAGGCGGTGACAAAAAATTCAAATACAGCTCCAAAGACACCGACTTCCGAAATTAAAGTTATTTTTCACTTTGTAGTGTTTTTTTGGAAGTCGGTTGTTTTTTTTTTTTGGAAAAAGTTTTTCACACTAAATTTCATTCGAGAAATTACTAAACTTACTACTACATCCGAAGACCTTGGTTAAATATCTCTTTTAGTGTCTGTACATAAAATCGTAGTATAGATACAGTTATTAGTGAAAACTGAGCCACGCGTTTTGAAATTAGGTCATGCTGACTAATTAAGCTAATTGATATGCCTAATTCGCAAAATGGAGTAATATGTTTTTCTTCGAATCGTCGCGCAATTTTGTTCATACATTAGAGGAATGTTTACCTTGTACGAAATGTTTTCACAGAAATTAGCTTGACAGTGCAAAATGTTAAATGTTTTTACCTGAACCATTTATTATTTTATATTTAGGATTTATTCCTTGTTAGTTACATTCATGAATATATGCATCCTCCCTATCCTTACAGGCCAACAGGTTAGAACGCCGTATGGCCTACTCTCAGTTCGTCAACGAAGATACGGGGCCATCCGTAAGTAGTTCGAAACTTGAAACTGAATCCTACTCCCGATTAATTAACTTTTTCGGACGGGCAATAGCTTATCGGGAATAGGGACAACTGCCAAATCCTATTGCCATTAACTCCTAGGTCGAGCCTCAAAATAATCTTATATCCGTAGGTGTAACGGTGTAGAAAAGGCCCGTAAATTCGGGCGAAACTCCGGATTTCGTGCTTAGGTAGTAAATGACCGATGAAGATTAGTTTCCTTGGAGTTCGATTTACCGATTACTGGGTCGTGGAGGTCAGATAGGCAGTCACTCCATGTAAAATACTGGTACTCTGCTGCATCCGGATAGACTGGAAGCCGAAAAGGTTAAACAGATGCATGGTAGCTGCAGGATTCTGAGATTTAAAAGTGAATCCCTATTGAATCCGTCGTGACGGACGTAGCGGAGAGGGTCTTCCACCTCGCTACCCCCGCGAGCCTGAGGTGATCGTGGAAGGCGTACAAGTTCCCATGATCCAGGGTCCAAGTGTGATAAGGGAATACCGGGGTTGTTTTTAGTCAGTAAAACTCTGACAGTGCACTCCGCCCGTCCCAAGCCGGATTACATCTGTGATTATTTCCCACCACGGAACAAAAAAAAAGATTCCATATAACCGTGCAACTCGGTTGAAAGCTTATCGTCAGTCTGAACCAGACTTTATCTAGCCAGAACTTAATGGCGACCGCTGCAGGGCTGCCGGCTAACTTTTCCCATGGCTAAACGTGGTTTAACTTTATGTTTCCTGTGTAAAAGTTAGCGGTATTCAAAAGGAAACCGTAACGTACATAATAAAGCTATTATTTATTGCTAGTTATTGCTGGTGGTGTTTATTATTTATTGTTTAGTTGTCACAATACTGTTGTCGGTCGTAAGTTTGCGTGGTTATGGGAAACGGTTTAGGGGGAAGCGTAAGGGTAGCCTAGAAGGTAGATATTTTGTTCAACATACAACCGAACATTAATCTGCAAATTCTAATTTCACGGGATGCTTTAATGCATCCTCCTTCACATTCTTATCTTAATAAAATAAAATAAAACTAAATAGGAAAACTAAAACAGCAAAAGGCTGAATGGATTTGGATGCATGGCATACAGATAGAGCTCTCCAAAAATATACAGGATACTATATATCCGATGCAGTAGTAGCAGAAAATATACGAATCCTAAAACAGTCCTTTCAAAGTATCTGTATCTACCTAATTAGATGTTCAATTAGATTGTCGATGACTAGCGCTAACCCTGCCCGCAAATTGTCACGCAGTTTGGCAGGTTTATGAAATATATGTCAAGTGCTTGGACCAAAATAAATGATATAATGTTAATACTGTTTATTTATTTAATGTTTACGGAGACGAAAACGCGGGCAAAACTTAGTGACAAAAATATAAAAATTAATAAGACTTTTCAACATAGCAGCAACTAGGTTCTACAAAACATAGTGTCATAATTATTAATGCAATTAAACCATGCTGCCCTACCTAAAATAATGTAACTAAAATACTTAACGAGTAAAAGTGCTAAATAATTTCGATGAAACAAGCGATTATTAAAAATTCATAGTTTAATGTTAATAGCCCCAGTGTTAACGGCCTTTGGTTTAGAAAGAAAACTCTGGTTTTACTAGTAAAGCCAGTCTGACAGTTCAGGAGTAATTAAACAGGTGAAGAGTTTTCCAAGTTTGTTTTTGTACGTACATCACGCTCTACTCGCCTTAAATTAATTAATTAAATGCACCGACCCCAACGTAGTTTGACTCGATTAATGGAATGAATTCCAAGATTTCCAAGAAGCCCCTGAAGCGTCATGTTTCTAGTGCTACAGAGACCATAGCTTCAGAGTGTACCTTAAAACTCTACTCGCCTTGTAAAGAAAAAATTGTGATGAAAAGTTTTAAGAAAAATACTTTGTAACATCAATCAATAGGACTGAGATACCAACGCATAATGACTGCTTAGCAAAATTGACTAAGATGAAATTTTAAATTTTACTCATAAATCGACTACAAATTATGAAAATGATTAAACTAGGTGTGGATGACATTAAATACAACTACAGCTTCTTTCTGTTGGCTTAAAACAACAAACAGCAATAGAATAACGAATAAACTTATATCACCGTAATAAAATTTCACAAGTATCAATCAAGTAGCTTCGCCAGTTAAGTGTTGAAAAAACTAAGTTTCCGCTCGTAAACTGAATATATCCAAAATTCCAACAAGTTCAAGACCACTAAAAGTTGCTGTATAACAGCAATATTAACAGTTTTTTCCTGCCAGCCCTAAAAATATCAACGAAGGAAGAGAAAGCCGACCGGAACGCGCATGTCCGTCGTTTATGGCATAATATGGCGGGCCCTGGACACCTGCAACTAGATCACGACGAACGTTCTATCCTTTCACCGATTTAAATACCAAGGGACACGAAAAATCGTGTCCCTTGGTTTTTAATCGGCTTGGTATTTTTTGGATTGGTTTTAATCGGGGGGGTCTTCCTGCCTTTCACAGTCCAGCTCTTAGGTTTAAAAAAACCTAAGAGCTGGACTGTGAAAGGCAGGAAGATTGACTTATAAACATATGAAAGACAATGAAGAACTAAGTAACATAGTAACACAAATTAACCATCATTTCTATCGAGCAGTGGTGGCCTGGAACCAAAAATACGAAGACATGTGACATCTACCAACCCGCATTGGACCCGCGTGGTAGATTACCAGTTGTGACCCAGCAGTGGGAACTTTATATATAGACTGCTATGGTTGTACACACAGTTGTACAGCAGCCATAATATACTCGTATTTAAAAAATCTAAAACAGTCACTCCATTGTACATTACCACTCGACAGTTGGCATCAAGTCCTATTCACAACGCCATAACATTTGACTGACGATATTAATTAATTGATCTAACATTAGGGCATGAATATTGAATATCAATCTTCATCAAATGTAAATCTGATAGTAATATAATGGATGCAACGCTTTGCAACAGACAGGTTCCATCAATGATGAATGAATGCTCGTATTTGTGCACAGTTAAATGTTATGCGAATAAAGTGGGCTCTTTGTGGTATTATGTTGCAAATCAATAGAAGCAGATAAATAAATAAATAGAAGATTAATTTTATAACTAAACTATCAAAAACTTTCTAGAATGCTGAATCATGTCAAACTTTCAGACTGTCAAACTGAAATGAGATTCTCAGTCATTTAGATAGACGATAACCGAGCAGTCTAGATATGCTCATGGGCTAAGTACCTCTAGAAATAGTTACGTAATTTAATCATATCCAAATTAATAAGCCCAATCTACACTGTTTACATAATTTAAAAACTAAAAGTCTTAAAAATAAAAGAATCATAGGGTATCAAAAAAATCGTCCACATCGTTTTCAACAGTAAAAGTGCCCAAGGGCTCGCAGCTTTGCCACTTTGTATGGCAATGTTCTTTGGCCAAGAAATAGGCCAGCCCTTTGGTCACATAAAGAGTCGACCAACTGCTTAGCAATGTCTCGGAAAACTAAGTGAGCACTCGGACCCCATGACCCTAGAGTGTCAACCCCAAACGGCTCGAACTTATAAGTTCCAATAAGATTGAAATATTTACGCCGATACATATTTCAATTTAGAAATATATCAGACCACCAACGACTCCAGCCAATAATTCCAAAGCACACAACACAAATCTCTCGATTCAACAATTTCATACCAAATCCAATCAACTCGATGGTCGCATATCGCAGACCAAATAAAATTTATGAAGGCCCTCATCGGATCGCGAGCAAACAGAAAACCACAAAACTAAATTATTGGTTAGCTAACGGACGTATATTTCTCTACAATAAACCTCATTAAACCGCGATTAGCTACGTTAAACTTGGTTCACGACAGAGTGCTTATCGAGTGCGTACATAATTAAATAAGTAATAAAGGCTGGAAGATACGGAGGTTCCCCAAGGAAACCATTTTTTTATTACTATAGGGGGTTGATGTTAAAAGAAATGGGGGTTTAATGTTTGTAGGTCAGCACGTGGTTTAGAGGGGTGATAAAAGTGTAATTTTGTATTTTTGTTTTGGGTAAGAACCCCAAACAAACTGAACCCAGACTGAAGGGTTTCTGGGTGGGGTTGGCTTGATACAATAATGGGGTAAAGAGTTACTGGATGTTGTCATATGAAAGGGTTGTGTATGGGAAAAAGTGTAAAATGAACTAACTAAGTATATAATATAAAAAAATGTGTTAGTCTGTATGTATGTTTTGATGTTTGTTACTCAATCACGCGAAAATGCCTGAGCGAATTTGTATGAAACTAGCTTATGACAGCGGCTTCGCCCGCGCCAACTTTCATTAGGGGTTGAATTTCGAAAAATCCTTCCTTATTCCTTATTTACATTATAAAGGGAACCTCTGTACAAAATTTCAGCTTTCTAGGTCCAAGGGTTTGGGCTGGACGTTGATGAGACAGTCAGTCAGTCAGGACTTTTCTTTTTATTTATATAGATAGACAGATTTGGCACCCAGATAGTTTATAACATCGATTAACATATAGGGTTCCCGTGGGATAATTTTCGACGTTCACGCAGTCGACGTCGCTAGGACAAGCTAGTACGGAAATGAAACTGTTACGACCTGCAGTTTCAATTTCATCACAACGTATTTTTAAAAGCTTAGGACTTCAAAAATAATGCGAGAACCAATAAACACGGTTTCAAAAATAATGGCTTTAATTATGTTTGCTCAATAGGTTTCTAACGGTTAGCTATAATCGTTACGAAACGTTAATCTACGGATATTCAATTTGTTGGAACGGTATATTGTGAGAAAAAACACATTATGAGTTTCAGAATAAATGGCGCTTGCAAAAAGTAGTCTAAAAAAAGCTTTTTCAGGATAATGGCGTTTCCCGTTGGATTTATTGCTACTTTCATAATTTAAGGCCGTATATTTGACTGTGGTAAACGAAAAAAACGTGGAATATGGTGTTTTTAGCAGGGTATGAGTGTCGTCAAATACAACTACAGCGTCTTCCTGTTGGCTTAATCTGTCAAATTCCTAGTTCAAATTCATAATTTTCTATTGTAATGGTCCCACGCGGTACTTAACCGGTCAACAAACAGCAATATCAAAATCAAGTCATTTATTCAAACTAGGCTGAGAGTTAACAATTTTTGAACGTCAAAAACATAGTAGTTATAGAAAAGTCCTCCAAAACTGCCACTTTTGCTGAAACAGCAATCGAATAACGAAGAAACTATAGTCACCATAATAACATTTCAGGTTCCCAAATATCAATCAAGTAGCTTCGTCAGTTAAGTGTTGCAAAAACTAAGTTTCCGCTCAACATTATTAGTCTACAATGTTCCCACTGCTGGGACACGAGCCACCTCTCAACAGAGAAGTGGGCCGTAATCCACCACGCAGGCCTAGTGCGGTTGGCACATGTTTTCGACTTTTTGGTTCTAGGAAATGCCGGTTTCATTACGATGTTTTTCTTCACCGTTTTCACTCGGATACTAGGGGCCTACTCTCTAAGTCCGTCGTCGAAAATAGTTCGATACTTAGGAATGAACCCTACTCCCGATTTACTAACTTTTTCGGGCGGGCAAAAACACATCGAGAGTAAGGACAGCTATCAAATCGTGTTGCTATACATTTTAACTTCGGGCCCCAAACTAATATTATGTCCGTAGGTGATACGGAGTAGAAAACGCCCGAAACTGCGGACTTCGTGCTTAGAGAGTAGACCCTCTGATTATTTCCGAAATTCCAACAAGTTCAACACCACTAAAAGGAAATTATAACCAACCACACCTAATAAATCAAACTAGTGCCACAAGAACTTTTGAAAACCACCTAAATTCGGCAAAAACTGTAGCAAAACTCATAAAACGGCCGACAATATATCTGAAAGAAAAGTGGCTTTCAAAAGGATTCATGGAATGGAAGGGCTCTACACAATGGAAAACTTTTTAATAATAGATCTTTTTGTGGATAAAAAAAGGGGAAAAAGTCGCTGTACATGGACCGGACTTCCAAGTCGACGGTTCTGAGCAAGAAGCGATTATGTAGAACTTAAGTTGGGAAAGATGGAATCTTTAAAGATGAAATTACACCGTGTATGAAGGAAATCGGGATGTCCTAGAACCAAAACTTCAATGACATCTCTAGCAACCCGCAGTGGGCCCGCGTGGTGGATTTCGGCCCTTTCACTGAGAGTATGCCTGTGTACCAGCAGTGAGAATATTTTAGTCTGTTTGTGATGATGATGACACCATATGGTCAGTCTATATACTAAAGTAAGCTTAAAACTATCTGTACGAAGGTAATAGTATATTTGCTAAAGTGTAGAAATGGGTGGTCACCTGTTCAGAACCTAGGCAACAGCCCGAAAAATCCCTCTGCCTATCGCAGTATACTGTTGAACATAAGCCTATCCGAACCTGCAACACAAAATCATCCCGGTAATTAGACAATTTTTAGGCCGGCTGAGTAGACAATTTTTTCGAACATATGAAGCAATGGATTAATATCTTTAAAAATTATTCAGACTGTAATTGATAATGTGTTAAGCAATTAGGGTGCAGGTCCTCCGTATCCAGAGTTTATCATCAGTTCTTAGCACGAAGGCCATGTTACTCTGGAATCCTTTAATTTTACAGTTAAAGATAAGTTAGGTATTATAGCAGAAATCCAGAGCTATTTCCCATGTCTCATTAAGTACTGAATACACATTTGCAAATGTGATTTCAAATACTTTTGCATTGGATGATAATGTAATAACGATGAGATGAGAACAATAATGTGTCTTTGGCTCCATTTGCAAATATACCTTCCACCCGCTTCCCGAGGTAATATTATGTCACTTAATGTTTACATCATCTGCCTGTCTTTTACTGGGTAATACGATACCCTTGGTAAGACCGATCGTCAGACTTTCGAGTTTATGACTACCCGTAAACGACTGACAAAGATCTTTGAATGACAGCCGAGACCAACGGCTTAAGAGGGCTATTACAAATTGAAGTATTTAGTTTTAGGTAAATTTAACGGCGCGTGGTGAGCTGATCGTGCGTGCGTGTTTAGTGAAGTATGCTACTCAGATATGCTAACCATTATGATTTGGACGCCCAGGAACAAACCGGCGCGGACTTAGGTATAGCTAAAGCCCGCCCGTCCCGAGATATATTACTGATTCATAGCGTTGCATTCAAAAATTGTTTAAAAATATTATTTTATTTTTAAATAGTCTGTTTCTTTTTTTCAAGCAAGTCGACTTAGTAACCTTAGTTATTAAATACTTTTTGTTTGAATTTCGATTAAACATACATAGATAAAAAATATGATTTCAGGCGAAAAAATATCATTAATTCTCTGTTTTACGGAATTATTTTTGGGTTATTGTTGTATGAAACATAAAAAAATTGATATGAGCATTCCAAATAACAAGCTACAGCCCTATCACAGACATTTTTATAAATTACTAAACTATTATATGTTCCATGTAAGAGAGCATCAAAAGATGCCCGAAAGTAACAACTTACAACTTACGAAACATCCTTTGCCGAGACAAGGCTTTTACTGACTTATGTAAACAAATTGAAAAATTTGTTTTGAGCGCTCCCTAGACAAATAACGAAATTTTCCCGGACATATTTTTATTTTTTGCCTATATCTAAACCATAATCACTCATCAAATCTCGAGTCAAACGCTAAAATTCAAGAAAAAATGTGAAAGCGCCCTTAACATGCTTTCGGAGGAACAGAGGGCCTTGGTATGTAAAGATGGTCATCATTCCATGGACCAAAAACGGCAAAATCTATCGACTCGTGCGGTTCTTGTTACTTGGCCACAAGCCCCATTAATGTGTGTAGGCCTGACATGACTGCTCAATTTCAAATACATCACAGACCCCTAAAACTGACACATGCAGTCATGTTATTCCGAACGATTCCTGAACAAATCTCGAATTAAATAAATAATAGTTTAAAAAACTAAAAAACACGCTTTAAAAACCAAACTAAAAAAGGACAAAATAATTTAATTCAATTAAAAAGCGTGGGGTGCTTTTTGAGGTATTTTTATAATCAATTAATGTGAAGCACCCCACGCTTTTTAATTGAATTAAATTATTTTGTCCTTTTGTAGTTTGGTTTTTAATGCGTGTTTTTTAGTTTTTTAAACTATTATTTATTTTCTATTTTTTAGTTCTGCTAACTACAAAAACGTGTTTTTTTTCTATTTTTTTTTAAATTATTGATTTGTCATCGGTCCTCGACAAGTTTACAAAGTTTCAATGAAATCTGACCGTTTAAAGTGGGTCAAAATCGCGCTCAAAGGAGTCGGTTACATACAAACAAACAAACATACAAGTCAAGCTAATATAAATCGTGTAAAAAGCGCGTTTTCCAAATAAAATATATTCGGTTTCCGTCTTCATATCAACGCGACATTTTACGAACAAATAATTTGAGATGCAAAGAATATGTAATAAGAAAAGTTTTTTCATTTACAAAGGATGGAAGGAAATGAGTTCGGAATTCGGCGTTTCCAAATGAGATTTTCACGGGCGAGCCTGTCGTGTTCCTTTTGAAGACAACAGTATAAATAGACTTCAGAATATTCGATATGCGTCATTCATCAGCTTTGTCTTTTGAGAAGTTTTTGTTTCTCGTAATTGACGTACTTCTAATACGTATTTTAAATTTTCTTCATTTTTGTTTTATAAACAACAGTTCTCGCCCTAATTACTTTTTTTTATATTACCGACGTTGAGGACATGTTTTATATTAGACGAGCTTCGCCCAGAAATGCTCCGTTTTCACCCCCTTAGAGGTCGAATTTCCAAAAACCTTCTTAGCGCTCCCTACATTATAAAAGGAAGCCGTGTGCAAAATTTCACGTTCCTAGTCTCAAAAGTTTCGGCTGTGCGTTGATATATCAGTCAGTCAGTCAGTTTCTCCTTTTATATATTACAGACGATAGATAGATAGAGAGAGCTACAAACATTAATTAAATGGCTTACCCTCAAAAGACACATTTCATTACAACACAATTGGCCTACTGAACTCGTATTCGTTCGCCGAATATCTATGAGTTTTCCATTCATTACATTCACTTATCTCGCAAAGAGTATGCCGCCAACCAATCCGGCTAAGGAAGCCATTAGCTACCCGCACATGCCTGGCCCAGTTCCCGCCATGCATCGCCACGTCATTGGAAAACCCCTCAACAGTCTGCTGCGGTAATTGCACCGACTGCAATATATGTAGACCGGGCATTAGGTCGACGACATTGCAGGCCTGTCGTGTTAATGGGGACGCCAAATACAGCGGTAGTAGGCCTCTGGCGTGTTTAAAATGTGTAGTTTAAATTCAGTTTAGTGGTATTCGTGTTAGATTGTTGGATGATTGCTTTAAGCGTCGTTTGTAGCAGCTAACTTATTTTCTAAGTGCAGTGTTTAGTTTAATAACATAATAGTTGGTATGCATGCAAGATAACGAAACAGCTGAGTGAATTCACCCGTTTACAGAAACTTGTGGTCGCCCAGAGGTCGAAATTCCATCATAGGTAATTAATTTAAAACTTAATGCATTTTTATATAAATATATTAGCTTTCTGCATTCGGTCTTACAAAGTTTTTGCTTCACGAATGAATTTAATAATATAGATACCCCGCCATAAAGCGAAAATTCAACCAACGACCTTCATGCATAAAACCTTTTCAAAATGAACAATAATAAGTTTCAAATTCAGAACAAATGCTTTGCCGTCAATGTGTCGCCCGTCAACTTGTCAAATGCACAGTTACGAGCCGGCCGAACGTATAACAAAATAATTTTCGACTGAATAATTAGTTTGTAACAATCTGAGTATGTTACGTTTGTATGGACACGCGTTCAGAGAAAATCTTTTAAGGTAACTATTCAACGTTGTGTATTGTAGAAGTTTCTGAGTGGACTTTGGCAGAGAATTTGGTCACAGTAAACTCGGCTGACCGGCGTTCCCGTAGGTTTTGAAAGGCAATTAGGGATTCTACCAGATGGGCAGCTGATTCTTGCCGTGCTAGCTCAAATGATCAGACATTTATTTATTAATATTTATAGCATCGTATAGTTACTGGGCTGTGGAGGTCAGATAGGCAGTCGAACCATGTAAAATAATAGTACTCAGCTGCATCCGGTTAGACTGGAAGCCGACCCCAACGTAGTTGAGAAAGGGCTAGGCAGAGGATCATGATGATGACGTATATTTTGTACTATTTGTAAAACTTTCAGTTAGACATACATAGTGCATTTGTTGATAACACGAATATGGCCAATTACAAGTTTACACAAATAATTATGAACTAATTCGCCCGCGTGGAGGTCGGAATATACAGGAAAAGTTTTACTAAGTGCGCAAACTGTAACCACGAATTCAGCATATCATTCTAGACCCCCAAGCGCAGAAAATTTTCGTCGGTTATACAAAAAAAAAAACAGCGTACTTTTCTATGAAACAGCAGATTTTTTTTATCCTGTATCCCACGGGAACATGTTACTGAGATAAAAAATATCCTATGTGATTAACACATAGATATTATTATATATAATCAATAGGTTTGCCAAATTTCATCTAAATCCGTTCAGTTGTTTTTGCGTGATTGAGTAACAAACATCCACAAACTTTCACATTTATAATATTATTAGGATGGGGTCATATGGTACGGTGATATCAGCTCCATTCATTGCCGTTCTTTAATTTATTTCAGTGGTACACATACACCATATAAATATAGCATCCTATGAGTTCAACATCAATATTCCCGGAAAATTTAATTTATTTCAATCTAATGATTTATTACTTATTCTGCGGTTGGACAATGAGACCACATTTTGATATAATGAAGCAAAGCTCCACATCTTTATGCATACTTATAAATGGCATACGATACGTCAGTTTTATGAATGCGACAGAACGCGCTTCTAGTCACGTTTTGCATCTAACGAGGGCACACCGAGAGCCAAGGATTCACGATCACTGACACTACATTCATTATCTAGAATACAAAAGAGACATTCAATACTAGATAATAGAACTCAAGAGTATTAAAATACAAGGCGAATAGACCAGGGAAGCATGGTACAATAGCGAGGAAGCCTAAACTCAGCAGTGGCTGGACAAAGCTGCAACTGACGATGATGATAAAATCTTGGTGTTCCATATCTTAGGTGCAGTAGTACGTATACGTATAATCAGCATATAATATTCCCATTGCTGGTACACAGGCCTCCTCTGTGTGAAAATCAAAAATCTAAATCAAAAGTCATTTATTCAAATAAGGCTGAGAATCAGCACCTTTCGAACGTCAAAATACGTAAGACAGTCCCCCCAAAAACTCCCACCCGTCACCACTTCCTAGTGCTTTAGCTGGGAAGAAGAAGTGGCGCAACAAACTCCCCAGCAGCACAGCTGTCTGTTTAGTCGGATAGACTTGATTCTATACATACTTAGACAAAGTAATATAAACATTACGAGACGCAGAACCTTAATTAAATAATTAGTCATACATATGCCAGCCAGCCATGCCAATACCAACAAATAAAATGAAAACTTAACTCGAGCACAAAGATAGAGAGAGTGGGCGGTGCGGGCTGGTATATTATGTCACATATCGTCGAATTTTTGGTTCAAGAACATGCAGGTTACCTCATGATGTGTTCCTTCACCGTTTTGGGAGCAGGGCCCTAATTGACTATAACCACTTAACGATTGCTTTCTTTTTTTTTTTTTTTGGGTGGGAAATCATCAAATAACTTCTCCCGCTCTGGGTGGAGCGAGAGGGCGTGTCAGACTTTTACTGACTAAAACCCACCCGTGTTCCCTCAGTTGCCTGTGTGCCAGGGGCCGCGGTATCTCTTTCGAACAACCCGCACACGATTGCTTTCTTCGAAAGCACGTCAACTTCTTAGATCACATACTACATCTGCTAATAAATATCGATAAATTGTCTTGGAACACACAGAATATGACATTTTGCTTCCTTACCGTAAGTTGTTTGAACGCAGTAAGATTCCGCGGGGAATCATTATAACCATACAGAATTGAGGCTTGTGGTGATGAAATAATTTACCGCAAAGTAAATTGCCTGGCTGGGTTCGCACCTAGGGCCACCACTGCTCTAACGTTTGGGTACATATAATACGACTATTTGCTACAAAACGTGTGTTACTCCTAGCAAACTGTTTCGTTCCCTAGAGAGGCGTATAGTTTAACAGTGCAAGCAAACAGTACCCAAAGGATGTGCTTAACCAACGGACATGTTTTGCTGAAACTAAACTGCAAAGGCGAAGTGGAGCTTCGTTATATGTAATATTAGTATTCCCTAAACGCACTTCCATTTTGAGTTTTAAAAGCAAACTCCCTGGCAACATGAACTCCCTCATAAGTAAAGCATATTAAGGAAAAAAATTAAAACAGTTCAAATATTAAATAACTACTAGCTTTTACCAGCGGTTTCGCCCGCGTGGAGTTCGAAAGTTATCCCACAGGAACTTACTACCGGAATAAAAAGTATCCTATATGTTAATCCAGGTTTTAAACTACCTGTGTGCCAAATTTCATCCACATCCGTTCAGTCGTTTTAGCGTGATTGAGTACCTAACAAATATCTAAACATCCACATTTATAATATTAGTAGGAAGTAGGATAGTAGGATTTAAACTAGTGGGCGCTTAGTGGTGTAGCGACCATGTTTGTGTAGCGGCACTACAGAAAAATACTTCACAACAAATATCTTGAAACACAAAAAGTGATGTGGCGCCATCTACAACGCCACATGCGAACTACGCGTCTGGACGTCACAGAAATCCTACATCGCGCAGTCAGAGTTTACTACGAAACTTACATAATATACAACATCCCGACATCAACCGTCGGGCAGTTGACCACCAGACACAACACCCGTCTGGTCGGAGTATCACCCCTTTTCCATAGAGTGTGAGTGAACTTTACACCCTGTTCCTCATACCTCTATAAATGTAATGTATTTCTAATGCATATTTATATAAAATTATTAGCTTTATACACACCTTCTCCATACAAACTTGAACTGTGCCAAATTTCATACTCCCCCGTTCCGCGTCTTTTTCGTGAACGAGGGGTACAAAGTTTTTGCCACATTTTAAACAACAAGTAAACCGACGAAAAAAGAAACTGAAAAGCAAAAATTTCGAGTATTATCTCACAGCGAATAGTTGGATATTCCCTCGACGGCCTTCCGTCTCCACCGTCAGACCTTCGATGAAAGTCATACACCGGCTAAGTCTAAAGGTCTCATCAAGATGAATGAAATAAACCCAAACAAGATGTATTCGCTGTAAACTGTTGAGGAGCTTTCTGAACTGTCTTGACTCTATTCTGTGGGAGCGTCATCAGAACTGCACACATGTGCCAAGTTTTAACACAATCAGTTCACAAGTGCAAAATCAGTAGGTCGCAAAAAATATCGACTCCTATTTTTCTACATTTTCGACTTGAGATCCTCTTCCTTTTTTTTTTCGTCGATTTATAAAATATAATTCTGCGCCTTTCAATCCAAGCTACGTTGAACGATTGGTGAAATTTCGGTATTAGACAAACTAATCATCCAAATAATTCACTCCAATTAACCCTTCTTCCTCCCCTTACAAATACGTCTCACAGACGTCACCAAATTAAACAAGTTGTTGATATCTCTAGAGTCAATCCAAACTAATTACAAGTGAGGTGTTGATGTGTGAGCTTTCATGCTCACTAACAAGATGGAGTTAGCTACCGATACGTCTAATGGACGTGATTTTCTTTTTTGTTTTTTGGGTGGGAAATCATCAAATAACTTCTCCCGCTCTGGGTGGAGCGGGAGGGCTTGTCAGACATTTACCGACTAAAACCCACCCGTGTTCCTTCAGTTGCCTATATGCCAGGGGTCACGGTATCTCTTTCTAACAACCCGCACCCCTGGCAGGCATCGGCCCTTGCAGATCCCACCAGTTGATGCCGACATCTCTTTGACGCGCGCGTGGAACACAACACGCCGTCGACACGGGTTGGTCCTTACCGGACAGCGAGCTGCCCATTACTCGCCATCCGCAAGCCCGCGCCCTACGGTGGCTGGGAATCAGCCTGAGATTCCCGACGCCCAGGGCGTCTCCTGCGGCGACTAGGGCCGTGAGGGCGCATATACTGCCTAATGGACGTGGATCATGACTGATTGTTGCTTCATTTGCCTGTAATGGTATTTGCTGAATTAAATGGTAAAATACATTCTGCGCTTTACAAACTAAGCTACGTTGAATGGTTTTGATTCCGTTCAACCGTGTAATATTGATATTAGGCAAAATAATCATCCAAATAATTCGCTCCAATTAACCCTCCGTCTAATACCTCCTCTCCATACAAATACGTCTCACAGACGTCATCAAATTAAACAAGTTGTTGATATCTCGAGAGTCAATGAATTACAAGTAAGGTGCTGATGTGTGAGCTTTCATGTTCACTAACAAGATGGGAGTTACTGATACGTCTAATGGACGTTGTTTACGTTGATTGTTGCTTCATTTGCCAGTAATGTTATTCTCTAAATTTAATTTGTGTGTTCTTGCATGTTTTGAAGGGCGTTGATTATGTTGATAAGCCATGTATGTGTGTTATTTTCTTGTGGTGATATTGTTTTCTTGATGATGTGAAAGTTTGTGAAGATGTTTCGATGTTTGTTACTCAATCACGCAAAAACGGTTGAACGGTTTGCATGAAATTTGGCACACAGATAGACTATAACCTAGATTAATACATAGAAGTTTTTTTATCCCGGTTGTACGTTCCCGTAAGTTTATGTATATATTGGATATACATAAACTTTACATTTTTTTTTTTAATTTGGCAGTCTTTATCTAAAAATTGCATTCCTCAACGTATTTCTGAATTAGAAAGTAAAGTGGTTTTTATCAACAATATCTAATTACACGCTTTATATTAGCTTCACTTGTATGTCAGTATGTAACTCTCCGTGGGTAATTTGCGCGCCTGCGGCCTTCCTTGGTTCTGGTAGCCGTTTCTCAGGCTATCTCCGAAATCGAACTCTGATTCCCCGTATTTATAATATTTATAAATAATTATTTTATTCTCACTAATAAATAATTTACACGCTTTATATTAGCTCGGGTTGTATGTATGTATGTATGTAACGGAATCTTTGAGCGCGATTTTGACCCACTTTAAACGGTCAGATTTCATTGAAACTTTGTAAACTTGTCGAGGACCGATGACAATTTACTAATTAAAAAAAAATGGGAAAAAAAACACGTTTTGTAGTTAGCAGAACTAAAAAATAGAAAATAAATAATAGTTTAAAAAACTAAAAAACACGCTTTAAAAACCAAACTAAAAAAGGAGAAAATAATTTAATTCAATTAAAAAGCGTGGGGTGCTTGACATTAATTGATTATAAAAATACCTCAAAAAGCACCCCACGCTTTTTAATTGAATTAAATTATTTTCTCCTTTTTTAGTTTGGTTTTTAAAGCGTGTTTTTTAGTTTTTTTTAACTATTATTTATTTATAAATGCATTCGATGAACAAGACTCCAGTCTAGTTCATGTTACGGTTACAGGTGTACCAGGGTCATAGGACTCAGGGTCAAGTGTGTCACGTTCGCGAGCTAAATACCACGTCGAAAGTGTATCTGTATAGTATAAGCAGTGTATCTTTATAAATTCTATATTTAGAATCGATTGCAACATCAACATCATCATTATCATCCACAGACCGACTTGCCCCACTGTTGGGCATAGGCCTCTCGTTTCTTGTGCCAATCTCCATGCTCCTTTGCCAGCCTCATCCAGGTTTTGGCCGCGATAGCCACAATGTCGTCCGCCCATCTTGCCGCTGGACGACCGAAATCTCGTTTTAAATTCTCTACAACCAGTTGCAATTATTAGCTTCAATTTTATTACAGATTACATAGGTACACGGTTACGTAGATTACAGAGGTCATTTTATGTCAGTCACGTTTGGCTTAGCAACAGGGTTTATCATCTAAAGTTCTGACCTCAAAGTTACCACTCTCCCTGAACAAATCAGGATCATTTTACCCTTCGCTAAACTTTGTTTATTATAGTCCCTTCCTATAACAACCAGTTCTTAGAAGCTTACCTTGAATAACTACGTCAAATTTTTATATCCTTCGTTGGTTCATGAGGATTCGATTCCCGGGTCAGTTAAAGTGTTATTGGGGTTTTCTATCTGGCATCTCAGTAGCAGACCGGAGTCTGGCTTTGTGCCCGGTTGATGGCATTAGGCACGCCCCCTATTACATGGGGAAACTGGCGAAATGTGGATACACTTCTGCCCAACCCTTCGAGAAAACAAGGCGTGATATTTTGTAATGTAAATTTTCTTATTACAGACCCGAACACAGAATTATCAATACCTTCGTGGTTTCTTCACTTCCTAATACAGACAAAATATGGGGAGTCGTCTCAACGCGCACGTTCCGTTTCGACGTCGCCGATCGGCAGAAAGAGAAGGATAGATGCGCGACTCCGTGTGATACCAAGGGCAGCGCATCTAGGAAGGTTCCTTACGTCTTCCCCCATGCAAGCAAGGCGCCCAAGACGCAAGACATCCGAAGATATTCACCGTTCCACCACCCCGGACAGGTAAAGGATTTAGATATTTTTGGTGTTGCGCTGATTAAACAGATAATGTACTGATATTATTGATTTTCTCCTTTTGTTACCTACACGTGAGACTCCCAGCAGGCGTAGCATGATCAATTCTATCTCTATTCTACTAAGAATAGACAAAGTTGTTTCTATCCAACTTGACATATCTTCTCCCCGAGCACGGGGCGGCCCGTAGACTCGCGTTTCTATGAAGACAAACACAGTTATTTATTCCATAGCATCGGGGACGTAGCTACTGCTGCCGTAACAAAAGATGATTAATTTGTGTCGCATTAGTCAAGACTTTACAGGTTTAACCTCTAAAATAAAAGATCTAGAGCAATCTAGAATCTAAGTTTTAATTATGAATGCCAGGATATTCACTGCTCTCATGGCAGCAACAGCAATCGCTGCACTGGTCGATCGATCAGGTTAAGCTACGCTTGCCACGGTTAATCCGTGGATGGGTGAACATCTTTATGTACCACGACCCCTCCGAGTCTCGAAAAAGGCCGTTGGTACCGGCTCATTCGTGGATCTTTGATAGTTGTTACGGGTCGTCAGAAGCTCGAAAGTCTAACAACCAGGAGTATCGTAATACCTAGTAATTGAGTTGTGGAGGTTAGATGCAGTCGCTCCATGTAAAAAACTTTTTCCAAAAAAAAAACAACCGACTTCCAAAAAAACACTACAAAGTGAAAAATAACTTTAATTTCGGAAGTCGGTGTCTTTGGAGCTGTATTTGAATTTTTTGTCACCGCCTTCCGAAATTAAGTTATTTTTCACTTTGTAGTGTTTTTTTGGAAGTCGGTTGTTTTTTTTTTGGAAAAAGTTTTTATTTTTCACTTTTTAGTGGTGCACATGTGCTTACCCCTTAACAGCATACCGGCGTGATGCTATGTTATGAACTGGTGTAAGCAATAGACAGAGATGAGCTTTCAGCAATCCCAGTCCATTTGCTATCATTTATTGAGGAGTTCCGTTGCCTCCAAAGTTCTTCATAAAATCTTCACCAAATTGAAATGATACCACTACGAGAAAGTATTCTTCCAAAAAATACCTAAATCGCTTTGTGTGCCTATAAAATTTGAAGAGTTCTCTCTATTTCTCCAGGATCCCATCATCAGATCCTGACTTGATGATCATGGGACCACCTGGGAAGTATACCCTTTCAAACAAAAAAAACAAAATCTAAATCGGTCCAGCCATCTTCGAGTAATCGGGGAACATACATAAAAAAAAATAAAAAAAAAGGTTCCGACGAATTGATAACCTCCTCCTTTTTGAAGTCGGTTAAAAATACTGGTATTCAGCTGCATCCGATTAGACTGGAACCCCAACATAGTTGGGAAAAGGCTGGGCAGATGCTGGGTAGATGCTGATGAAGGAGTTTCCAAACAGTTTCCTATTCGTTTATGCTTTTATTCAAAATTCTGTGCTGAATTAAATCTGGGGCGACTTCCCGCGGAACTGGGGCTGGGCGGGTGGGTGTTTACCTAGCTACACTTAAGGTGAACCTAGTCCACATTTTTTGCATACAAACTTCAGGAGTGTTTTACTCCACTGTCTGACATGGCACATCCAAAATAAAATATGATGTCGTTTTGTCTCATCATTAATATTGTCTGTACGGAAACAGAATACTAAAATAAAAACCCATTAAAAAGTTAGGAGCCAACAAACATTAATTTTTCTTAGTAATTTTATTTAGCCTTGGGCGAGTTTAAGTAATAAAAGAAGTGTTAAATCTCCAAAACTAAGTCGGTACTGACAAAGTTCAATTATCGAAAACTTCAATAAACTTTATTGGTCTTTGATTTATGCATTGGCCTTTTCATAAAACCCGATCTTCCAAAGGACTTTTCTTAATTTTTTCGCGAATTTTTTACTATAAATGATCCTGCATCTCACGCAATAATGTTGTGCGTCTAGAGTAGCGTCTAATTGCTCATCACTGATACTATCTCTGTCGGACACGAAGCCTGGGGAGACAGCGTGATTTTTAACCAGGCCCACCAGTGAGTTCGAGCCCGCGACTAGGTTCCCCTTAACATTCAGAATTGAAAATATGAAAGAAGGGATTAGAAAACTTTTCAGATGTGATATATACGTTTTATTTCCATCATTTTTTTTTTCGCAAGCTTTCATTCTACTGGCGGATTTTGGCAGCAAAACCTAGCTTTAGCTTGTGGTTGCAATTCACGAGCGTGCGTCAATCATTGCATTTTGAACCTTATGTCAATGATAAAATGCCATTATTTATTTGTTATGAATTTGACTATTTCTGGAAGTCTTTTGTCAGAACCTAGGATTGCTGTCAACACTTTCAATCTAGTCTAGTACTTATACCTATATGAATTTAAGTAAATGTGAAAATTAATGTAGACTTATTTATTTGACTGGAGAAATAATGTTTAATTGCATATTGTGACTAATTGTAATTTATGATTATTTATGCATTGACTGTAGAAATTATTCCACATTCATTTTATTAATGTTGACATACCTACCAAATTATTTATGTTTATCTCTCGCGTGATCGATATTTTATTTCGCATGCAACCATATTTGTACGCCTCTTGCCATAACACGCCCTATGACTGTAATTTAGGAACTGTAATCACTACCTATGTTACACAAGTAAAAATGATTTGATTTGATTTGAACAACATAACATCACGCCAGTAATCCCTGAATGGTTAGGTTCCGGTGCTTAGGTAGCAGTGGCGAGGTGTGAATTTGTCTAAGAGAGAAGCCGAAGCGAAGTCACTTTAACCTTTAAAAACTAATATAGGAATATAAAGAATTAAATACAAAAAAAAAAATGAACAGCTAAAAACCAAATAAAAAGTGCAATATTCTTTCATCTCGTTCTCACTCACGCATTCTTCTATGTCTCTGTCATAACCCGATGTACAGCGGCTTGCTCTCGCGGTGCCAAGTGACCTAAAGTGACATCATTACGGGATCGCTGTTTTATGAATTTTTAGTTCCCGATTATGACGTTTTGGCGCCGGGTTAATTTAGAACATTTTTTTTTGTATTGTAATACAAAGCTAAAAATAACCGTCTTGTTGTTTGAATGGTATGGTGAATTAAATACCCGTAGTGTAACACTGTATTTTTTGAGAATAGTAGCCACTATTGATTGACGTGCCATTTTTTAATAACGATAGAGTTGCCGATGCGAATCCCCGAAGGCAAGCCGTTAGGAATCGTGTTATATGGTGCCTTCGCTAGGGTTCGGTAGAGATGTACCTATAGCACACCCACATTTCACGCCAATGATGTTTATGGGGAAATAAGTGTTTGGGAAAATAGATTGTATTAGCTGCTGCTGCGTGGATGTCAAAATTAATCCCATGGGAACGTGCTACCGTGACAAACAGCCTATGTTACTCCTTCATCAGCTATTTGCCAGTGAAATTCCCGTCAAAATCAGTCCAGCCGCTTTGGAGCCGGAACAAACAGACAAAAAATATACTTTTATATGAATTTTGTTGGTGTGACGACATTACAAACCGATACTTTAATTTTATTTATTTGTATAAAGAGACTGGCATAATAGTGATAAAGCACCATCCCATGGAAATTGTAATATATCACTATTAAAAACACACAGTGAAAACACACAGGAAGCTGAGCTACATATCGAAAGAGTCGAATAGTCTTGTCTCAAATAATGATGAATGGCCCTTGTAGAGCGTACACAGTGTACGACATGACCAGTACAACAAGTTGGTGCATATTCAAAGTTGCTGTGTACCTAATAATTTATGAACGTGAGTTATGGCGTGACAGTGGTGATATACGAGCCTGTGGAATATGCGACTAATTTTATATCGTAGTGACATAGAAATAGATTAGTGATTAGTATACTTTTTCAAGTGAGGATTAGTCGTTTCTTAGTGTATTCATGATATAATCGCAATTGCTTGATGGAGATGATTAGAGAGACAATAAGACGAACAGTAATAAAACGATTGTACAAATGGTTTGTAAAAAATAACAATTATAAAACTTCTTTCCTCTTTATTTTAATTATTGTGAATGTGAGGACTATGTGGATCATTGTTTTTTTTTTTTCTCAATTATTATTAGTTTTAATCCTGATCTGGCAGTTTGAATAATTTATGCGGCCTACCCAAATATCCTGCTGCACGATTACTGACAAATGTGTGCACTGAGTGGTCAGGTCCACTCAATCCATGTGGTGCTTTCCTCAAAAGACAATTTTATTTCAGACTGCCAATCTACATGGCCTTCACATGATCTGACACATGACATGTTTGGACATTAAAAAAGACTGTGACCTCTTGAGTTTGTTTCGGCCTTTTTTCTCAGAGTGGTCAGATGAGATACGCTTACCTCATCTAGTTTTAAAAATAATTATTGACGTGTAAAAGTGTTTGTACAAAACTACTTAGAGAAATAAAATAATTTATCATTTATCTTGGTATAAATTTTACTTCAAAATCAAAAATCAAAATCAAAATATTTTATTTCACATAAGCCTGCATGGGCACTTATGAATCGTCAGAAGCTAGGTGCACGGTTCCAATTTGTCGTTTCCTATGGAGAAGAGCCGGCAAGAAACTCCAGGAGACTCCGGCAAGGAACTTCAGCTATAAAATCCAGATAGGTCAATTTACCCGATGACGAATAACTCCTATCTGAAAATGGAAGTTTGTATAATCTGGCTAAACACCAGTTTATTTCACATCGCCTGTCACAGAGCATATAAACTTCTCACATTATCACGGATATAGATTGTGGGATTATGTACCCTCCGACTTGTATACAGAGTTCGTAACAAAGGGATTTCTTGGAAGCTGGGATGAAACAGATGTCGTAAATAGTCATAATTATAAACTGAGAGAACTAACTTTATACATCGGATATTATTTATTACTTTAATATTAAACAATGCTTTGTTCGCGTTGCCCCCAGGCTAGTGTTTGGCATTACCCAGACTTACGTCATAATGTTGTTTGATAGCTTATTATAAACATTTATATATTGAAACACATGTCTATGTATTTCATTGGATATGTCAGCGTCATAATGAAGCTGTATTTTATTTATGTAAGAGATAGAGAACTCTGATACCTTCTTCTTAATCTTTCACCTAGACCGTGTGTCCCATTAACTTGTGGTGCTTTATTTTTCCTTCTTTCTTACTATATTTTTTTTTTGTAATTTTATCATACAATTTTATGTGATGTTCCCCCTATAGCTGACTATGTTGAGCCTGCAGAAAAGCTTCCAGCGAGCAATCAACTGCCATGGCACTCCTGGAAATCTCTTAATCGAATAAGAAGCCAAGTGTGCAACTGCCAGCCCAACTTGGTTAGGTGGGGGTACTCCGATGGGCCGCAATGCGACTGTGGAGCCACATCGCAAACTATGCCTCACCGCTTGTCTTAAAAATCTCCTTGTGAAAGCACGTGAAGTGAGCTGTAAAATGTGTCAGTCTCTATCATCAGTTCAATAAGCACATTAAGCACCTAGCATCGGGTGGAACGACAAATTTTACAAAAAACACCAAGTCTTTACTAGGCGAGGAGCATCTGAATAACCCTAAAATTGCTCACAACATAGTCTTTATTTCTGAATCCCATAATCTCCCGAACATGACAAAAAAACAAAAACACACTAGTGTACTTATGTTCGGGGATAATATCCGGCACAAAACGGCGGTAATCCCAGATTAACGGCGCCGGACTAAGAGAGAAATTAAACCAGGAGCCGGGATCCGGAACATAATACCTATCTACCTTGCTGGATCACACGCACCCGATAGTGGTGTAAGACCACGTACGCCTACCAGGGGTGCGGGTTGTTCGAAAGAGATACCGTGGCCCCTGGCACATAGGCAACTGAAGGAACACGAGTGGGTTTTAGTCAGTAAAAGTCTGACACGCCCTCCAGCTCCAACCCAAGCGGGAGAAGTTATAAGGCCGCGTACGCACGGACGTAAAAATATCGCGGCGGGATTCTATCGTGCACTGCATTTTCAATTCTTGGTGTTGATCCGAGAATTGAGAATCCATCGTGCATCCTAGCGCGAAAAAACATTTTCTTCGATTTTCAACTCTCAGCGCTAAGCAGCACCGTTGAAGAACAGACTTCAAAAAAGGAAGAGGTTATGCTTTCGTATATTTTTTTGGTTTAATTTTTTTTGGGTGGATTCCTTATTTGTTACAAATGTAATTTTGTTCAAAATCATTGAGATACTGATAAAAATCTGATGAGGTACCTATATCATCGGAATTTTTAAAATGAAAAATATAGTGTTAAGTTTTTAGTGCCTGATGTAAAAATTCTACTCAAATTGGGGACTATTTAATTGTGTCGACAAACATTGCATAATATTTAGACAACCAATCCTGTAACGTGAGAATAGGCATTTTAAAGATATTTTGATGAAGCACTCTAGAAGGCCAATTCCCGTAATTAAAAACGTTCAAAATCTAGCCGCAATCTCTTACAGCGACACTCAATGTTTAAAATGGAGGTGAATTAGAGGTAATTGTAATATGTAGATAGAGATTCAGATTAGAATACAAACGTTCTTAAATACGAGAGTTGTCCCCTCTGGTTTTTCCTACATGCCCGCCCTACGGACATTCCAATTACAGTACAGGATTGAGCATTATCCGGATCCGGATGTCCAGCAACGTGTCCGTGTCTTATCAGGGCCCGGGATTGGAATACAGTAGGTATGTGAACTGAAATAACTACAATCCGACACGTGCCCAAGATTCCAGGGATAGGTTCCAGGGTAGATACTTAGAGTACTTAGAGGCGAAATAATTTGTGTCTGTTTACACACACAGACATTGTCATGTGGCAAAGTTGGACTGTGTATTATAGGCTTATACTTGATTCGCACGAATTTACTCGACGTCATACACGAAAGACACAAAAAGCGACTTCGTTTTTA
This sequence comes from Antitype chi, assembly GCA_947359405.1. Lineage (NCBI taxonomy): Eukaryota > Metazoa > Arthropoda > Insecta > Lepidoptera > Noctuidae > Antitype > Antitype chi. The sequence continues at coordinate 4,523,468 of OX375825.1, read as the reverse complement.
TGCTACGCAGGTACATACACTGTGTTTAAAAGGAGATGTATGTGTCAAAAATTGAAAAGAGAGAGTATGCTTACAGTTTATTTTTTTTGAGCGTGGGAAGTCATCAAACAACCTCTCCCGCTCTGAGTGGAGCAGGAGGGAGTGTCAGACTTTTACCGACTAAAAAAACCTACCCGTGCTCCCTCAGTTGCTGCTTAGATGGTTTGGTCATGTTTAGAGGTTTAATGAAAACCTAAGAAAAGGTACGACGCAAATGTGAGCGGAAACGCCGGGACGGGTCGCCCTCGGAGGACATAATAGTGACCCTATTGATAATGTTCTTCATAAAGATCAGGTGCGTAGTACTCGCAATCGGCGTGTGTGTATGACCAGCAGGCTTAGCATAACGCTTTCTATTTCTAAGAAGAATAGACAGTGCTTTTTCAATACAAAGTGATATTTCATTTCTCCATTTTTGACATCGCATCGATTTGTCGACGGAAGAATAGACGTGACTATTAACTAAATGACTTACAATAGGAGTATATAGCTATGTTCATCTAATTATCACAGTTATGCGTTCTAAACGAACCATGATTATGTAGATAGTCGTATATACTTTGTGGCCGTCGAGTATAAAGTTTGTTGTCAGTGTGATTTTGACAGTTTGGGAAGAAATATTCTTCTGAAATAGTCTACATTTATAAGGAACTAGACAAAGATCGTTATAAACGAAAGACAGAATGACAGATTGTAGAAGGATATGTACGGTGCGATGTCAAAAATGGAGAAACAAAACGTCACTTTGTATGAAAAAGCACTGTCTATTCTTCGTAGAATTAGAAAACGTCATGCTAAGCCTGCTGATGTATGAACGTAAACGAGGCAAAAGGAATAGGTAGCAGCTGGCGTTCTGTTGTTTCTGGCTACCCCCAATGGGAAGAAGACGAGAGTTTACGCACGTGGTGTTCCAGCAACTACCCAAGGCTGGGCATTGTCTACAGTCCCGCAGGATGTGTAGACGAGCAACATCACCCTAGATTCTCTAAACTTCCCTTGTTTGTTGATGACAGATTACTATCGGTATTCGGTATCGGTATCGGTAGCGTGATCTTATACAATATTTTTTCCATTACAGCTTATCATATGATCACAGATCTTGGCTTACATCTTACTTATCCTATATTGATGTTAATTAAAGATTTTTATTACTTAATTAATTCATATTATAAATATGAAAGTCTGTATATTTTACGCAAAAACGGCTGAACGGATTTGGATGAAATTTGCCACACAAGTTTATGACCTGCATAAACATTTGGGACTTTTTATCCGGTAGTACGTTCTCGTCGGATTATTTCCAATCTCCTTGCGGGTGGAGCCGCTGGCGAAAGCTAGTTAAACCTATAATTGGATTAGGTCATAGCTTTGCGATTTTGTTTGCTAAGCTTCAAATCTAGGAGAATTAATTGAAAGATTGGTACTGTAGCAACTATGGGTTTGTCATGCTTTTCATATAATTAATTTCAGCTTCAATTTAGTTGGCTATAAAAGGAATAAATGAGCTAAGGGAATTAGATTACACGTGTAACAGCATTGCGAAGTTCCTCAGAGAAGCAATTTGTTGTTGATATAATTTTAAACAGGAAAGTTATTTTCCAATCTGTTACACAAACCTTGAAACTTTCTCGTATTAAAGTTGGTCCTTTGTTCCGCATCGTTGGAATCAGAAGAAACTTACTGTAAATAATTAGAAATTCCTTCGAAATCCAATGTTACAAACAATACAAATCAGTCAGGAATCTCTTACGTCACTGGACGCTTCTTATTACGCAGAGAGAATGGTTTCTTAAAATACAGACCTCCTAACTTAAGATATATATTTTTAGCCTTTACTTTTTTTTGTATTTCTACCATCTGTGCTCAACCTCTGACTATGTATTACTTTGGATAACATTAGAATGTTGGCCAAACATTGGCCCAAAGTCTTAAATTCGCAAGTAACTAATGTTGTCCCAATCTTCTTGCCGTGAATGACAAATATTGTCCCAGCCTTGTGTCCAGGAGTTACAAACATTGGCCCAACGTCTATGACGTATTGCCTATTCATTAAACATTCCAGATGATACATTAAATACACCCAAGTCGGAATGCCCGAAATATTTATTGGATGACTCTTGGGTTCAATTTCGGTCAAATTCTTCGTCATCATGCACGGAGCAGAATGTCAATGTCAATTGATAATTCGGTGAAACTGTGTGACGTCAATGATGCAATAGTAATGTAATAAATGTGTAATGCTCGGGGCATACACGAAATGGGTTAATAAACTTTGATCAACTTTGATTAATGTGTCAGTTATTTATTATTATATCATAATCATCGTCATTATTTTGCCTGTAACCTAATTTATTTAGGTTCGGCGAATCATATCTTTTTCTTTCACACTTCTCTATTAGTTGTCCTTGTCATCTCGGTAGTCAGCCCCGTTCTAACTATATTGTCAGTCACATAGTATCTTTTGGTAAAACAATTTGTCAGACTTTTGGGCTTCTGACGACGGGCAAAGATCTACGAATGACAGCCAGGTCCAACGGCTAACGTGATTCCCCAGGCATAGAGGGGTCTCGTCTCGATATGTCATGAATGATGAATTAATGTGATGATGATTTAAAATGTTAAATATTTGTAAATAAATCTTATATACAGGGTGATTGGAAGATGGGTGCAAAGCTTTAAGGCGAAGATAGTACAGACAATTCAGAACCATTTAAGCCATGGTTGTCTTAGACGAAGTCTTACCAAATATTTTTAACCAAATTTTTAAGTTTTTTTTCGGAAATTCTCAAAATTTAATGTAAACTGCATAATTATGGCCAAATTGAATGATAAATGAATTCATTTTTTATTTATTTAATTAAAGTAATGTGTAAGCAATCAAGCAAAACATGTTTTAGGCTTCTGTGTCATTAGACATTTTTTTTACAGACATTTAAAGCTCAGAAAAAATAAAAAATTTGTACAATACGTCTTTTAAACCTTATTTAAAAAAAAAATTGGTAAGACTTCGTCTAAGACAACCATGGCTTAAATGGTTCTAAATTGTCTATACTATCTTCACCTTAAAGCTTTGCACCCATCTTCCAATCACCCTGTATAACTGAATTTTTGTAGGATAAAATATCTCATTTTTTTTTTAATTATTGACATGTCTGTGTTACTTGACATTTATTTATTATCTCCAGGATCATCACCATCATTACAGGAATTTCCTAATTCAATAGTGTGGCCATAATTACAGTTTTATTATTTACCATAACTTATCTAATTTTAGTGATATTTTTATATTGACCTCTGTATAATTGTTTTTTACTTAATTCGCAATATGATTTTGACTACCAGTTGTGTATAACTTATTCAATATTATTTGACATATAAATGTTTATGTGTTATGTTTAGGGCTGATTTTACCAAAGTCAGATATCTTTTATCCGTAGAATAAAATTTACGTCTGACAATTCTACTATGGAAAATCTGTCAAAAATTCAAAATTTATTCTCAGGATAAGACTTATTCTAGGTGTAAAAGTTTGGTGAAATTCGCCCTTAATGTAATAAATTCAAATTTGATAATATTTGTACGCTTCGCAGCAAAACATAAAGAATCTTAACTAATATTGTGACATCTCACACAAATAAAGATTACTTATTCCCATCCAAGAACCGACCGCAGCAACCGTAGCTTAACCTTTGATCGACCCAGGTGGCTGTTATTATATAGCCACGAGCCCCATAAATAAACACCGCGACAGCATGATAATGATAATTGATAACACAAATAATAATCAAGTTTGAGAGTTCTTATTTAATTTCGTTTTAAAATAAATATTATTGGCTGTCAATTTCGGTGCTGATTGGGTTTTAATTGGAAATTCAGTAAGGTTTCAGAAATATTCATAATCAGTTTCCCAATGATTAAATTGGAATGCCACAAGCAAATTACATGTTAGTTTCTGATGTCCAATATTTCTGAACGACCTACTCAAGGGGAATCTAGTCGCGGGCTCGAACTCACTAGTGGGCCTGGCTAAAAAACATGCTGTGTCACCAGTCACTAGGCATCGTGTCCGACAGAGGTAGTATCAGTGAAGAGCAATTAGACGCTATTCTACACGCACAACGTTATTGAGTGAGATGCAGGATCATTTATAGTAAAACAGGCGCGTAAAAATTAAGAAAATTCCTTCGGAAGATCGGGTTTTATGAAAAAACCACTGCATAAATCAATGATCAATAAAGTTTTTTGAACTTTTCGATATTTGAGCTTTGTCGGTACCGATTTAGTGTTGGAGATTTTACACTTCTTTTATTACTTTAAACGCCCAAAGTTATGTAAAATTAGCAAGAAAAACTAATCTTTGTTGGCACCTAATTTTTTAAATGGCTTTTTAATTTAATTTTCTGTTTCCGTACAGACAATATTAATAATGAGACAAAACCATGCCATGTTTAATTTTTGATGTACGTCGTCGAACAGTGTATTAATACTCCCGAATATTGTATGGAAAAAATGTCGCCTAGATTCACCTTAAGTGGTTTTAACTAATATTATGTAGTCATAACCTTGGTGCACAATAAAACTCTAATGAGTTTATGGTATCTCTCAGACAAAACAAAAAAATAAAAATCTGTTCAGCCGTTTGGGGGCAACGATGCCACAGACAGATACACACGTTAGACTTATAACACCCCTCTTTCTCGTCGGGGGTCAAAAAGGGATCGGCGGAAAGGCGGTTTTCGATACATACACTTTTTTATGGCTATTAAATATTTCTCAATTATTTTTGATTGCAGTCAAAGTTGGAATGGACCATGGCCCGAGCAGACGACATCCTCAATTGGGGCCGCAGGAACTCTTTGTGGCCTGTTACCTTCGGGCTAGCTTGCTGTGCCCTCGAGATGATGCATTATGCTGGGCCCAGGTAACCGATTTACCTTATTTTTTAAGACAATGGATCGTAGACCCGGAGTTACCAACATAACCTCAAGTGGCAGTGGGCTGGCCATGTTTTTCGGTAGAGCAGAAGAATCCTGGAGTGGAGATTGCGTATCGACAAGTGTAGCGTGGGACGCCCCCCAGCTAGATGGACCGACGACCTTAATCAATGGGCTGGAACAGACTGGATGCGGAAGGCGGTGCACAGTGTTGTTGTGCAGCACGGGAGAGGCCTATGTGCAGTGCAGCAGCGGGCTGCGATAGGCAGAGTTGATTGAATGGGTCGTTGTCTAATACCCAAAAAATGCAGAGATAAACTAAGACTGATATGACATACTAACATAACGTAATGCGTTTAAAACATTACCATCACTTCAGGAAAACCTGAAGAAAAAAAGTTTAAAAACCCCATTCAATATTAAGCAATTATAAACCCGTTCTAGGCCAACCAATACAGTAATTAAACAAGACCACTGCAGCTGAGTATAAAACAGTACGGCATCCTGACCGCGTAACCGATAGGAGATCGTTTCAGTAAGGGAGTCGAGGCGCGGTTATCGACTCGCTCCACGGAACCTCGTTAGGTGTACTTGTTGCATAATTGACGTACAACCTTTGGCAATTACGAGCACTAGAAAAATTATACAAAGTGCTCACTAACAAATTATAATTAATTTCTCATGGCAAGCTTGCCAACAGTTCTAATTTAAATACTCTTCAAGTACAAAACATGAATTTGTTTCAACAAAAAACATTTACACAAAGGCCACATTAAATAGGAGCAGGAAAGAGGAAGCGCTACAATTTATATCTCCCTTTCTTTATAAATTAAAGGAAAACCTTAATAATTCAAATTCTTTGTTAACTTTTCCGTGCCATTAAACTGTGAAGGTTTCCATCACGAATTCGCACCAACATCGCCATTGTTCTGGAACGAAGCTAAGATTCTCGATATCCACGACTCGACCCCTAAAGGTTGAGACATGACATTTCGCATCAAATGTCATTGTAAAGCAACGTCAATGGGCTCTGCCAACGACGAAGCCCTTGTTAATGCTTGGGATCGTTTGGAATTCTATTCAATTTCATAAGTCAGTCGTGACAATGCACGTTGACCCTCGACTTTTAAGGAGAGTCCAGATAGTGCGCGGCTGTACTATACGGGCTGATTTTTTAGTCACCGTCCAAATTTTTCAGGGTGATAGTACCCGTTAAATTGAACAACTTTCTCCAAGGAACATGGGTCGAAATATGAAAAAAAAAAAATCGGACCTCCCATACAAAATCGACCAGCTAACTATTGATTTTGCATGGGAGGTCGATTTTTTTTTTCATATTTCGACCCATGTTCCTTGGAGAAAGTTGTTCAATTTCACGGGTACTATGACCCTGAAAAATTTGGACGGTGACTAAAAAATCAGCCCGTATAATGGCAAGCCACGCATGAGACGCCAGCGTCAGGCTGAGACATCTGACATTTAAAAAATGTAATAGCGCCACTATTACATTTTGCCTCCACTGTAGCGCCGCAGGATGCTCCTTTAGTCTTCATAATATCCAAACGTTTTTTGTAGCCAGTAGATTAAAAAAAAATCATTTTTTTTTTCACTATTTTAACCAATCGAACTAAAAGTGTTTTTTTTTTTTGCGAGAATAGCCGAAAGTGGGTAATTTGCGCGCCTGCCTTCCTAGATGTGGTATCCGTTTCTCGGGTTGTCTCTCCGCAAAATGTAATAAAAGTATTGTATTGTCATCGGTCTTTGATAAGTAGGTATGCTAAATTTCAATTTGATCTGACGTTTTGAATTGGGTGCAAATTACGTACAGACGCCAGCACATCAAGATGCTTGTTTGCTTGCTTGCTTGAGCTTGTAGCTGTGGTAGCAAACTGTAAAATTTTCCCAATTGAACATGAACCGTATGCCTATGTCATAGAGTTGAAAATCTATCAAAGAAATATGCGTGTTAAAAACTGAACTTTTTTTCTTTTTTTTTTCAGATACGACATGGACCGATTCGGCATGGTCTTCCGAGGCACACCTCGACAGACCGACGTGATCATAGTCGCCGGCACAGTTACCAACAAGATGGCGCCGTGTCTTCGCAAGACCTACGACCTGATGCCGGAGCCAAAGTGGGTGGTGTCCATGGGCAGCTGCGCCAACGGTGGAGGCTATTACCATTACACTTATTCAACGTGTCGGGGCGCCGATAGAATTATACCGGTAATTTTTGTCTCGGAGTCCTCATCATCATTATCTGTTTAGTCTTTTCCCAACTATGTTGTGGTCGGCTTGCAGTCTAACCGCATGCAGCTTAATACCAGTACTTTACATGGAGCGACTGCCTATCTGACCTCCACAACCCAGTTACTGGGTAATACTGGCTACCTTTGGTAAGACTGGTTGTCAGACTTTCAGGCTTCTGACCGCCTAATTTTTGTCTTGGACAAAAATAACGGATTTTGAACACTTTAGGACTAATCAAGCAGTGGGCAATTTATTTGTCTGGACTGAAAGAAGAGACGGACTTCTAAGTTTGTTTCGGTGTTCTTCTCAGAGTAGTCGTATAGAAAACACCGACCTCATCTAGGTAATAAAATATTATTTACTTGTAAAAACCTAGTTTCAGATATAACGTTGTATAGGTACAAAGATTTCGACTTCAGGTTAAAATAATGCGAGTCTAAAGAATGTTTTAGTTGTATTCTGGCAAACAAACTTTAAATTGTTTACTTTCTTTTTCCAGGTGGACATATACGTGCCAGGCTGTCCACCGACGGCCGAAGCTCTTCTGTACGCCATGCTAGTTCTGCAGAAGAAGGTCAAACGGATGAGGATTTGTCAGATTTGGTATCGAAATTAGCCGTTCGAACGTTTTTATTTAATTATTTTGTCTGATAATAATTTAGAGTAAAGTTATTTGATTTTGGTTGTTTTCGCCTTTTCATTTCATTCAGAAACTACAGCGAATAAACTAAAACAAAGCGTCAAAAAACTCATCCGCATCGCTGTCGACTGGTAATTTACCCAAGAGACTGGCGGCATTACCACGTTGTATAGCAATGCTCAGCCTCTGGCCAAAGTAAAAACCAGCCCTTGGGTCACGGGAAGTGTCAACCAGCCGTTTGGAGATTTCCTTGTAGAGAGCATGAGCACTCGGACCCCACGGCCCGAGGGTTTCAACCCCAAAATTTAGTTCAAATTATAGTTCAGAATATTAATATGTTCAGATATTCCTACAATCCTTGCTCATAGTTTTTAAAACTGTTTGCAAGATAAGCACAAATTTTGTAACCCTTTATACGAAAACTACGCGGACTGAGAAGTATGAAATTTCGCAAGATTAAAGTTTATATGGAGTGCAGAAAGAGAATATTATTTTTAATTATGGTCGAAATTCGACCACTGGGCAAATACTCTGTTTTTATAATATTTACGCACCTATTATACTGAAAGTAAATGTTCTACTTGACAGAGAAAACGAGGCCTGTCAGTTGTAATGTGTATCCTACCCAAGCGGAACTAGGGGCTTCCGAAATAATCCTAGTTATTTATCAAGCTGCGGTCTTGACCCGAAATGTTACTAACAGAAGTTGGAGAACCGTACGAACGGTGCCTCTTTACATAATCAGACTAAAATATTCTCACAACTGGGACCCACGCCTCCTCTCTGCGATAGGGCTGTAATCTACCAGATGGGCCCGGTGCGGGTTGGTAAATGTCACATGTTTTAGATTTTTTGGTACTTGGACATGCCAGTTTCCTAACGATGTTTTCCTTCACCATTTTGACTTGACTCGACTCTTAACAAAAATGTGTACTTTAAAGCTCAAATTTACTTATCTCAAACGGATCCCATTCGAAAATTGTATTCACAAACCACTTCATTTTTGAAAGACCTATCCAACGCCATGGGATAGACGAGAAAAAAAACATCTCTACTTTAAGTATATATAGAAGAGGTTCAATAAAATGTTGTTTTGAAGATTATCGATTTCTGTATCTACTAAAACAAAACACAACCCATTGAAATATTTCCTGAAAATGCAGCGTGCAACGATATTGAAAAAGCGGTAGCTTTTTACACGTGTCTGTGCTGTTTGGTGGTCTTTACTCCGGCTCACGTTCAGACACGTTTACCGACGCCTCTGTAGAGAACACCGGTAGTAGGTATTTATGTCAGGACACGCTACGGTTTTACGAGCTTTTTCGTTTTTAGGAGATAAGTAATGGTGTTGTTTCAGGGTTTTTGTCTGTATGTTATGTGTTAGCGAAGAGAGTTTGAGAGATAAGGTTTTGTTAATGGAAATTTGTGTTTAGAATTTAAGTATGAGCAGGAATTCTACTTAATATTTATTTTACTTCATTTTAAAGTTTGAGTTCACACAAAAACGGCTGAACGGATTTGGATGAAATGTGGGAAACGGATAGTTTATAACCTAGATTAGCACATTTATTATCTTAATAAAAAGGAAGATGAAGGCTCCCTTGTATGTTATGTGTAGTGTTATGAAGAAGAATTGCATCTTTGGCAACAAGCACTTCTACAAAGCATATTTATCGCAGTACCTAACATCGGTGAGAATCAGTATTAGAAGTTGTCATAACATTCAGCCAGAGCCCATCCTCCATTACCGGCTACAGTTTCAATATTTAGGTGACTGTACCATATACTAAGCCTGATAGCAGCTGTCACTAAGTCCTGAGGCTTAGTCATTTCACGACACCCTCATGAATATCGGGCCATGTGAAGCGAATTTATGGAGATAGATTCTCTCATATACACATACATACACAAACACCCACACATACGCATATAGTGGAATTTAAAGCTTAACGTTCTGGAAGAGAAAGAGCGCAGATTTGTGTAAAAGTAAAGGTAGGTACTGTCGCAGGGAAAAATGGCGAAATTCTACGCATGAATGGTCATGATTTTGGGAGTGTAAAGGAACGAAACCCGGGTACGAAGGTACCGCATGCCTGATAGAAAGAATGAAACAAAGATAAAACTGAAAAACTGAGCAGTAAGAAATGACACGTCTGTTATAAAAATGGAAGAGTAGATTAGAATATAAAATATGAAACAAATTGTCAAGACTGATGAAAAGCCAAAAGAGAAAGACAAAAAGCACATTACAAAAAGAAAGGACATAAAATACATTCGTACTTAGTTGCAAAAATCTTCGTATTCAACAAATTGAAGTTTTTCGATTGTCCATTACTTTACGTCAGGGCCAGGGACCAAAGACACATTGTGTAAATGTTACGACACTGGCTACTGACAACAAACAAACAATCAAAACAAAAACAAGATTTATATTGCAAAGTGAAATATAACTACTTTTGTAACAATAATAAGAACAACAATGTCGTGTGTCGTTTGTTACGAGATTGGGGTTCATGACAATTAAAAAACTGCCAATATAATTAATTTACCAAAAATTACACTTTAATTAAACCCACGAATTCCAAAACACAATTGCACTACTGATCACTCTAAGTCGCACTTGAAGATCGCTTCAGATGCTCTCGCTTGTATCGCTTGTTCGATACTGCCGGTTCTTTTTTTTTTTTGTAGGGCATCTCGCAGTTGGCCTTGAGAGGCCGTGACTGCTCAACCGGTCATTCCTGGGGCTGCCATTAAGAAACTAATCTTAACGCCTCCAGCCAGGGCTTACAAACTAATTTTTACATACTAAGCGACTGCACGCTGAGGGCACCCCCTGTGGGGTACGGACCTCGGCTCAGGGCGTCACTGATAGGGGGACAGCTATCACTATTGGGGACAGGCTGGATCGAAATTGGCATATTATTATTATGGGGGGAATTTAAAGCTACTGGCTCAGCTGCGGCGCGGGCTGGCGCTTCAACGAGCAAGGGTCGGTCGGGACTGCCGGTTCTTGATCCGTTCCGGCCTTTTATAGGGCCCTAGGAACATAGCAATGTGGATATTCAAGGGTAATTTCTTCTAACCGTATCGGGACTCCGAAACCACACTAAACATTATACCTCCACATAAACCTAACCTTTTTGTGCCTAAATTATTTATGGAAAACAATGGGACGGTACTTACTTTTTATTGCATTGGGTCCGACTTTCGATTGGTGGTCGGCGGCGTACGTACACTTATACATTTTATATATACAGGATAAAATATTAACTAGTGCGCCAACTGTAACCATGAATTCAGCATACCATTCTAGACCCCCTAGCGTAGAAATTTTTCGTCGGTTACACAAAAAAAAATCTGCTGTTTCATAGAAAAGTGCATACCTACGCGGTGGAGGAACAGTTGATTTTTTTTTCTATGCTAGCGGGTCTAGAAATGATATGCTGAAGTCATGTTTACAGTTTGCGCACTGGTTAAATTTTTATCCTGTATATAAAAATAATATTAAACAAAGCCGCTTTTCGTGTTCGTCTGTGTGACCGCTTAGATCTTCTAAACTATACAATAGAATTTGATGCAGTTGCATTACATAGTCACAAGCCCCCACAAACTTAAACCTATAATGGACCAATACCATGGAATAACAATTTCCGAAGTAAATGCGAAATTGGAAATGCTAAATTCGTAAGAACGCAGTATATGTATGTAGCACAAATTCATCTTATCTTTTCGAGTGACAAAGCATTTTTTACTTAAGCATCGATTTCGGTTGAGTGAGTCGTCAGGGCCTGAGGCTTTTTGTACTTCAAAAGGAAAAACTCGGGCCCCTTACAAAATCACTTACGGCTCTTGTTAGCCTGTCTGTAACAGGTTTTCATTCTGTATAAAAGAAACTATTAAACAAAATGTCAGCCATATAAGTAGGTACTTGATTGCTACATCAATAATATCTTCGATGTAATGATTTGTATCGTAAGTCACGATTTCAGATAGTATCTGAAATATAGACAATGTTTCGAATTATTAAACAATCATAATCTAAATTGGAATTGAAGCTCACCATTCGTAACAATCCACAAATCAAAATTACATGGACACATTCATAGTCAGAAATAGATCAAAATTTTCAAAATTTTATCAATTCGTCATGATTATATTTATAAATTTTTGATGTAAGTACGTACGGGCATAACTCCCGTCATATAATTATGTATAGACAGATTTGCAAAATTCTTTTTTAGTTCGAAAGGGGTTTATTCCGAAATAGTCCCATTTAAATTTCATATGGATCTGATGATGCGTTTCGGAGATAGACAACGGAACTCTTCAACAAATGTCAGCAACTCAACCGCGATTGCTGTTATCGCATAAATATGGATTGTATTGACCCCAAGGATGCTGAAATTTCGTATTAGTGTAGGGTAGGTACTATACCTAAAAAGTAAAAAAAAAATCATAAAAAAACAACCGACTTCCGGAAAAACACTACAAACTGAAAAATAACTTTAATTTTGGAAGGCGGTGACAAAAAGTTTAAATACATAGCCAAACTCACCGACTTCCGAAAGTAAAGTTATTTTTCAGTTTGTAGTGTTTTTCCGGAAGTCGATTGTTTTTTTTTGGAAAATGTTTTAAATGATAACATGTTCTGAGATAATTTTTTCAATTTATAATGCTATTCAAAATTCAAGTTCCCACCCCACGCTAGCTATAAAAACGTGTTACCAAAAGCCTTTTCTTAATTTTATGATAAACGAAATATGAGGTGGAGAGATTACAGCTGTGTAATGTATCATTAAAATGAGGATCATTTATATTCGTGGTATCGCTCCCGAACATATGGCAGCCTTGGCGTATGCATGCGAGGAGAATGATTATGAATAATGACTACGTACATAAGAAACACCCATGTTTTAAGGATTATGTTTATAAATGTTCCAAATAAAGTACATTTTCCATGCAAAAAGTAAAGTGTTATATATTTGTATTGCCTCAAATGAATATCAATATAGCTAACAATATGCTACATGAAAATATAAAGAAATAACAATTCTAGTTTCCATTTATCTATTCCGACCCATGATAATATCCAGCTGTATACATCTACATTATTCCCTCGTTCCAAGATATTTGTGGAAGACTACACAAATGAACAAAAAGAACTGTTTTATATTCGATCTGAAATCAATAGCTGGCAGCATCTTAAAAGGGTGCTGTGAACGGTAAAATACATCTGCAGAGAGATATCGAGAACAGCGTGGGTAGAGGACTAACAAGTAGTGAATAGTTCGGAATATCAGTTGCAAGATAATGAAACTTGGGGAAGATAAACTTTGATATTATTTTAAGCTAAGAGTGAGAGTGGAACAAATGTAGGAAGATCAACGGCTGTACGGGGGTGGATCAGGTGGATGGCCAACAGACTGCAACAGGTAAGTCCTAAATGACACTCGCACAAACCATGTGGTCTACTCTCTAACTCCGTCAACGATACGGGCCCGTTCAAAAGTAGTTTGAAACTTCGGGAGCGAACAATTGGGTGTAGGTTTCTACACTTGATTAATAATTAACATTTTCGGACGGGTAAAATACGTCGGAAGTAGGGACAACTGCCAAATGGGGGTGTCATTAATTCGTGTCCGCAGGTGATATGAAGTAGGAAACGCCTGTAACTTGCCGAAACTACGGATTACGTGCTTCGGGAGTAAACCCGCAGGGGATGAAGCCTATATTGAGCAGAAAGTAGGAGTCAAAGAAGGTACTAATAAAGACAGGACGCCTTATTGAATTCAGCAGATAGACTGTAACTCTTATGCCATCGTAACTTGAAAATAATCTATCCGTATGGCAAACGTGTTGGTTATGCTCGCGCACGTCCCGAATACGCACATTTTTTATATGACTACAAATAAATAACACCTGTACAGTGTACACGCGCTTAAATAAATAACCATTCATTACTACAACTACTCACCATTAAAGGTGTAAACACAACAGATCTTACCCAGGTTATTTATACACAGCTCATTGTAGTATGATTACAACGAAGTTTAATTGGCGCACGCAATCGATACTGGCCGGCTCGGCTAAACGCTCGGTTAACGCACTCCGTTTATTGTGTAACATGTCAAGGAGATAGGGGCAGAAGATTCATTTAATATGAGTGACGAGAAAGGTCACAAATCCCACTTTTAGGCTTATGTGGTATTGCTCCTCATTAATACTGATATTTAATCACCACTGCTCTCAAAACGGTGAAGGAATACATTGTAAGAATTTACTAAAATTAAAAACACTTGTGTATGCATGTTATGTAAAGGAAGACAGATGAAGGGTCATACCTATATATAATTTTCCCACACTCTGTAGCCCGGTGACTGATATCAAAACCTACGTAGCACATACGTCAATATTCCACATTTACGCGGCCAAAATTGAATTTTAAAAACTTACGGTAAACACATAAAATAGTACATGCAGAGCTAGAAGACAGTTCCAAGAATCCTAACTGAGCCCCACCACCTACCTGCGAAACACCCCGACCGCTTTAAGGTAGTCGGTACTTGACCGTCAACCCGTGCGCTCGTTTTTGCTGCTTAAAGTTACAAACACAACAAAAGTGACAACATTAATAATTTTTTTTGTGTGTCAGTTTTTGAAGTGAAAGTGATGGATTCCAATAACACAGGTATGGATCTTTATTTTTATTATTATTTACTTACCCAAAATGCTCAATTTGAATCATTTGGGGGTTTCAAACACATGGGTTGTTTTAGACAAATTTTGAAGTAATTTTGAACTTCAAAGGTCAATTTGTTGTATTTCTCGATGAGATACGATCATCATTCTTTTTTTATTTGAAACTACAATCCTTTGACTAAAAGAAAATACAAAAACCAGCTGCGGAAGAGTGCAGATGACAAAACGGGGGCCCTTTTTAATCAATAAGATTTTATATGAAAATATAACCATTTTTTTATTAGTTAAGTAATCTTAGCTTTACGTTGTTTTAGATACTTCAAGCACATCAGGTGTGAAAATTGTTACTCGGAAATACCTTTATCAGATTATGAAAGATGAAAATTTACCGAATTTCGATGCAAAAGTGAATTATTTAAAAAGTCATTTATTATTAAACTAGGGCAATACAGATGAGGACATAAAAGTCATAAAACAAAGATTTTCTTTATTTAAATCAGTGTTAAAAGACAAATGGACCAAATGCCACAGAAAGGAAGAGGTTTTCTTGAAAAACAATGAGTCTTGGTTAAATGGAACAAAATCATTGAATCGGCCGGGAATATTGACACATGGTGCCATTATAATAGAAAATGCTTTGCTGCCAATAGGTCAGCTTTCCGCAGAGGCCCGGAATAAACACTTCCGTGTATGTCGCGAAAACATCGCCAGGAAATTTTCCAGGGAAAATTGTAATATTGATGTGTACCATAGATTACTACTGAGTTCGGATCCACTTATTAGCAGCCTGAGGCCCAAGAAGAGATCAATCCCCAGAACATTTTGCCCGGAAACAATAAACATGTTAATGCCAGAATATCCCGACGAACCAGACTCGGATAGCGAACAGCAAGATGAATCCATTACGTTATAATATTTTATTTTTGTGTAAAATTCTTCTGTTGTATTAATTTGTTTGTAGGTAATATTGTACAAATTTTGTTTTATTTTGTGTGTATTTCTTTGGATTGAATAAATAATTATGTGAAATAATGATTTTTTTACCTTAATTTATGATTTTTTACCTTAATTTACAAAAAAACTTAACTAAATAAAAAAAATACTCTTAAGAGATATTTAATATCATGCAGACGTGATAAAAGTAAACAAATAATTTTGGCCGCGTAAATGTAGAATATTGACGTATGTGCGTAGATGCAGTGTCTGCTCTACTGTCAGTTTGGAATTAGAAGCTTGTTTTGCGAAGATCCGAAGAAGAGTATTTCTTTTTTGTCAACATTGAAGTTTTATTGAGAAAGAATAAATAGGGAGACATAACCGTGGAGTTTCTTGCCGGCTCTTCTCCATAGGAAATGACAAATTGGAACCGTGCACCTAGCTTCTGACGTTTTATAAGTGCCCATGCAGGCTTATGTGAAATAAAATATTTTGATTTTAGAGCTATGTCTCCACAATGCAGAATGTCCTGATGATATACGCAGACTATCTACTAACATGTGATTAGACTTATACGTATCCCGTTTTGCGACTGAGTCTTCTGTTCTATCCTGTGTTAATCTCGATTGATCGGGACGCTACAGTATCGATTATGTTGAACAATGCCCGTTGCTATGCGGGCCGGCTTCGCTCACGTAATTCACATAACACGATGTAGTCGCTTCGCACGATGTCATTGTTTTGTTTTTTGTAATCGATTCGATTGAATAACTTGTGCCTGTCACGAACTGAAAGATGTTTGTAATGGAAGACTTCGCTGTGTCGTGCCCGTTTCTCGGAATGTTTCGGAGAAATACATCTACATTTCTGTGAGTGCGGAGTGGCATGATTGAGGTATCACTTTCGACGGAATATATATACGAGAAAATGTAATTGTTTGATGCCAGATGGCTCGTTGATGTATTGGATTCTTCTTTTTTGAAATTCTAATAAGCTGCCCGGGGTCTAGAGGAATTCACACACAGATAATCGGCTCATAATCGTAACATAACTGGCGACTCTATCTATCCGTGAGCAGTGGTATTCGAACCCAGACCAGCGCTTTCACCATCATCATCATCATTTCAGCAGAAAGACGTCCACTGCTGGACATAGGCCTCCCCCAAGCTCCACCACTTCGACCGGTTCTTTGCTTCCCGCATCCAGCGGACTCCTGCGGCCCTCACAAGGTCATCGGTCCACCTTGTGGAAAGCCTTCCAACTTTACGTCTTCCGGTGCGACCAGCGCTTTATCACCACTAATCTCAAAATCGTGACGGAAAACATCATGAGGAAACCGGCATGTCTTAGAACCAACAATTCGAAGGCCTGTGACATCTACCAACCCGCACTGGGCCGCGTGATGAATTACAGCCCACTCTTACCAGTAAATACTAGGTAAATAGTAATAGTGAAACGTTTTTTAAAATTAATTAATTAATAATTTCACTAAAAATTGCACCCAAGAACTAAAAATAACATTCACAGTTTGCGCTATTGACGCCATATTTGTTTTGGTGACTACTAGCGCCGCAGTGGAAAATATTGAACTAATCACTTGGCTGAGTCTTGGTCAGTCATCTTCAAAGAGCTGACTTTCAATACGCCAAGTTGTTAAACGTTGGATGATTCTAGTTTAATTAACTATCAGCCTAGGCATTTAATGAACGGCCTAGGCGTCCAATTAGCTGGCTAATTTAACCAGATGGCTGCGACATATATGTATACATGTATGTATCTACTGTTTCTTATACATATGTGAATACAGGCATGACTTAAGATATTATTTGGGAATATGCTGAAAAACTACTGGTGAATATTTTTAAACGTTGTATCAACGAGATATGTAAATATGAACGTCTCCCTCGTCGCTACTAATGTTCGAGTTCAGACAATAAGACCCAAGAGTGTAATTCAGCTATATTATGATAGTTGAGCTGCAATAAAGACGAACATTCAACTCTAATGAGCTTTCTGCTATTGGTGGAGGAACCCGAGATAATTACTAGCGGCATTAGAGAAAAGAAGCTTCATAGACGATCAATCGATTAATTGAAGTAAACAAGCTTGAGAATAAAGGCATGCTTGGATTTTAATTGGAAAGGCACATACAAATAAATAAAATTGAAATGTCTGTTTTTACTAAATATGCAGAAAGTTTATACGATACTTTAAACAAAGTAAAATTATTGTTTGTCTGACAATATATTTTTTTTTTTTGTACCGTATATAGTTTCATACAGCCGTTTCGGTATTTTGACGAAACTCCACGGGCAAATAGCTGATGTTATTAAAAAGTAAAATTTGTTTACTTCTTTTTTTATACCCTCTTCCTCTCTCCTAATTTTGCTGCCAGTGTCCATATTGATCTCTTACTTTTATAACATCTACACTTCTACAGGAAAAGTTTTTATTCAGTGCGCAAACTTTAACCATAAATTCAGCATACCATTCTAGGTCCTCCAGCGAAGAAATTTTTCGTCGGTTTTATAAAACAAAATTCTGCGCTGAGGGGTCTAGAATGATATGCTGAATTCATGGTTACAGTTTGCGCACTGGACAATAACTTTTCCTGTATGTATAATACATTATGGAATGCAGAATTGAGTATTGAGTTTTTTTTCTTTTACTTACCGACATCCACGCGGGCGAAGCCGCGGTCACACTAAGTAAGAAAATAACTATGCTAAATAATTGATGATTGAGAAAATGCTGTAGTTTTTAATACGTGCCTCAGGTTAAATTAAATCAGCGAGGTGAAGGTAAATGGAGCTTTGGTGAACATCAAACTGCACTGGCTGAAGAGAAAAAAAAATGGGGACAATTTGAAGAAGTATTTTTATAAGCATGCCACGTTGGTCTAAGTGTTCGCAAGCGCTACTGCTGAGCATGAGGTGCTGGGTACGATTCCCAGGTCAAACAGTGTGTGTTATTGGGTTTTTATGTCTGGATTTTCTCAGTAGCAGTCCGGAGTGTAGATTTGTGCCCGGTTGATGTTAATATTACTTGGGACTTAAACATAACTGACAAAATGCGGGTGTAGTATAGGTAGGTATTACCTCTGCCGAACCCTTCGGGGAAGTAAAGCGTGATGTGATGTTGTTTTCTTTTTAATTTGAACCAAATGAATGCAACTGCAGTGGATATCTATATCTAGGTATACTTTGCAATCTAACTGACTCATATCAGTGCCGATCCACGGTCAGACCATTAACGTAATTGCTGAAATATAATCATGTTTCTACAAAAACAACAATCAGATAAAAAGCATTTCATTTATATCAACCCTCGCCTTCATTAAAACTAAAAATATATTTTTTCCATTGAAAACGTGTACCAGGCTCACATGATTCGAAAGAATTGAAATGACGTCATCAGAGATGTCTTGTCGGAATTCCTGTGCTACCGCTCGGTTATTGACTTATTATCGACGCATCGAGGGGTGACGCCCCGTGGGTTCAGTAAGGATGCCCATTTTTATAATTTTCTAATTATTAAGTGATCATAAATTTGGATAATACAGGATAAGTTTTTAACCAGTACGCAAACTGTAACCATGAACTCTGTTTTTCAAATTTTTTCGAGAACAAAATTTTTTGTCGGTTATACCAAAAAAAAATCAGCTGTTCCACACATTTTGACCGGGTAGGTATTGCACTTTTCTATGAAACAGCTGATTTTTTTTTTTTTATAACCGACGAAATATTTCTGCGCTGGGGGGTCTAGAATGATATGCTGAATTCATGGGTACAGTTTGCGCACTGTTTAAAAACTTATCCTGTCTGTATTGAAACATATTTTCGACTTTACTGCTGGTTTTCATACTAATTTGTTTTCTAGGGAATATCAAATTATACTAAATCACTGAAACTCTTTTTGACTGTTTAAAACATCATCATATGCCTGCCTTTTCTACAACTATGTTGGGGTCGGCTTCCAGTCTAACCGGATGCAGCTGAGTACCAGTATTTTACATGGAGCGACTGTCCATCTGACCTCTACAACCCAATAACTGGGTAATAAGATACTCCTTGGTGAGTCTGGTTGTCAACTTTCTAGTTTCTTACGTCCCGTAACGACTGTCAAAGGTCTATTAATGACAGCCGGGACCAACGGCTTAACGTGCTTTTCGAGGCACGGAGGGGTCTTGGTACGTACCTAAAGATAGTCCACCCATCTACAGACCAACCACGACAAACTTAGCTTAACCTAATCGATCGACCCGGGTGGCTGTTGCGACGGGTAACTTAGGCACAGACTGTTTCATATTATACAGTGCTAAAAAATGAAAATTTCTCAGAAAATTTAGTTGACGTTGTAAAATACACTGCATCAAGAACTGTGCATTTTAAGCCCCTACCGGTTTCCGCTTGAATTAATCCTCGGACAGCCCCAGACAGTTTAATTCTCTCGGGGAAATCTCAAGCGTTCCTTTTGGTGACTTTTCTTTAACTTGTAAATTCTTACTTGAAAATAACAGTAATTTGTTAGAGTGAGGTTTTCAAGTCTGATTTAATTTTCTATTTAATTTTTTCGCTCTTTCTACTCTACTAATTTAGTAAAAGTATTCTTGTGAGAAAAATGTTGGAAACTCGTGTTTTTTAAAGCTTTTCCTCCCGTCATGATATTTGATTATTTAAGTCTGCCGTTGCCGTTGCCGTAGGGGCAGAGAGTTCAGCTACCATTTTACAAATATGTAGTGTGATTTTATAAGAGTCGGGTTTTAAGCTCCTGGCTCAAAACCCGACTATTGACAAATCACGCTCTATAAAGTACGAAATAAGAAAATATTTGAGAGCGTGATTTTTCACTATGTTAATTATTTTGGGGTTAGCTCACAATTTTTTTTTTAATGAGCTAATTAAGCCCTTTCATTTGAAATAAATTATCCTACTATCCTACTAATATTATAAATGTGAAAGTTTGGATGTTTTTTACTCAATCACGCTAAAACGGCTGAACGGATCAGAAGCTAGTAATAAATAAATAATCAACCTGTATTGTTCCACTGCAGTGCAAAGGCCTCCATTTTCTTTTTCCACACAACTCGATCCTGGGCCAATATGTCATTTGATTGTCAACTTTTTTAGTTCGTCACTTTATGTCGTCTAGAGGGCGCCATATTTAATAAGACGTCATATAGCCTATAACCAGCAGACGCTTCTCAAGATACCTCATTTGTCCAATTATGATTAGTAGTTAATGAGGGAACAGATGTACATACATACATACATACATAGCAGTCAAAATCATAACACTCGCCATAGTCGGGTAAAAACAACAATCAAAACAGTCGATGCATCTACTGAAGGGGACGCCATCATAAATTAGGCTCGGGACAGCCCTACCGACAAGTCGCACAGACACGCAGGCAGACGAAGTAACAAAGTGACTCATACCGAAGAAGGCGCGGGCGCCGCCACGCTCTACCTGCTGTGGGAACTTCCCTAACAATAACTTGTCAGATTTATAAGTCCTAGTTTTTCTGTAAGACTTGTTGGAGGTAATAACGGTGTAGATGTGCAGAATAATATTTAATTGTTAAGGGGCTACCTAGCAACGAGGATGATTCATCACTTCATATTAGTAATTTGGTGGAAATACTTGCATATTATTAGCACGTTCCATGTCCATGGTATCGAAATAGATACCAAAATTACGCCACCCTGGAGTCCATATAGACAAGATATTGTAGCGGCACTACAGAAAATACTTCGCTACAAAAATCTTGAAACACAAAAAGTCAGGTGGTGCCATCTACAATGCCAAATGCGAACTACGCAAGACTGGACGTAACAGAAATCCTACATCGCGCAGTCACAGTTTACCACGAGACTCAAATACATACAACATCCCGACATCAACCGTCGGGCAGTAGCCCACCAGACACAACACCCGTCTGGTCTGAGGATCCTCCCTTTTCTATAGAGTATGAGTAGACTTTACACCCTGTTCCTCATACCTCTATAATATAATTAATACAATTAATATCAAAGTGGGAGTAGATTTTGCCTTTCGTTATCGGTGGGGAACAAGGAACAATCATTAACATAATCAGTCTATAATATTGCTGCTGGCACACAGGCCGCCTCTCATCGAGAGGAAGTGGGCTGTCATCTACCACACGGGCCCAATGCGGGTTAAGGTCACATTGTCATATATCTTCGAATCTGAATGATGTAATTTCTTCAAGAAGTTTTCGAAATTGATCGAAGTCTTCGACATATGCATAATTATATAATCACTGATTGCATCTCCCTGTCATAAATCTTCCTTTATCGTTTTAAAGCTAACGTGATAAGTGAGAGTGATATAAACGGTAAGCTCCACAGACGTACAGTCAGACGATATGACGCGTCGGTGACTCACGTCACGACCGCTGACGCTACCTGTGGGGGTGATTTGTTACACTATTTTTGGAAAGGCTATTTTTAGCAGCGAAGGGTTGTCAAGAATTTACGTAATAGAATGACTTTGCGGAATAAAGTAGGGTTATTTTATTAGTCAATTTGAATGTTGGGAAGGTTAATAGGGGTAAATTATAGACTGCGGAGTTTTTTTTTTATATAGGTATTTTTCTTGGATAATTAATTTCGTTCTTTGGAAAATAAGGTAGGTATAAGTATGTCGGTAATTAAATTCACGGCTATTTATATAGAAAAAGCTAATAAATTCTTCTTCCTACTATAATATTATAATATGAAAGTTTGTATGTTTCGATGTTTGTTACTCAATCACGCAAAAACGGCTGAACGGATTTGGATGAAATTTGGCACACAGATAGTTGGTATAGAATAACACATAAGATACTTTTTATCCCGATAGTATGTTCCCGTGGGATAGTTTAGGACCTCCACGCGGGCGAAGCCTCTCGCAAAGCTAGTTGCTTACAAAACAGAGTGTCCACAAAATCCCAAAAATATAGAAAACACAACTACATTCAATGTTATTGTTTTTCATAAATATCGCACGAAGCACGAACACATTCGATTATTTATAGAAAATATAAAAAGTCACGCACTCTGCCCCCGGCCTTTATTGATATCGAGTGCTTTGCGATTAATCGGTTGTTCATCGATGTTGCCACTATCGAGTTTGATTAATCGATACACAATTCGAGAGCTTACTTTTTTAGATCGGTGTAATTTTTTATTAGTTGTGAACAGCGATTGGGCATTAATTTTATCGGAATAAGTTGAGAAAACTATTTACTAAAACTGTAATTATGTATTTCTGTTTACATATGTACATAGTTATAGTAGAATAGATCATACGTCACAATATACTCACGCCTTCTACCCATGGGGACTGCTACGAAATCCTCGTGTTGTGCATGTGTGCATGTTCGTATTTAAAATACACATCCCTACCTACCCAATTTGAAGTTTGGCCGTTACAGCTAACAGAACCTTTAATTACATGATGATAATTATTTTAATTACAAGATCCTTGTTCTAACAGGAAGGTTATTTATTAGCTACTTGTTACTAACCCAAATCAACTTTTAATTACAAAAAGTCGTGTAGAAGAAAACAGAATTTAATTAAAAAATAAAATAAGCATAATGAGGACGGTGTAAACAAAAAGCGTCATTAGTTGAACAGTAGAACACTAAAAACTTTTTCCAAAAAAATACCGACTTCTGGAAAAATACTACAAAGTAAAAAATAACTTTGATTTCGGAAGGCGGTGACATAAAATTAAAATAAATATCCAAAATCACCGACTTCCGAAATTAAAGTATATTTTTTTTTAATGTTTTTATTTCTCTTTTTAGTTATAGTACCTAGGTACCCCACACCAATTCGAAATTTCATCATCCTTGGGGTCAAAACATTGCATATTTATGCGATAGCAGCAATCGTGGTTGATTTGCTGTACATTTTTTGAAGAGTTCCGTTGTCTGTCTCCGAAACGCATCATAAGATCTATATGAAATTTAAATAGGACCCTTTCGGTATAAAACCCTTTCGAACAAAAACAATATAAACATGTCGAATTAATAACCTTCTTCTTTTTGAAGTCGGTTAAAAATAGTAAGCACGCACGGAAACATTATCAAATAACATTCTACATAACAATACATAAGCAGAAAACGTAAAAATAACTATGTTTATAAATAACTGAAGCGGTTAACGTAAACGTATAGTGAAGGAAAACATATGAGGTATAATTAAAAATAATATTTGTATATTAGAATACCGCGGCATGTGTTAGGCGCAGGGCACACCGTGAGCCAAGCTAAGTTGGCTAAGTTTAGCGTCGTTTAGGCTCCTACACACTATGCCGGCGGACCGGCCGGCGGCCGGCGGGCATGCCGCCTACAAGCCAAGGCATACTCGGTTTCTGCGGCAAGTGCCGGCGGCCTAATAACATCTGCAGCATACCCAAACCCACCGGCTGTGCCGCCAGCATAGTGTGTAAGAGCCTTTTCATCCAAAGTCCGTCGTGTAGTCGCTAGTTTTAAGTTTTCAAGCTCTGGCTGGAGGATTTAAATTATTGAGGCAGCCTCAGGCAAGTCTGGTTAGGCAGCCGACAATCTCCTCGGTTGATCTGCGAGATGACATTTCCAAAAAAAAAAGCGTCGTTTCGTACTTCGGTTGACACCGCAAACTAGAGCAGGGCTAAGCTAGCAAACTGACGTATTTGAGCTAAGCTTTGTAAATTCTGCCTGTGTGAAGCTAGCTGATAGCCTATAACGTTCCCACTGCTGGGACACAGGTCTCCTTTCGGTGAGAGAGAGAGGGGCCCGTAATCTACCACGCGGGGCCAGTGTGGGTTGGTAGATGTCACATGTCGTTGAATTTTTGGTTCTAGAACATGCCGGCTTCCTCACGATGTTTTTCTTCATCCACCATTTGGAAAGGAGTGATGAGTGAGTGAGTGTGTTTTTTCTGACATTACGAGCATTTTTGTTCCTATTATAAAAAAAAAAACTGAACCAATTGTTATTTATTAATATTCACAGACATTCACAGACATAAAATTTTATTAATATTTCAAATACCTACATTGCAAACTATAGTTTTGTATAATTTAGAAGCATTTTGTAAATGTGAGTAGCATGCATCCATTTACTGTGTTGTTTGATGTGCGTGAAAAAGCATGGCAGTTGAGAGTATGCAATTCAAAAGTAGCCTGCAAATGGTTTAATAGAAATAAATGCTTTGAGTTTGAGTTACGGTTTCCAGTACTGTCAGCTGTGCAGTGTTGAGACACAGCTACACAAATCTCCTCCCTGTTAGAGGGACAGGGTCCTATCCACCACACAGGCCCATTGCAGGTTTGGTGGTGGTGCGTGACAAGCCTCTTTACTAAATCTTTGATTTTGGGCTAGGACCAATATATTTTCTCTCCCATACTTGCACTTAAGCTAAGGTAAGTTAGCCCGCGGTGTGACCTGCACCTAAGTGTCGGGTATGTGCGTGTAAGTTTCGGCAA
This sequence comes from Antitype chi, assembly GCA_947359405.1. Lineage (NCBI taxonomy): Eukaryota > Metazoa > Arthropoda > Insecta > Lepidoptera > Noctuidae > Antitype > Antitype chi. The sequence continues at coordinate 4,498,487 of OX375825.1, read as the reverse complement.
GAGGGTGAGTACGTGCGTGTTTTAATTAACCAAGATTGTATGTTTACGACCTATTAAAGAAAGTGTTAGAGTACCTCGCTTCCATAAAAAGAATTCTGTTAAGTATGTACGTTGCGGAAGCGCTGTAAATAAGCGGTGAATAGGAAATTATTTGAAATGGTTTCTTTAAGTTAATTAGGCGGACGCCAGAAAGCCGGGATTACTCATGTCATGCGGAAGATAAAATACGTTAATAGATTAGTAATGTATACTACTTACGTACTTCTCAGTGGAAATAACTGATATTCGTGTTACGGTTGTCATTTGGATGTGAGAAACAGTCATCATTATCAAGGATAGCTAACATCATCTGCCTAGTCTTCCCAGCTACGTTGAGGTCGGCTTCCAGTCTAACCGATTACAGCCAAGTACCAGTATTTTACATAGAGCGACTGCCTATCTGACCTCTACAACCCAGTCACTGGGTAATATGATACCCCCCTTGGTAAGATAGGTTGTCAGACTTTCGGGCTTCGGACGACCCGTAATAACTGTCAAGGATCCACGAATTACAGCCAGGACCGACGGCCTAACGTACTTTCCGAAGCACGGAGGGGGTCTTGTTATGTAAAAAATATTTCAAGTATACACAACAAAAACCTTAAGAACTTATTTCAATATTTTCATAAAATATATACCTTCACCTAATTCTAGTAACATTCCATCATTTTCTCAGTACGTATGAACAGCTGTTCCTAGCAACCGACAAGACAAGACATTTCGATAAGATATGAGCGTAAAGAATTCGGAAGCGTACACTCGGCGATGATCCAATAATGAGAGTGAGTGCGTGTGAGTTGACAAACTATTTCTGTTATCATATATACACACTCTGCGGGCAACTGTACGGAATGTACTCATTAATAACGGGAAGTCGCTCAGATTTACCAAATGGCGGAATGTGGCAGTAAAAATAGTCTTCCAATGCCCTTTGTCTGTAATTTGTTGAAGAGAGAGATGAGTAGACCTTGGTGATAAGGGGTTCGAGGCTGTACATAACAAACCATTGGGATATTTAATGCTATTATCTAAGAAGTGCTTAACTTCGTATAGCAATCTTTGCGTTTCGCCCGGGTTTTCTCCATAGGAAACGAACCCAATTGGAATCGTGCACCTGAGCTTCTGACGTTCATAAGTACCCAAGTACGTATATCAGTATCACTACATATTATAAAACAAAGTCCCCGCCACGTCTATCTGTTTGCCATAAATTCAAAAATACTGAACAGATTTTCATCAATAGACAGAGTGATTCATGAGGATGTTTGGGTGTATAATTTTTTAAGGTTTTGTTTAAATTGGTTAACGCTGGCGATGCCGCTGGCATAAGCTAGTGTTAAATGAAATAATTTAAATTTTATTACTTGGCAAAACTCTCAACGAAATCAATACTCAACTCCGCACAAGGCATCTGAAATACACAAAAGTTCCTGAAAAATTGCAGCGTCAGATGTCACATGAGCGTGCCAAAACAGGCCCTAATGTGTGCAGCGCTTTTCACTTTTCCTTTGAAGCAGAAAAGCGCTTCACAATTAAGCTGCTAATCGGATGTCAAGACGCAGAGAGAGAGCCAAGTTTTGAAACGTAACAAACAGTCATTAAAGCTGCCAGCAGCACTCGCTGCAAATTAACGAAGTTTGTGAACTGCCAGCGACATCCAAGTTCGTGACCTTCACTTCTGATATAAATTATAATATACTGTAATGTCTCGCAAACGAATTAATTAAGCATCTATTACTCACTCGGCTGGTTATGAGAAATTGCTTTACCCGTGAAATATAATGGTTTCTAATTAATTTTACGATGCTGGCAGTGTGAAGAGATTTATGTAGGCATCCTAATAGAAATTATGTATCCATTGTTGTTGCACCTTGCGAAGGCTTTTGAGATGATAAGATTCTGCATGAATAATATACTAAACAATATACCTAGAGAAATTAACTGAACCCTGCCAATACGCCGTATGAAAAACAAAGTACCTCGCAAGGTCAACACAAATTAGGTTGACATTACATGCACGGATGCTTCGACCGACCCCGGGCCCTGTGAGCTCCACTTATTTAAACCACCTTATGCCCTAACTTATGTACTAGGAGTACAGTAAAAAAATATGATTAAAACCCGACATAAAACTGTACGAAAAAGGTTTTTCCTAATGTTTCTCTCTTTGAACTTGTTCTGAAATCACTACTAAGTACCAATTTAAAATCCGCTAATTAATGAGTCAACTAACCCCAGGGTTGAGATCAAAATGTCTTGGTATAAATCTGAGACTGAAAACTCTACTTAGAAGTTAAATTAATACGATTATGAACCTACCGTTTCCGTGAATTTAATAACTACTAAGAAAATCGAACTTGAAGCTGCCCTTATTAAGACCTCGGTGAAAAGTGAAAACGATCTACATAAGAGTTAAATTACAAATGATCGAAATTCACAGAATTGGTAACAGCTGTTCGGAGAAAATTCATCCCCAAGTTCGCCTAGGGTTACACTAAGAAGCATTTAAGTAGAAAACTTGTGTATAAGAAAAAGTTTAGGGTTGCAAAGTTTGATATACGGTAAGCGAAAATAAGGACAGCTCGAGCTTCGCTGGGAGATTTACTTGCTATATTCTCAAAGTGAAATACTTTATTTTTAAATATTCCGTGCCGCATTTTATGTCTAGAAACATAAGCTGAGACGTTAGGCAGACCTGAAAATACATCAACCTTATTACCAAAATCGTCTCAAGTCTCGCCGTCTGAGTTAAGCTCAACGACTCGGTCCGGGCAACGCCCGTCGGCGACACCTAGTCTATTATTAGCGGCGCCATACTTATCACAAGATAAATTCGAGTACACGGTCTAGGTCAAATGATACTGTTAATAGGTGCGAGGTTGCCCATGTGGGACACCATAAAACAAACCTTTACGAGGCACCGTAGTTCGTTCCAGAAGATCATGTCTTTTCGAGTGACATAACCGGGGAAAGAAATGATATATTTTATAATCAAAACACTCGTTTTACTGCAGACATTTATTATGATGATCCGCGTCTAGATTGACACTGAAGTCTGAAAGAACGAAATAAAAATAATCCACTAATCCCGTCCGGTACACACGGACACGATCCTCTAAATAAAATTCTGGTCATGTCTTCGGGCGTGGGTAATAGAAAATTTCACGGCTTTAAAATTTGATGGAAGTCTGACATTCTTTGTAGATTACTTTCCTCGTCGAATGATCTAGATTGTCTTGATTCACATCTCTGTATACTATTATTATAATTTTCTCTTGGAACTAACTGGTGACCAATCTGTAAATCCGTACGGGATGACTAAATTCTCGACATGACTTTATCCTCGTTGCTCGTTTATGTGCCATATAAAAATAGCTAATTATTTAGAACTTACTAATTTTCGCTATTGTTATGTCGAACAATTGTACTGTAAAAACGTGCAAAGATCATCGGTTTCCTGTATTCATTTTTTATTTGAGTTCTTGAACATTATCTGCCTAGCCTTTTCCCAACTATCTTCGGGTCGGCTTCCAGTCAATTCGGAAGCAGCTGAATACCAGTATTTTACATGGAGCCGCTGCCTATTTGACCTTCACACTTCAGTTACTGGGTTAAACGATACCTCTTGGTATAACTGTTATGTTATAAGTATTTCAATTTGTTATATAAGTGGTAATGGGTCAAGAACAATTCACCTTGTGGATTATCTCCGTCTACTGCTACGAAATTCTAGGAAGAGAAAGCTACTTATTTGGCGTCTGTATTTCTTTTTACCTTTTGACCTCAGTTTGACCTTTCATCCTCACAGTCAACGTACTCAGATGTCCGACAGAGATTTTTCCATCATAAATCTCCACTTTCTATTTTATTGTACTCTTTGCTAAAACGTCATTTAATGCTGACGAGGGTCCAATAAAAATAAATCAACCGAGAGAAATTCTCTTTGGAAACTTGACATTGTATACCCTTCTAGAACAAATATTACCAGATGTAGACCTACGTTAAACCCCACGTCATTACTCATTTATGTCAAAACAGTAACTGAAGTGAACCATGATAAAAATAATATATCAGAAAGATATAAAAGTCATGAACATAATCTTGGACTCGTGTAAGAAATCCTAGAATTATTAGTGACGATTTCGTTCAATTACGTTAAAAAACATGACTGTTCCGAACTATCAATACAAAATCAAAAAACCCGATTGCCCAAAAAGTGAACTTTAATTAAATGAGATGGAAACAAGACTTGTTTTAAAAAAGGATTATTATTAGACTGAATACTATAAGCAATATCATGCTAACCGTGCTATTTTTACACCAGTCGAATAAATGCATGCTAAAGTAGTTAAGGGGATCTGAATGTCAGGGACGAAAAGTGGACCCACCAATGGCGATTGGGACCCCCCGTAAGAACTACCGCAAAGGATAAACTTGACCCAATTTCGTTCCAAGATAACATTTGCTAATGGGTTTCTGAAAGCTAATGCATAACAAGTATTTTTTTGGCTTTGGATCAAATGGAATAAGTATTACTGTTAGGAATCGTACTGTATAAAAACAATCTGAAGTACATATCGTTGATATATATAGTTGCACAGAAACAGAATGTATATATATATGTATATGAGTACCGTTGTTAATCGTTGAGCTCCTAAGTTCTGAGTGGAGCTACATGATTACTGATAAATGCGGGCACTGACTGGACAGGTCCACTCAATCTGTGTGGTTCTTTCCTAACACAGAGACACCATTCCACATGGTCTTCACAATGATCTGACCAAGATTATGACTTTAAAAGAGACTGTGACCTCTGCTTGTTTCGGCCTTTCTTCTCAGAGTAGTCAGATAGAAAACGTTTCATCTAGTTTTAAAAATATGATTGACTTGTAAAAGTGTTTGTACATACCTACTTACAGAAATAAAATCATTTATCATTTACCGTTTATTGTTATAAATTGATTCTACGAAAATTATGTGACCATTCTTATCGAAAACGTGCCTGAATTCAGTTAGTTATTCTATTTGCTCTTGCTCCAAATTTTTATATCCTGTTCTCTGCATCCATAAATAATTTTCGTCTTGTCCGTGACCAGAATGTCAGGGGCAAGGAGCCTAGAACGAGGCTACACGAGCGGGAGCCCGGACTAAACCTAATTTGGTTTGGAGATATGTTTAACGGTGCCTGAGACTTAGGACCACATTTCAATATTGGGAGCTGGTAGTTCTATTTTTAGAGTTAAATACATTATTGATAATTCAGTAGCTACAAAACTTGATTCTTATACTGTTGTATTTCCAGGAAATAACAGTTCATCCACGACTGTTATTAATGTTTCTGGAAAATCAAAGACACAGCGATCGATTCCAACATCATAATTTACGGTTATGAGGCCGTCACCAATATTTCACGGCTAATATAGCACTACAGACAGACGGAGACATCAATCATACAGCAAAGTAGTGAATTAAATATCAAGTTGGAGCCGAAACAAACGCGACGTCAGTACCAAGAACTATTAATGAAGCAACATTACGTAAAAGATTCTATGGTATTAATCATCCCTTTCTACCCCCGAGAGAATGCGATTCGTGGGTCGCCATCAATCATGAAATAAGAACAATAGCTACATTATCGGTGTAATAAAAGTTATATGCTTCTGTAACCATTCGAAATTATCTTGAAAAGCTGCTGATTCATTATTACCGACTTCAGAAAGAAGGAGGTTATCAATTCGACATGTTTATATATATTTTTTTGTTTGTTAGGGCAAAACTCCGTCATATATAGACGGTTTTTCAAAATTCTTTTTTTGTTCGAAAGGGGTTTATTTCGAAATGATCCCATTTAAATTTCATATAGATTTGATGATGAGTTTCGGAGACAGACAACGGAACTCTTCAAAAAATGACAGCAAATCAACTGCGATTGCTGTTATTGCATTAATATGCGTTGCTTTGATCCGAAGTATGATGAAATTTTGAATTGGTGTGGGGTAGGTACTAAAACTAAAATTAAGAAAAAAACAACCGACTTCCAAAAAAACACTACAAAGTGAAAAATAACTAAAATTTCGGAAGTCGGTGACTTTAGATATGTATTTAAATTGTTTGTCACCGCCTTCCGAAATTAAGTTATGTTTCACTTTGTAGTGTTTTTTTGGAAATCGGTTGTTTTTTACTCTACATTAATTTCAAAGTATTTTCATTTTATCATCGGGTGTAAACATATTTAATAGTAGTCTTTGTAGTTGGGGTCGGCTTCCAGTCTAACCGGATGCAGCTGAATACCAGTATTTTACATGAAGCGACTGCTTATCTGACCCCCACAACCCAGTTTCTGGGTAATACGATATTCTTAGGTAAGTCTGGTTGTCAGACTATCGAGCGTCTAGCGATCGGAAAACGTAATAGTAGTCTCATCAAAACGTGCCAAATATTCAGTATTGTCTTCTGAGTAATTAAATTGACCAAACTGTGCTGAAAACTGAAGTTACATCATTAGCACAAAATCCTTAAAAATCAAAATCAAAAGTCATTTATTCAAACTACGCTGAGAGTCAGCACTTTTTGAACGTCAAAATTACATAAGACAGTCCCCAAAAAAACGCCCGCCCTTCACCACTTCATAGTGCTTTAGCTGGGAAGAAGAAGTGGCGCAACAAACTCCCCAGCAGCACAGCTGTCTGTTAAGTTGGAAGAACTTGATTCTATACAATAATAGGTAAGTACTCGTAATTAACATTCTACAATAAATTAAAAAACAATAATAATTAATAGAAAAATTAAAAAAAAATGGTTTGTACAGTCAAATAAATTAAACAATGATATGAAGGAACTCATATGACCTGTCAGTAGGTAAGCTGATTCCGGTGAAAGAACACAAAGGTTGTCTTGAGTTAATCACAGCGACCGACGACTTACTGAACATCGTTAGGTATCTGGTGAAAACCTTCTGTTGAATCCAAATCCTGTATACTCCAGATATTATTCACTTTCAGTTCCACTAGTTTCTTAACTTGAGAGTTACACATACAGATCCTGTGCCCTCGAGTCTGTCGCTGAGTTATCTTATTTAAAGTTCCGGTACGAAAACTTTGTGAGCAACCAGATATTTATTGTGATAACTCAATATATTACAGGGATGAAACTATGTAAGTGGATGTTAGGGACTGTGCTTTGGCAGTGAGTAATGAAGATATAAGTATGTACATTTTTTACCTTACATAAACTTGGAAAGTATTTTTTTTTTGTTTTCGTGATTTTGTTCAAATAAAATATTTTTTCTTTCTAATACTTAATCCTATCCTACTATTATGATAAATGAGAAAATTTGTACCAGTATATTTGTTAGGATGTTTGTTATTCAATCACGCAAAATCGGCCGAACGTATCTGGATGAAATTTGGCACACAGATAGTTTATAATCTGGATTAAAACATAGGCCTTTTTTATCCCGGTAGTACGTTCCCTTGGGATGATTTCCGACCGGCGCAGCCACTGGCAAAACCAAGTAAGGGCTATAAATTTTAATGAATCATTGGAGGTAGTCAACCAGTCAACCCGGTAGTCACTTTATTCCAGGAGATTAAATGTTACTGAATGCACTCAAAAACTGAAGATGTCTCCTATAATTTGGATGATATCCAGTCGTTTTATTACTACGCACGGGTAGATAGTCTGGCACAGCCTGCTTGTTTGTATACCCCGCTAGCCAACATATTTAAATACCACAACACGACTTCTATTGCCAAAAAGTACCATGACCTTTAACACGCGCCGTTAAGGTTCAAATTCGTAACAATGCGGAAGATATGCTGGCATTTTAAGTTCAAGAGCGTGCCAATTTTGCTGAATGGACTGAGCAGCTGTTGTTGTTCGGTATAATATGTATCAACACTATTATATAAACATAGCCTGTCGTATTTTGGCAATGCGGTAATATTATGTTAGGTGTTTAATATTTAGCGATGTTTTATATATGGTTGCATGAGCAACTTGTTTCTATCGAAAAAAAAATAACTTTGTATGTAACCTTGAACGTTTTGATGGCACAATTACGCGTTCAATGATAATGATTACGTCTGTTATTTAATACTCGAGATGTTTTCACCCTCATATGTTTACATGCAAGTAAGTATTGATAAGCTAATCAGAAGTTTTCCACTTAGGAGCTCGATCCAGGCAAACTTTCAATTATTCCGATTAACGAAAGGTCAAGCGTGTCTGAACTACAGGCTGGGAGATTGATGATTAGCTTGGATTACGTTAAAGGTTACGTCAAACTGTCCGGTGTAGACAGATACATTGTATTCCGTGCTGTTTCTACTGTGATAAGGAAATCTATACGCACGCATTGTGTTGACTTAAGCGAAATGTACAGTCGGTGGAAAAGTGCTATGTTACTAATATTATAAATGTGAAAGTTTATATGCTTGCATGTTCAGATGTTTAGATGTTAGTTACTCAATCACTCAAAAACAGTTCAACGGATGATGGAATTTGGCAAACGGACAATTTATATCCTGGATTAATACATAGGATACATTTTATCCCGATAGTGGGTTCCTGAGGAATATTTTTCGACGTACACGCGGGCGAAGCCGGCAAAAGCTTGTAAGAATACAAAGTGTTAAAACTTTTTAACAAAAAAATTACACCGCCGAAAAAACTGAAAAGCAAAAAATTATAAATATTTTTCGTTTAACCTTTATAACTAAGTTCTTAAACTAATGTAAGTATACCTAAGTAATTTTGAAAACAATCAATGAACAAAGTTCACTAAATTACCTTATATTTAAAAAAATAACCTGCGTTTATTACATTAAAAAAATACGAGTCGATTTGAGAACCTCCTCCGTTTTTTCGTCGGTTAAAAAGTTACAAAAAATATAATGTAATATTACCAAACTATTAACATTATATATTATATACTACGGGTTATTTTGTAGCACACACAGGATATTTAAAAATCTTTTTAAGAAACACGGTGTAAATACGAAACAAAATTAATGAAATCAACGGCCTTTGCTATAAAATTCAAGGCCCAAATCATCAAAAAGTTTCAGCTGTCGAGCCTCAATTTAATAAAGCTGTATAAATTAATACGTTTACGTAAAAAGCTGCAGCACCTGACGACGACAATGCTAACGATGTTATCACCGCGTTCGTCTGCTACACCTGCCACAGCTGAGAGTGGGCAGATGGAGCTGTTTTATTGCGAACGTGTGAGATTTATGTAATGTGCTAATTAATTATACAGGAGCACCGTTTTAGGGACTACGCAATTTTTATCCTACTTGTATCATCAAGTTTGTATGTTTGGATATTTGTTACTCAATCACGCAAAAACGGCAGGAAGAATTAGGATGAAATTTAGCACCTGTCAGTCATCATCATCATTTCAGCCGAAAGACGTCCACTGCTGGACATAGGCCTCTCTCAAAAGGGAGGTTTTGCCATAATCGCCACGCTTGGCAGGCGGATTGGCGATCGCAGTATGGTGGTAAAATGCATAGAGAACGCTGCTGCCCATTCTCTAGTAAGTCCCTTAATCGCCTTCTACGACACCCATGGGAAGAAATGGGATGGTGCTATTCTTTTACGTCCGGTACCACACCTGTCTGTCTATAACCTGAATTAAAACGTAGGATGGTTTCATGCCTGTAGTACATTACCGTCGGATAATAATGAATTGAATTGCTTGAATTTGCACGTAGCCCTCTTCCTCTCTCCTAATTTTGCTGTGCCCGACAGGGTCCATATTGTTCCCACTGTTAATTCCATCTTTTAATTACATATGGAATGCAATAAAGAATTGAGTATTGAATCTTCGACCTCCACGAAGCGGAGCTTTTGGCAAAAGCCAGTATTAAATAGAAGATTGTATACCTACTCTTATTTGTGTACACCATCAAAATTACATATCTAATATATAAAATTCTCGTGTCACAGTTTTCGTTGCCATACTCCTCCGAAACGGCTTGACCGATTTTGATAAAATTTCGTGTGCTTATCGGGTAGGTCTGAGAATCGGCCAACATCTATTTTTTTTTTGTGCATTAGGAAACTGCCAAAAAATCGGGAAAACTTAAATTACATTTTCTATGGGAATTTTGTATGGACAGGACAACGTCTGTCGGGTCAGCTAGTATAAATGTAGAAATTAATAATGTTATTAGTGTTTGTTTTATTTTAGATAAGTTGGGCTTTCCTAATTTGTTACTTAAAAGCGTGACGATTTAGCAAATCTATTTCTTAAAAGGGCTTTAAATTGCTTTTATTTGACACTTTACTAACCATCCAATCCGATCTAACTGTATCCTAAATTGGGGTATTATTAGACTGGATAGGATCGTTACCCATCGGTCCCAGTCATCGGTTCCAATTAGCCTCTAAAGAGAATAGTAGATACTTGAAACTCAGAGCTTTCCAATTATTCGTAAAATCGAAACATGATTAAAATTGTGTGACTTAGAGCTAGTTTTTCAATAGACAGATAACTTTTAACTAAAGAATAAATATTGCAGTTAGACGGCGTTTGTATAGAAAATAAACTGCCAGATTTATTCTTCAGATAAAAGTTATTTGACTATTGAAAAATCAACGTGCATTGATCTGTATAAAAAAGTGCAGTTATCATTAAATCCAAACAATAGAAATTCCGCTTACCACATGACGGCAAAGCGAATCGATACGATAATAAATTCAAAATCAATTTGTGCGCGACTGTCCGCGTACAAGTTAACCGCACGAATGGTATGCGAACTTGGCGTAGGTACAGTGCGACACAGACGGTACGAAACACATAAATTACAAGCATTTACATAATATATTTTATGCACTCGCATAAACGATGACGTCTGTCACACGAAGTACATAGGAAAGTGTGTGCATAAATGTCGATGATGATTTGCGAATGATTATTCGAATGCACGCATCGGTAAAATGCATTTTTTTAGTGGGTAGGGATTTTGAGAAAGTTTAATCATTGTTAATGTAAAGTTGAGCTTATAGCCTATAATAGATCAATTAAGAGGACTCAATTAAATAATAAAACTATGTGGTGATCATCCAACGTGCATGTAACCAATTTAGCACGTATTCGTCTACCTTACCGAATCGCGGACCTCTCGCATCGCGCAATGGAAAAGATGTTTACCTGAAACAGAACAAACATAAATTAAATATGAGATACGAAAAAATCATATAGGAGCTTGTGGCTAAGTAATCACAGCTGCACGGGTCGATCAATCAGGTTAAGTTACTCTTGCCACGGTAGGTGCATGGATGGGTAACCATCTTTAAACATCAAGACCCCTCCGTGTCTCGAAAATCACGTTAAGCCGTTGGTCCCGGTTGTCATTCCTGGATCTTTGACAGTCGTAACGGGTCGTCAGAAGCCCGAAAGTCTGACAAGTAGTTTTACCAAAGGGTATCGTATTACCCAGTAACTTGGTTGTGGAGGTCAGATAGGCAGTCGCTCCATGTAAAATACTGGTATACAGCTGCATCCGGTTAGACTGCAAGCTGATCCCAACATAGTTGCTATGCAGATGATACGAAAAAATCATATATTCACTCATAGCGCTGAAGTAATATCCGCGTTAAATATTAAGTAGCTCTCAACTAATTTGGTACTTAACAGCACGCTAAAGTTTTACTCAAACGCTCCATGTTTCGGCAAATTCCTGAAACCGTAATGAGAGCAAGCTAAAGGAGATGGCTTTATACGATACTCAACAGAACTTAAGATACGCGAACGTATCGCAAGTCTACACCCGTCTTTAGCACGTGGCAAAGACGCTAAGCTACCTGGGTGTGTAGTCTCACTAACACTTATGTAAGATTAGTCAAGCACTCCCTATTTAACGTAGTTTCGTCTCCCGAGAACTTGATAACGTTAACACGCTACAAATTCTAGTTCGTACAACAATGTTAACTTCAACTATGGTGTATGACGTTAGTGCATAGTTGGAACAGGTAATTATACCAAGCTTCCGCTAACCCGATCCGCAGCAGACACACCGGGCGTCGGCGGAGGGTGGACAACGCCCTCTTCCGGCCCCCCTAAATGGGTCCAGGGGCGACGGATCTGGGGAAATCCGTCGCCCTCTACTTCTTAGGACCCGAGATGGCGGCGCGTATAGTGTTCCACGCGCGCCTCTATATGATGTAAGGGGGGAGTCTAACACCTCACTCCCCCCCAAACGCGAGGTGGCCCCCAGAGGCGGGCTGGCACTAGCCGGGGATCGCGGAAGTCGCATTAGATCCCGTGATCCCCGGTGCAAGTGTGGGACGGAACACCGGGGTGGTTTTAGTCAGTAAGAGTCTGACAGACCCCTCCGCCCTCCCCAGGGCGGAGGACATCCATGAGGATTTCCCCCGTTATAAAAAAGGTAATTATACCAAGCAAATACACAGGATAGCAGCAACAATGATGCGCAATCTAGTACCATGGATTCAGAACAGATTCAGTGGGCCTACTCTATAAATCCGTCAACGAAGATACGGGCGCGACCGAAATCAATTTGAAACTTTGAAGTGAACTCTACACCCGATTAATTAACTTTTTCGGATGAGCAAAAACACATCGGGGGTACGAAACAACTGTCAAATCAAGTTGTCATACGTCAAACAAATATCATGTCCGTAGGTGATACGGAATAGGAGTGGCCCGTAACTTCGGCTGAAACTACGGATTTCTTGAATTGGGAGTATACCTCCTGACCCGTTGACATTTTTCGTTAGTTATTTAAAAAAATACTATTCTTTACATTTTGACTGTGTAAGAATTACTTCTCTATAAAACAGTAGTGTTTTTTTTTTTAAATTAATCGACGATCAATTTCTACATTAGGTGGTACATAAGGGGAAAAAATGAGTTTTTTTTTTCTGTAAGTAGGTTTGTAGAAACACTTTTACACGTCAATCATATTTTTTAAACTAGATGAGGTCGGCGTTTCCTATCTTACTACTCTGAAAAGAAAGGCCGAAACAAAAAGAGGTCACAGTCTCTTTTAAAGTCCAGACATAATCTTGGTCAGATCATTGTGAAGACCATGTGGAATGGTGTCTGAAAGGGTCTTTAGGAAAAAGCCACACAGATAGAGTCTAGAATTGATGATAGATAAAGTGTAATTCAAGATATTATTTGAGACGGATTGCAGTGCAAGCTACAACCACTTCTATCAAAGATTGTTTGGCCTACAATACATTTTACAATTTCCGCTTCGAATATTACTATTTTCATTGCATTTCATTATGATAGCATCAGTGTAAGGCTATAAAGATCCATAACTAGTTATATCATAAGTATTATTCGTTCTAGCGTAGATTTGCATAAATATTTTTGGGTCACCAGTTTAAACGTAAAATCAGTTTTAATAATCGAATATGTATCCAAATTAATACCTATAAACTAAGGTCCCTTTTAGTGGTATGGTAATTTTATTCTGGGTGCATCGTTGTCACACATAATCATATAATGAATGTACTATGTTAAATATTGTACTGGAAACATTTTAAAAGAGTAACGGTGGAGTTTCTTGCCCATTCTTCTCCATGCGAAACTACATTTTGGAAGGGGCGACTAGAATCAATTTTATTTTAATGTAAATGTTGACGTTCAAAAGTGCCTTTTAAGTGCCTATTTGAAATAAATGCTTTGACTTTGACTTTGAGTGAAGCTACATATTTCGAGACCATCTGAAACTAATTTCCGGAATCCCAAGCATATAATATCCTGAACAGATGGCTTTATATACTCTTGTAAGGGACCCTTAGATGACCGGACAATTGAATAAACGCAATAACTGACAGAGAAAGGGACTTTATGGGAACATAACAATAATCTGAGTCATCCAAATACACAATCACAGGATATAGAAATATCGGAAGAGGAAACATGACGTCATCATACTCATCTTTATGGGCTGAGATTTATAAAAACAAGAGAGAGAGTTATAAAACTTCACACAGCACAGCACAGTTGGCGCAGTGGTTAAGCGATTCACTGCTGCGCTGCGTGTCGCGGGTTCGATTCCCGCACGGAACAAATATTTGTATGACCGACAAGTAGTTGTTCCGGGTCTGGCTGTTTGTGTATGTGAGTTTAATTAAATGTTTGTAAACGCACCCACAGTACAGGAGAAATTCCTAGTGTGGGGCAACGTTTTTTTTTTAAAAAAAAAACATATTTTTACTTCGAACAGTTGATTCGGTTAGATTTTTATTACCAACTAGTTTCCGCGAGTGGCTTCGCCTGATAAAAAGTAGCCTATGGCTTTACCCAGGGTTCAAAGTATACCAAATTTCATCAACATCGGCCCAACCATTTCGAAAATTTATCTGAACAAACAAACAGGCAAAAAAGTTAAAAGTAGCTTTTTTGTTACCTACTGTATATACTTTCATATGCATTGAGTAAAAAGCAGTTATTATGACATTACAAACAGACACTTCAATTTTATTTATAGTATATTTATGTATGAGTAGATATACAGTAGACCGAACATATTTCGAGTTAAGAACCTATTCTTAACACGAAATATGTTCGGTCTACTATGACGCTACTCACATCGCGTTTGCATTAAAATTCTACAAACCGAAAATTGATATAATATCCATGAATTTGATTTTTGTAGGAACATTATTTCACCTGTAACTGAACCAAAAGTATATTTTCAGAACACCCTTTGTTCCACACCCTTCCGAAACTCGATGACCTAAAACCGTCAATCAAAATAACGGTGGCCCTCTATTGAAATAAACGCACTCGGCAATTATTGAAAGCTGCCGATAGGCCGAGCCGATATCCAGCCCTTAATAACAGCACCACATTAATCTACGTTGCCCTTTGCGTCGGGGCAGCAGTATTTCACGCGAACGAATTAATTCGTGTCTGAATTGCTTTGTTGCATCAGTAAAAAGTTACCGTTTCACTTCGCGATGTATGTATATGGAATTTGGTAAATTTTACAAGAAAATATTATGTAGAACTTTCCTTTCATGAAAGAAAGAAGTCCGTTTGTTTACGATAAAGATGATGCAGAGAAAGAACACAAACAAAAAAAAGCACAAGTTGGGGGAAAATATACGTCACATCCACGCAGAACCGCCATCGCTTAGCCTAAAGCTACGACCCTATACGAAGCATAGCCCCGAGCTGGTTTTCATCAAATTCTTGTTAAGGTTAATATAAAAACACGTTTTTGAGAATGACTTCAATATAGGTACCTATTTTTAGTAGCCTCCTACAATACAGAAATCATTGAAGAAATTACGAGTATATGTCAATATCATACGACACGACAGGATCTGATTCCGTACAAAAATAGGCTTCAATCCAATCTTATAACAAACATATTAAGGAAAAACAAGAAGAAACGACGTGACAAAGGCCGTGTTTCAACTCTGTATCAAATAACCATAGGATGTATTAATCTCTGAGAGTGCCTTCGCACCCTCTCACGTCATTGCATTCGAAAGGAGGAAACTCGTGTCAAACTTTCTTACACTAATTTGTCAGAAGCAGCCCTCTTACGTTGATAATATGACACTATCATAAAAGAAGATTATGCATAGTCACGTTACAGGTCTCTCTAACAATGTCAAAGACTGTAACAAACTTGGAACTTGGCACCTTGTTTATCTAAATGAAGTCGTTTGAGCATTAAAACTTGCGACGGCACACTAATTGCTTTGGCACCGCTCATAAGCATGTGTGTACTAGATGTTTATTACAGCGCTAAATTATAAGGTAGATTTTTGTAGTTTAAACATATATTTAATTAAATAGGAAAAGTTTATAGAGTATCATATTGCTACCAAACATCATTATATAAAGCTTGAGACTTATTTCAATGCATATCAAATTACATATTATGACACTTTTAATGTCCAGATTTATGACAGTCATTTCAAACCACCTTTTTAGAAGAGTTATCCAAGAGAAGGCGATGACGACGCCTATATAGAATAAATCGACAAAGTTATCGACTCACACAAACGGTCAATACATTACCCTAATAAGTCAACTTGCTCGATCAAGATAAGATCGACCATTCGAACCACCAGCGAGTCCTCAGAGCATTCATATGAAAGGGCACTCGGTGAAGAAACCGTTCGTTAAGGATTTAGTATATCATGTGACAAAGTGGTCGTGTCGAAGAAGTTTTATTTTCTTTGTGCGCCCCTTATTTATACCGTCGTAATAAGTTGTGACGTTGTAAAAAGTTATTCTTTCAACGCTGTAGGTTCAAGTTACGTCCCGTGTTTCATGAGTTGGTTACGCTTGTTAGTTTATGTTGTGTTTTTTAACTACATACCATAGATCAGCTACTTTTGTATGTTTTCTGACTCTTTTATGTGACATATTGTTATTTTATTTTACGGCATTCAAGTAAAAGGTCAACCCTTCGACCCAAAGCTAATCATATTATGCGAGATGGCCACGCAACACGCATCTTTTAGAATTACGAATTATAAATTGGTTTTTGGTCAATACTTACAAAAGCAGTTTAACAAGTAGGTAATTCAATACATAAAAAGTTACAAGTTAAACAAACCAGTAAGTGTTTGTGACAGATACTGATGCACAAAAGCAATTCACAAAAGATAAAACAAAGATGCTCCCAAAATCTCCTTTCAAGGAGTTACACAATCAAAGGTGAAAACAGGACATTGTTGCAAATGGAATGAAGCCAAACACTTTTGAGCAACAATGAGAAGCCAGTGGGAGGGGAGACCGAAACAGCTCCCAAACTCAGGCAAGCCAGGCAAACCAAAGGCCTTAAGGGGAAAGCGTTGGCTTGGCAACTCTGCCAAGTTGAATTAATTTATTCTTGGAGAGACGTGTGTAACTTTGAAACTTCACTGTTGCTACTAGTCATCTGAATTAAGATAACACTGACTTTGTTTGGTTAAATTCGCAACCGAAATTCACAGTAGAGGATTTAATATTTAATGCATGTTCGTTAGCAGATTTATCTGGGTTAATAACTAGCTCTTAGTCATTCAGAGCATTTGTTTGCTTCTGTGGTCAAAAGGTTAATTAAAAGTGGAATTAAGGTTAATCACAGCACTCGATTGCAATTTTTGGTACTTACTTTGTGCAGTTTTGAAATAGCTTTTACCTTAGATCGTATAGTACCATAAGATTTTAATCCCGGGAAATTATGAAACTTAATAACCAAATTGATCATCAAAATTGTTCCTACTGTTTTTAACGATGAGAAGTTTACCTAACCAAAACTTCTTTGTTCATCAAGTCTACCAATCAAGGATACGCCCAGACGAAATCTTCAAGCAACTTACAATTCTAATTAACAATTATTTAGTAGGTATATTTACACACTTACAAAAATGGTAAGTACAAATATCAGCAGGCACGTAGGACTTAAGCCAACACATAATAATCAAACAGGCGACATCATTAGAACCCCGACCATGCGCGTCCTCAGGTTGATTAAAACGTAAATACATATTTAAGCAGCACGTGGGTATGCGACCTTCGCAGGGCTACCGGTGCCCTTAAAGGATCGCCTTTGTCTTTACGCACGATCGCGTTCAATCCAATGATCCTGCTGCCTTTATATTTTAAGATTTCTTGCACTTTGTACATTATTTGGTTAGTGTTTGGATGATTTTTTGTTTTCTTAATTACTATTTTAAGAGTATTCCGAAGTGCTGTTGGTATTTTGTATTTGGGCTGACTGTCCTCATCTCTCTAGCACGTGTCGGCATTTGACCTTCGCAGGGCTACCACTGCCCTTAAAGGATCGCCTTTGTCTTTACGCACGATCGCGTTCAATCCAATGATCCTTGGGCACGCCACGATAGCGGCGGTAAGTCCCCTCTTTGAGGAGTGGCTTGAGAGGCGGCATGGCGTCCTCACCTTCCGCCTGACGCAGGTCCTCACCGGACACGGTTGTTTCGGGAGGTTCCTGTTTCGCATAAGGCGGGAGGAAACGCCCGGGTGTTTCCATTGCGAAGATCGCCCTGAGGACACGGTGGAGCATACGGTGGCGGTCTGCCCGGCTTGGGCGGAGCACCGCCGTGTCCTCGAGGAGGCGATCGGCGGCGGCGATCTCTCGCGTCCGGCCCTGGTTCAGGCCATGGTACGGAGCGAGAGTGAATGGTTAGCCGTCACCTCCTTCTGCGAAGCAGTAATGCTCGCGAAGAGGGAGGCGGCGCACGTGAGGGAGAGGCAGTATATGCGCCCTCACGGCCGTAGTCGCCGCGGGAGACGCCCTGGGCGTCGGGAATCCCAGGCTGATTCCCGGCCACCGTAGGCGCGGGCTTGCGGACGGCGAGTAATGGGTAGCTCGCTGTCCGGTAAGGACCAAGCCCGGGTCGACGGCGCGTTGTGTTCCACGCGCGCCTCAAAGAGATGTCAGCACCAAATGGGGGGGTCCGCAAGGGCCAATGCCTGCTAGGGGTGCGGGTTGTTCGAAAGAGATACCGCGGCCCCTAGCACACAGGCAACTGAGGGAACACGGGTGGGTTTTAGTCAGTAAAAGTCTGACACGCCCTCCCGCTCCACCCAGTGCGGGAGAAGTTATTTGATGATTTCCCACCCAAAAAAAAAATAAAAAAAAAATCCAATGATCCTTGCTGCCTTTGTTTCTTAATTTTTTTTGAGCTTTGTCAAATATTTGGTTAGTGTTTGGAAGATTTTTTTAATTTAATTATTACTAAATGAGCCAGCTCTTGACCTCGATCACGCCTAATGGAAAGCGATTGATGAGGTCTATGATGAATCGAGCGTGCCCAGAAAATGCCTGTTTACTCTTGTTTTTTCTCAAATACTTTTTTTTTAACATTTAGAAGTGCTAGTATTTTTCAGTGGGCTGAATACCCTCATCCTTGCAAGCACTTGCCGGCATTTAACCTTTGCAGGGCTACTTGTGCCCGGTGTGTGCCCTGTGAAGGTTTGCCTTTGTCTTCACGCATGATCGAATTCAATCTAATAATTCTTGCCACCTTTGTATGTTCGGATTTCTTGACCTTTGAGGTTAAATTGATAATTTAGTTTGTGTATGAAGAGCAACCTGAAATGCTGTTAGTATTTTTGTTAGATCAGAATGTGCACCACCTTTTTGAGTAACCTCATCCTCTTTCTAGCACGTGCCTACATTTGACCTTGTTAGGGCATCTGCCCTTAAAGGACAGCCTTTGTCTTTACGCACGATCGGATTTAATTCCGTGATCTCTGCTACCTTTGTGCTCAGAACAGTAATTGAAGCTTTGGGCCAAGTGTTATGTATGATTTGATTTATGCCTCTAAAGAATTTGTTTTAATTAACATTAGTACCTAGATAGCACGCACACATTATTAGCACGCATCTTGATAATGATGAACGGAACTCCCTTTTCCACACTTAAGACTCTCAATCGGTCAGTTGTGCGTGGAGAAATCACGCATCTTACGAAATATAATATTTGCAGATTGAATGCCATTTATTTATATACTACATTATTTACACTATGCCATTAATATCAGTCTAGCTTTTGGGCTACGGCACATAAAGTTTCTGTAACCCATGAACCTGTCAGTAACATTAAAGCCAAAATACATATTTCTCATTCGACCAACATGTAACATCTACTAGTAAAACCACAGCGCAATCGCAATAATAAAAAAAGGTATATGACCTTCACTCACATAATTATTTGAGCACGTGCCAACTCGACCTTCAAAGGGCTACTGGAGTACCAGTTCCATTAAAAGACCACATTTGTCTTAATGCAGGAATACATTGAAACGCTGATTCCTTTGTGTTTCTTCAGAATTCCGTAGTTTGAGCACAGCCCAGTGATATTGACGGTAAATCGGGATTCAATTAGACTTCTAATTCGAAGGATCCGTGTTTATGTATTGGATTTGTATTTAATTACATTGTATTTTGAGGTGAACATTGAATACAGAGCCTAAAGAGATTTATTTCTTTGATCTGTTACTAAGAAAAGGATTTTCAGTTTGTTACTGGCAAAGTTGACACCCACTCATATGCACACATATTGTAAATCAGGACAACTGTGAATTTTGGCAAAAATATCAATATCTCAAGATCTTTTAAAGCATGTGGAACTGTGCCTAGTCTCATTTCTAGTCAAGCTAGCAAAAAACCGGAAACTTATAAACCCATCCTGTCGTAAACTCTAGCCCAGACTGTTTTACGAGATATAAAGCTCAAAACAACCACCCTAATGTACCGTAGACACGTCAGACTGGATAACTGGGCTACGGTCACCGTATTAGCCGATGCGCATGATTGCTCAATACGTTGCCAGCCTAATAGAGGCACTTCATCAATATGGGACCGGAGCTAGGCAAACTACGGGCCCTAATAACTCTGTATTCAAAGATATTCATGCCGTCAATTTTGAGATACATCTTAATTAAGATCAAGGGAATTCGTCCAGAGATGTAGATGAAAATTAAACAAGCCTCTTAACGTAATTGGACAAAGTAAAACTAGAGTTGGAATTTGCTTATAAAGTTGATTTATCTGGAGATACTTTTTGGCTTATTCGGGAACTTTAATGAACATAGAAAAAGCCCTGGTGAAATATTAAAATTGATGGCGCCTCAGCAGCGAGTAATGAAATAAAATAATCAAATAGCTTCGCTATGATATTCGACGTTGATGATTCCAGCTCAGCTGAAGGCGAGAAAAACTTTTACTGTCTTTGCATAATTCGCAAGGGACCAAATTGATTTTTGTAAAATGAGAACTGAAAGGTTATTCTGAATTCTTTCTTAGTTTTATCATCATTTAATTTAAACGAAAAATTATCAAAAGGACTTAATTAGTAGACGTATACAACCAGTTGCTTCATTCCGTAATTCTATCAGTTCATACATTGAATACCTTTTAGCAACTTCTTCCAGTGTGTCTTCCACTCCTTTCATGAAAGTCCATTTATAGGAACATTCTGTGTTGTGTTCGCATAGATCAAAGTTAACAACCAACAACTTTACAGTATTACCGCCAATGTAGAGAGAAACATCACACTCTACGGCGTCCATATTAATTTCCTCGGCCATTACCGTCGTAGACTAGGCTTCCCGAACGTTAGCACCGCCAAATGTGAAGGCAACACCATCATAAAATTGCGGATAGAAGTTCACGTCGTATATGCACTTAGCTGATTATATGTATACACGCCTGTTATAAGCTGTAAGGGCTTACGCAGGAATGGTACGCGTCAGATTCGTTTCCGGAACAGTAGAGGCTTTGTTTTCGCGTTGAGTTGTAGTTTCCATTCACTGGTGGATGTTTTGATACCCAGGCTTAGCACTAAGTAACAGCAAAGAATATCGTCACTATCAGGTATTTCTTTCTTGATAAATGAAGCTTTGGATTATCTTGCGGAGTACTTTCACCTTGAGCTGGACGATATATGTGCCCGCACTGCCATAAAAACGGTTAATTAGCCAATCCTAAATCGGCTCTGAGGATCGAGTTAGAATTAATAACGACGAAAGACGAAAACTCGTCAATCATATCGACACATAGTGAGTTCCAAACTATCTAAATCATTCACTAACAACAGAAACAAGAACGAAGTAAAAGAAAAACTACCTCATGAAATCAAAACGAACACGAATACCTGATGCTAACTTATTGACCCACCCTAATCTGTCACGGGACAGTCGTCTAAGTCATGAATATTTAATAATAGTAATACAAACGATACTTCCTAGGAACAGAAATAGACTTACGTACGAGTACGTCTGCTCTGAATATTTATTAGTTTCTCGACACTGCACTCCACGGCCATACCAACCGGTTTCCTTAAAGATGTTGAATTATGCACTGAACTGTTGCTATATTGAACTGAATGGCTTTGGAAGGAGTATGTGCTAATGACTACGTTAAAATTTTGTAATGAAAGGCTGTTATATAAAAGGAAAAATAAATGCAATTTAAGAATGGTTGTATCTAATGGACATGGAAGAATAAATATTCCTTTACTTATTTGTTATTTATGTTATCCTTCTTTCCAACTACAATCAACAGACTAACGTATCTGCGACAGCTTTACTTAATACACGATCATCATTTATCTACTATTCTGACTTCTCATCAAAGCTACACTACTTCATAAATCCGCTGATGTACCTATTGTAACAAAAATACTTTCCAACTCTCTACATCTCCGTCTCTCCTTACATCTGCATCACTCTTTACATCTCCATCTCTTTTTACATCTCCATTGTTCTTTACATCTTGATCTCTAATTTTCCATTACCTTTACATCTTTCTTCATAATCGCTTTACTACTTCTTTCCTTCGCTGCCCCTCATCCCTTGGTCCACCACACCTCAACAACGTAATGATAAACATTCTAGCCGAACACGTAAACATTCTATGTACGGAACTTGCGAGGAATGAAGATACGCATACGCATTTAGATTTAATTACACGGGCCTTGTTTACGCTCAGACCGAAGCGGCGACGCGCCTAATTTGAATAGGAATTCCTATTTCCTTGAGTTTAGGAATAAGCTACACAGTATTGTTTGTCTGTGGTACTGTTATTTTGTTTGGTTAGGATTTTGGGTAATGTTGAATGATATTGCAAATAATTTCATTAGGGATTTCTTGCATGTGCGAATACCACACCGCATTCAAACTCAAAGCATTTATTTCAATGAAACCATTTACAGGCACTTTTGAATTGTCAAAAAGTCGACCAGTTGGAAAGTTGAAGCTAGTTGCCCATTCCAAAACGTAGATCTCTATGGAGAAGAACGGGCAAGAAATTTTAAGTCACAAAATATTCTTCCCCTGTTTGTCATTGCGGTCATTAGCAGATGCTAGTCACTATTTTGATTCAAATAATTTCGTAAGTCATGTTATCTTATAAAACGGACAGTGATGGCAAAAGTTCTAAGCTCTCTGTTAAACGCGTAAACACAAAACGGGAATGATCCATAATCTCGAAATAATACATGATTCATTAAAGACTAACACCACTCACTCAAATACTACTCTACCTACCACAAAGCTGTATTCATCATCCTCAACAACAAACAATACTACATTCTAGGAAGCTCATTGCGTATTGGTTCCCATCAATTAGAAGATAAGGCACACTTGATTGATTCACTGGCGCAACAAAGGGTGCGTTTACGCCGCCAAGACTGATAACCCCTGCATGCTTAAGTTATCTCTTGTATAATTATAGTGACTTATGAGTTCGGAAGACTCCACTTATGTCGATTTATCTGAGAACATTAAAGTTTTTTTTAGGGTGGGTTATCATCAAATAACTTCTCCCGCTCTGGATGGAGCAGGAGGGCGTGTCAGACTTTTATTGACTAAAATCCACCCGTGTTCCCTCAGTTGCCTGTGTGCCAGGGGCCATGGTATCTCTTTGAAACAACCCGCACCCCTGGCAGGCATCGGCCCTTGCAGACCCACCAGTTGGTGCTGACATCTCTTTTAGGCGCGCGTGGAACACAACGCGCCGTCGACCCGGACTTGGTCCTTATCGGACAGCGAGCTACCCATTACTCGCCGTCCGAGAGTCCGCACCTACGGTGGCCGGGAATCAGCCTGGGATTCCCGCCGCCCAGGGCGTCTCCTGGGAAGGCTAGGGCCGTGAGGGCTCTTATACTGCCTCTCCCTCACGTGCGCCGCCTCCCTCTTCGGAAGCATTACTGCTTCGCAAAAGGAGGTGACGGCTTCCCATGCACTATCGCTCCGTACCATGGCCTGGACCAGGGCCGGACGCGAGAGATCGCCGCCGCCGACCGCCTTCAAAAGGCAACGGCACGGCGGTTCTCCGCCCAAGCTGGGCAGACTTCCACCGTGTGCTCCACCGTGTCCTCAAGGAATACTAAAGTTCAGCTATAAAATTATGCTTATTTTTGCTTTTACGGTCAGTAGTATCTACTTAGTACCTCTTTTTACGAAAACTACGCGGAAGTAGGAGTAGGTTTGAACTTTGGCACAGTTAGAGTTAATATGGAGAAGGAACAATCCTTCTCCATATTCGCGCTCAAAGGAGTCGGTTACATACAAACAAACAAACAAACAAACATACAAGTGAAGCTAATATAAAGCGTGTAAAAAGGCTAGTTGACCGTTTGTCAACTAGCCTTTTTAGAAAGAGAAAGATGAAATATGTCTCAAAGCTGGCTGGTCAAGATTGTAAGAAGCTTATGTCCCTTTCAGTAAAGGACGTTCTTTGTATGCCAAGGACCATTAATAAAAGGCAGGCAAATACTTAATATTTAGCTCGACCTTTTGGACTCACTTAGGTACATATGTGATTATGGCCAAGTACCTTCTGGACTTAAACAGATATTAGCTTTTGCCAGCGGCTTCGCCTACGTCGAGGACGGAAATTCTCCCACGGGAACATATTACCGGGATGAAAATTATCCTATATGTTAATCCAGGTTATAAACTATCTGTGTGCCAAATTTCATTCAAATCCGTTCGGCCGTTTTTGCGTGATTGAGTAACAAACATCCAAACATCTAAATATACAAACTTTCACATTTATAATATTAGTAGAAATTAGGATTATGTATAAGTACTTTCTGGAGTTATAGAGATAAAATGTCACCTCACATATATTATACTCGATAGTATGTCAGATGAAACCAGCATTTCAATTTCATTAAAACATCGAAGAGAAACTGTGAAATACGAATATATCAAAAAATATTATTTTATTTTTCAGCCAGATGTTGCGGGAATCGCAACGGCAGAATCTGATTAACGGGTGTCGGTTCAATATTTATGGCGAAACCGAATCCAATAATTTTCTGGATGAAAAATAATACTAAAACCCACTTTAATCATCATATCAGCTGCTATCATAATGTGCTCTGATAAACCTGGGTCTTCCATGGAGCTATAGCAAATTAACTTATAGGAATCGCTTTCAATTTAACAGTTCCACAACATTCATTGCGTTGCTTACGCTGTTGAGCAGACGAATTATGCAAACATATGAAGCAATGGATTTAACAATAAGCTTCAAAATGATTCAGATTCTGATAATAGTGTGTTACACAATTAGGGTGCTGGTCAAAATCAACACGATTGACGGTCAGTAGGAATTTATTGCTTGGGTACGCAGAGAAGAATACTACAAACAATAGAACAGAGTCATCGTCACATAATCAATTATTCACGTAAAGGAGTCTTTTAACCATAGAAAGAAAATAAGGTGTTCCATTAATTTCCGAACACCACACAGACACAACATTTGATTTAGTACAATAATATAATGGATTGATAGTAGGTATATAAATCTATAGGTACATCAATCAAATGAAATCGGTAGCAACTCGATTACTGAGCAACTGAAACTTTTCATAGTCATGATCTATTTATTCGTTTTTCAAACAGAGTGTAGCGACTAGCGAATGAGTGAGCTTAATCACGTTAAATCGATACCCTAGTTTTAGTTTAACGCCTTAACCTACAAATGTGGGTTTAATTCATTGTTTGTTTGTTTTTATTGTCATGGCGTTTGACTTGCATGGTAAACATAATTTTAAAGGGGTGTATGTTGATGTTATTTTTGTTGACATCCGTTCTAAACCCATGTTGTGTTGGGAGGGTCGTTTATCAGAACATTGACACGCCCACCATTTTTCATGGAAAGGGTGGGTGTACTGTTGTATACAAACGGTGATATAATTGTTATGCAAGAGGAACGAGGTAAAGATACAGTCAGGGATAATATTCTATTCCTATATCTATATACTCTTTTTTTTATTCGAATGTTTTATTTTTATTTACGTACTACGCTTTTTCTTTGATAGCACCAAAAAGTATGGTAGGTAAAGAAAAATAAAAGATTCTAATTTAAAAAAAGAACAAGTAAACACGCCTTCAACTCCTTAGAGAAGTATTTTCAAGGAACTAAAAGCCGCGTGACTAAATACACGAGGCAGTACTTTACAAAACTTGCGCAACATAAACAAGTCGAACTTTTTCTTACATTACCAAATAAAAAGTCGAAAGTCTGGAGAAATGTGCTAAATAAATTAAAGTGAAAGCCACGCTATCCAGAATCTATTAGAATGTTGGACTGCCTCCAACCCACCCTGTAGTTAGTGACAGCTTATTGAAAGCTGTTCAGAATACAAAACTGGTTCAGGGTTACTGGAACACGATTAAGATAAATTGGAATGGCACAAAACATCTTTTAGTTTCAAGGTTTGTCTTCGTAAAACAACAATTGGAATCGATGAACAACGTTTCGGAAGGACCATTTGGCTTTAATCCTTGGTCCTTGGGGAGGCAAAACAAATACATATACGTAATTGATTTACGTATTCTACTTTTACATACCCTGAATAGAAACGACAATTTTAATGGTGATTAGAGAAGAATTCATAAAACTATTTTAGTTTATATCACACGCCAACACAATCTGCCAATAAAGACAACTACAATCTGCAATTACAAAATCAAGATAGTTTTAATCTGTCAATCCCAGCTCATCATCATCATCATCATTTTAGCCAAAAAACGTCCACTGCTGGACATAGGCCTCCCCCAAAAGGGGGGTTATGCCATAATCAATCCCAGCTAATGAAACACAATTAATTTTCTATTGTATTGGAACCGATAGGTTCCGCGGCGGACTTAACCGGTACAAGGCTATGGTAACCGTGAGTATGTAACTTATTAAACAAACTTGAGAGGCCACCAGCCGTGAGTTTCAATAAGCAGGTTATTCAATATGCAACACCAGCGACTGATCAAGAGTTCTGACCGCCCTAGGCTAATTATGAGGACGCGCCCCCGCCAGGTGTTACGGACGGCCTAAAAAGTAGTAAGTGAGTAGCCTTATCGTCCACAAGCGCCCATTACCTCCTATCTAACTCCGGGTGGATTTTACATAGTAGAGGATCCCAAGTAAGAACGACCTTCACCAATTTAATAACCAAGTGTAAATTATATTTTAACAATATTATTTTTTATAATTTTAATTAAAATATAATTTTCACCTGCACCCTAATTGCGTAACACGCGATTAATCATAATCGGTTTCATTTTGACAGTTCAACAATATTCATTGCGTTATTTACGTTGCTGAGCAGACACATTTTTCGGACATATGAAGCAATAGTTTAGCCATCTGTTTCAAAACGAAACAGATTATGATTAATCGTGAGTTACGCAATTAGGGTGCTGGTTATCAAATTGGTAAAGCTCGTTCTTACTTGGGATCCTCTACTATGTAAAATCCACCCGGAGTCAGATACGGACGATAAGGCTTTGCTTGCATCTGCTCGCGCACTCCATCGAGTTTTCGATAGATTTTCTAGTACCGTCGATTTTTCATCCAATTTGGATAGGTAACAAAATTTGCCATCTGCTTGTTAGATCCAGAAAAAATGTATAGTTGTGGTTCCAGTGTAAAAAAAGCAGCTGACTCGTCACTACTTTCCGCGGCAGCCGATCCCACGAGTTGTAGAGAATGAGCTGCAGAAGAAACAAAAGTACCCAATGGATTTACAGCTTTAATTCTTGACTGAAGACCTTTGTATTGACCAGACATATTGCTAGCATTATCATAACTTTGGCCACGACAGTCTTTAATATCAAGTTCCAAAGTTTTATCAACTGTCGCAAGAACAGCCTACTCCATGTCTTCACCTTTATGACCGCAATTGGGTAAAAATGTGACAAAACGTTCGACAGGTTCGCCGCCAGTCAAAATATAACGAATTATAAATGTCAACTGATCGGTGTGTGACATATCTGGAGTAGAATCAATGCTAATCGAATAATATTTTGCTTTTTTTATTTCTCCTATGATCTAGTCGAACTTCGTCAGCGAGAAGTAAAATAAATTCGTCGATTATAGAGGATGACAAGTACGATGGAGTACCTCTGCCTTTTTGTCCAAATCTTACCAAATGTTCAGCCATGAAAGGATCAAATTTAGATATAAGCTCAATACAGCCAAGAAAGCTCGACCACCGACCGAATCGAGTAACAAGTCAGTGTTTGTTTAAGGCGCACTTTTTAAAATTTCAAAATTTATTGTTAAAATCAGGGACTCTCAAGCGCATTTAGTTTTAGTGTTTTGTCCCGGTCTAGTTGAAATATGTAGGGTAGATGCAATGAATGATGCTAGATTAGTGCATGCGAAGACACGATTTCAGCGCGCCCCCTGATCCTCGCGCCCTAGGCTGCAGCCTAATTAGCCTAAGGGTTAATCAGGCCCTGTCAACACTACAAACTGCTCTGGAACTTCGCATCAAAGTAATGGCACCCACACACTGCCAAAGCTCTTCGGATGCACTTGGAACAAACATTAAATGCAAGACCGGAGCTACTAAGAATGCAAAAGTCATTTGGACTTCACTTAAACGATTATTGCGAGCCGTTTGCGCCCCGTAGAGTAACTAAGTGTTCTTTATGAGTTTTTTGCTTGCATAGTAAGGCTTTACAGTGGGCTAATCCGAGGTGGAGCTGGGACTTTATAGTGATAAACCGATGGGCTGAAACAGTGCAATGGTGCAGAAAGGGAATATAATCGCTGTTCTTTCCTTAGTTATTTGAATAAAAGCGATAGTTTAGATAGGGGAGCTAAATATGTGTGAGTTAGAAGCAAGTGCTCAACAGGGAGTTCTTTTTACAATTGAAAATTATGACAAGATACTATAAGTTCCTTAGGTGGAGTAAGGTGTAATTAAGAAACGCGAGGCAGTGCAAGAACGGAAATAAGGAATTTCTTAACACATGCATACAATTACAGTGCAATAATCTGGTTTCCCTTAGCAACTGCGCAGACCAAAGGCAATGACTTGATGTAAAAGCACAAGCTAAGAAATATTGTTTCGCTTTACAACGGATGCGAATCCCGCTCTTAAAACAATGCGGATTTTAGAATTATGATCAGGAAGAACTTTAAAAGTATACCAACCAAAACAAAGGAGATACATCCTTTAATAAAATTCAAACTAGAACCACATATAGCACATACATGTTTGATGATGCAGAAATTAAACCAAGGCAGCATGAATAGATTATAAATCTAAGCCAAGTCAAGTTGAACGCCGTTTGATGACGCAAATACAACCTAATGACTCCAATTCTAAACCGGAGTGTGATGAGCTACGGTGGTTCATAGCATTTTAACTGTAGTAACTGTACAACTAAATATATTATAGGATTTGCTTCTGCTCGCGACTTCGTCGTCGTGAAATTTCTTGTTTATACGTAAAATAAAATTATATCCTATAGCATTTGGCTGTCATTTGTAGTCAGTCTTACCAAGGGGTATCGTATTACTCAGTAACTGGATTATAGAGGTCAGATAGGCAATCGCTCCATGTAAAATACTGGTATTCAGCTGCATCCGGTTAGACTGGAAGCCGACCCCAAGATAGTTGGGAAATGGCTAGGCAGATGATGATAATGAGCATGATGATGATGCGAATCGCTCGCTTTCTCTTTAGTGGTCTTTCTGACTTGTTTTCTTTTTACTCGACTCCGTAGGGTCGTAGTATGATGTTAATTCCTCAAGAACTGCGTTATCAAATGTAAAAAGATTTTCACAAATCTAGCTAGAAGTTCCAGAGACATGCCTAATATACCCCGGGACATACAAACACACAACTTTTACCTTTTTATCATATTAGTATAGACTAGCCTTGTCCTTTCCTACTATGCCATATCTCCTTGCCAAAATCCGTTCAGTGGTTTAGGCGTGAAAAGGTAACATACAGACAAAATTACTTTCGAATGTATAATACCATTATGGATTTCATCAAATTTATTACACGTTGTTCTAATTAAATAACTTACAAGTAGGGTAACGTTTTCTTCAATTCCGTGCCTTAGTTTATGTTTTTGCTAATTGGGTGTGTTTCAGATTTCTTGTATTTTATGTAGACTTCTTGTGGAATGTTTCGTTAGCTTGTTCTTGTAATTAATAATTTTTTACTTTTCACAGTTTTTCAATGTGTCGTGTTTTATTTGGTCTTCGCAATCCCAAAATTTTTCAATTCGTTACTAAAGTCAAAGCATTTATTTCAAATAGGCACTTAAAAGGCACTTTTGAACGTCAACATTTACATTAAAATAGAATTGATTCTAACAAAATTTACGTCACAACGTATAGTCTTTTCAACTTAAAGCCCATTTAATTCTTTTCCCAGTTTTAACTTCATCTAGAAATTGAGCTGTCTTCAAAATTAATGTATAGGTATCTAATAGCTGCTCAGAAAACCACAAACGTGGATAACTGTGTTTAAGTAGGAAACGTTTCTCTTGTAGTGAAATTCTGTGACATTGCGAGCTCGTCTTATAGGGTTGCCTTGCCTTAGTAGGAGAGTTTGCATTGTACTTAATGAATTTTTGAAGCAGTGAAAACTTCTACGAATTTGTTACCTATTCTGTTTATTAACACTTAATTGTTAGTGCGGTGCTTCTGATCAGATCATGCCCCACTTGCTGGAGTGCCCTAAGTGCTCGTTCACCTGCACGTTGGATGATCTCAATAAAGCCACTGATGCCGCAATAAATGTGGCCACCTACTGAGCCCCAAAAATATTAAAAAAAAATTGTGTGTACGAGTACCATCGACACGAAAAGAAGAAGAAGATTGTTATCATTTTCGTCACAGTCATAGTCAAATAAGCAGAAATAAGATTCCTGTAAGCACAACGACCGGATTATGTGCCTCACTTGAAATAAACAGAATTCTGAAAGTTTTATTTACTGTTCAGAATTGTCAACTGGTTTTTGCTAAGTCTGTCAACCCTTATGTCTCGACGCTTTCCCAGCCTTTTATTTTATACAGCTCTCAGGTCTAGCTCTGTTTCGTCCGTCTTTGAATTCTGCGAATGTCGAAGTTTTTTTAACTGCCGCCGGATTCTACATAAACTGACTGGAGGATTGAATAGGTCGTTTTGTAGAATTCTAAATGGTAACTTTTTTTTGCATTTTCACTCGTATTTTGATAGCCCGTCGTAAGTTGATCATTTAAGTCTTTTACAAAAATGTGCGGTGCCATATACTCCGAAAGGCGGGCAAAGCAAAGGAGGAAGGCAACACCTGATACGCCTGTTACTTAATATAGCACAAAACTTGTAACGACTTGGAGAAGCCTTCTAAAAACTCAAGCCAAACAAATTATGCGGCGTTGCAAAGAGATCGCGCTAATTACAGTCTAGTACGCTAGAGTAAAGAGCTTAGACTAAGTAAACTAACTTCAAGTTATGTAGCAACAGTTAAGTAATATATGCTCAGTGCTAACAGCAGCAACGATGTAACATAATAATGTAATCTTCACTTGTTCACACCATACGGCAGAAGCACCCGATGATTATGAGAATGTCATAATACACATCATTAACACACCTCTATTAAAGTAATTTAATAATGATACTAAAGCCAATAAAACCACAAATAATGAAGCAGTTACCAAACCATTCACACGTAGGTCACCTACGCCAACCGCCAAATGACTCATTTAAAAATAATAGCAGATAAAAGGGTTTAATACGATCGTTTCCAACGTGAAAAACATTCGCTTTGTGATAATAAGATTAACAGTGAGAAAGAAATAGATGTTATTACTATTAGGTGTGATGAAACAGATGGCAGTTGTTCTGGTAAACGTTTCTTTGTATTTGCTGAAGATGATTTTTACCTGAAACAAAAGAATTCGTTTGTCAATAAAAAATGTAAGACAGCTGACTAATGAGTGGAACGACTGAATTATAAAATTGGGACAGGACATAAAGATGGATATGTGGCAAGCCATAACGTAAAAAAAGGGTTATAGTAAAAAGTTTTATCGCTGCTACCATTTCAAACCATTGACCCAACATCAGCCTAAAGACAAAATAAACGTCCGTACTAAGAATTAAGTTGACAAGAAATAACAAGTCCGCATTAAGAGGTTAACCCAACACAATGTCGATTAATCCCTGGAGCAGCTTGCGTTTAATTGCTTTAAGCAATTAAAACAACTATAACCCTTAATTACTACAGACCGCAGACTGGCTCACAATCTATGTAAACTCAGTGTAAGAAAACAGGCCCTCTCCATCACACTTGACGTTGGCACACGTGAAATGCAAATATTATTGCTGGCATCGCCCCGATTTGTAATCGATTCTATAATCGCACTTATCGAGTGATATCGATGTTTACTCGCGAAGTATCGATTAAATCAGCGCTCAGTCTGCAAGATATACCTTATTGCAATTCAAAATCCAATTCAATTTGTTTTGTTATGTCTCTGGAAAAATCGTTCACGTATTAATAGTTTCGAAATTTTTGTATTGTATTCTTTCCTGTGGAACGTTCGTCGAAAACAATGTTCGTGAATCAATTTCATAGCTTGGAATAATTTTCAATAGTCGTCGCTTTTCAAACATCGCGGTACTATAAACTACATAAAATTCAATATGGAACCACACGCATATAAAAGCTCCAACGTTCATAGCAACATAGGTAAATTTGTTTACTACGATAGTTACAGAGAGCACATAAAATTCTCCAAACAGAATAATAAAAGAGATCATAAAAAAGAATACTTTGTGTTATATAATCCGGAGTAAGATGCCGAAATAAAGCTTAAAATAGACGTAATAGTTTTGTTTAAAATGCTTAGTGCTTGCACAAGAACAATGAAATTAAATTTTAGAAATGATGAAATACCTAAAACTTAATTTCCGCTGAGGGTGGTGTGAGATAATTACTGGGTCGATTACGCAAACTCGTACATACAACATCGTTAGTAGAAGTTCTCGAGTATAATACTCGTGCAGAATAACAATGACAAGATTTAAGTAATCGTTTTCGTCCAGCCAAGTACGCTGAATTATAAAATGAATTATACATATTTTGCTTTAAGATGTCTTCAGTTATCTCTTAACGAAGGAGATATGACAGCAGAAGTATATATAAAATTCTAGTTAGCAATAGTTTTAGACAAGAGTTATTCGAGATAGCGTTCTTCAGAAGTACCGTGATAGGAGCTTTCGATTTTGAGAATGGAGGTAGTGTCATATTTCTTAACTAAAAAGGTTTTAACAATCGGTCGTACTCGAAGTGAAACTCTTCAATGTTCATTCAGGTATTTCATGTAAAACGTATCATCCCACACAGGGGTTCTCGTTTACGTGGGTGTAACAGCGAACGTCGCTTCCCATTATTACAATTCTAATTTAGAATTCATGTACCTTTGTACGTCTACTATGTTACATGAAAGGGCACTGCGAGGTTTGGCGGATGGGATTAGGACATACATATATGTGAGAGTAAAGACAAAATTAATAGAGGTATTAGCAGTGAATACATTCAAGCTGTGTGTGATTAAGATGATGACTAAAATGGTTTAAGACCAATATACAATATTGGATTATGATTACTTTATTTCAAGATTCAAGCAGTGAGTGAAGATAAAAATTAGTTGCTACGGTTTTACGCTCTGTTAAAAGTAAATAAAACTATAGTCAACATCCAGTACCTCTCGAAGCCCTCAATTAAGTATCCCGCAGATTGCAAGCCTCACGACGGATCACGACCAAGCGATCGAGTCGCTTGCAAACACAATGTCGTGATAATTGATTTTATAATAAGCCTTTGTTCTTCACTTACAATATGTTAACAAGTATTGTTCCGTTTCGGGATGGTTCCATTGTAGGGCTAAACCGATGAACGCGTCGGAACGCCCATTTGTATGCAAAATTGTATACATAAATGTAGATATAAAAGCTGTTACAATGTCTTTATCGGTATTATCATTCGCAGTGGGTACAAAAATACTTTGTACCCACGTGCGCTTCAGTTTATTTGGATCTGGAATTATGTTTTCCAAGACATCGATGTGGACAATTACTTCAACATCATGTTTAGAACTTGGCTTTGCCTGTACACTAATGTCAATTTGCTCGTTCACAATTGATGTTTTAAACCAGCACATAAATTCCACACGTGTCTAACTTTCAACCATGATAATGAACATGGAGCTGAATTCACTCGACTGAACCGAAAATATATAAATCAGCGCTAATGTTCCCGAACCAAAACAATTTTCCAAATGTAAACCATTTTATATTCTGAGTGTGTCATCAGATGCACGGAGCGGTGGTAAATGCTGGAAAAAGTTTGAAGAGTCTCATTCCTCCTAATGAAGGTAATAAATATTTTATGGGTTCGAATAAAACTGCCTTTTTCGCTTTTATAGCAGAAAAATAGGTAGAGATTTTTAAAGCAGCTATACATCCAAGCGGTGTTTTGGAGGATATTGAGATTCACCACGGTATTGCGGGTAAATTATTTAAAAGCGAATATTATGTTTTAATAAACTGTAGCAAAGCTATTTGTGTTCAAGAAGAAAGTGCTACGTGAAAAACTAACAAGAATTTAAATTAGTTCTACTAACTTTGACGGCACAAGCGTGGACGGTTTCAAATGCGTAACGTATGCATCTTTAGTATTTTCACTAATTAGTCAGGGTGTTTTGAAGGTTTGGACTAATTTGCTCAAGCCACCCATAAAAGATTTTTATGTGTGCAGCTGAAAGAACTTCGCGCCATATGCGTGTGACCGTTAATTTTACTACGTGAACAAATTCTTTACATACAGAAAGTGTTTTTGTGTTTATTTTTATACACCGAGTTCTGTTTTGGTATTTATGTAGCTTTCAGGTATAGTATGTTTACTATAGAAGAACAACTTCGAGCTTAATAGAATGTGAGATCAATTTGAATAAAAATACTAAAGAGAGTATTAACACAGGGTTCTATACTCGGTCCAACTATTATTAAAGATAATTGAAATCTTGAAAGATTTCAATTATCTGCATTATTACTTTGTTTTTCTTTGTGTGTCACCTTTCGTGAAGGTGCCTCTGGCCGTGAACTTGTAAGAACACGCGTACGGCCGGGTTTTACAAGTCCTTTCACTTAAGTGGTAAACTTCGAATAAACGCACGACTTACTACATTTGTATGAAAACTAAGCAAATTACCTACCTAAGCAAATTGCCTACTGGGCCCAAATATTAAACAAAATACATGTATTTATTATCCTGACGCGTTTGCCTAAACCATTTGAAATTTGCTATATACGAGTATAAAATCGGAGAAAAGTCACGTTTTATGTCAAAAAGAAAAATTGCGACCGAAATCATAAAACCATAGCGTATAAAAGAAAATCTTGAGAAAACGCTAAACACACCATTTCTAAAGAACAAAGTAAAACTGCGAACGCTCCAGGAATAATGCACAGTACCTAACAAGAGCTAGTGTAGGTACTCGCATCGTTAAAGTTAACACATTAGCCTCCGACCTTTAAAGAAGCAAACAATTACTTTAGTAACAAAAGCGTGTATGTTACTTGAACTTGGCAGAAAAGACGTAGCATTGAGTTAACGTGCAGCTGGCACGCTAGGGGGCGCGGCGGAAAAGGGGACTACTCGAGAAATTGACACAATATAGTGCCCACTCGACTCTCTTGGCCCAGTTTAAGTTGCATATACGTTCTGGGAGAATGGCTTCACCTATTGTCACTGATTTCCATATTAGCACTTAGCGTTTGATTGTTTCGAATTCTTTAAGTACATACCTAAGTAATGAAAACTATTTAAAAACCCAAATAAAAGTAATGTGAGATGGGTTCCGTGTGGTGCCGGACGTAAAAGAATAGCACCATCGCATTTCTTCCCGTGGGTGTCGTAGAAGGCGACTAAGGGACTTACTAGAGAATAGGCAGTAGCGTTCTCTATGCATTTTACCACCATAGTGCGTTCACCAACCCGCCTGCCAAGCGTGGCAATTATGACCTATGTCCAGCAGTGGACGTCTTTCGGCTGAAATGATGATGAGTTGGGCATCAACCATTATCGTTTATTTTCTACTAGTCAAGTTTTATCGGTTGTCCAATCTGTTTCCAAGACGAAATCTAGGACACTTGAACAATACTAAAACTAATTCATTACAATATAATTCGACCTTATTTCAGTTTAAGTAAACCAAGCTAGGTATCAACAAGAAAACAAACTTCTACTTAGTACTAAGTACTCACAGTCAAAGCAAATCACTAAAACTTTTAAGTAATTGGACTGTCTCAAAATTTTAGTATGTTCACGGTTAAACTGGAGTGGCCACTGGTGGCCCAGTGGTAACGGCCACCAATTACCAGTTCTAGATCGTAGGTTCGAACCCAGACAGACAATTTATATTGTGAGGAAACCGGCATGTCTTGAACCAAAAAATCGAAGACATGTGACATCTATCAACCCGCACTGGGCCCGCGTGGTGGATTACAGCCCGCTCCCATTTACAAAATGAAGGCCTGTGTGTCCCAGTAGTGGGAATATTATAGGCTGACTATTGCTATTCATGACCCTTAGCATTTCTATCCAACAACAAAAACTATCTTCATGACAAATAAAATGTCAAAGCTGCTCAGACAAACGTTAAAGATGAAACATCTAAAGAAGAAAATAACCATGACGTCGCCTTTATCAATTTCAGTGAAGAAACCGCAAACAACAATGGAATCGTCTGCAACTTTCCACGTTTCATTCCGGTTGGATTCAGAGATTACATTAAAGCGATTGTCAATAACATAATTGCAGCCTGCGAACATAATGCAGCATCCCATTGTGTAAACATGAATGCTTTCAATGCTTATTGGTTTATAGAAAATCCAATAAAAGGATTGGAATTAAATTAAGCTTAGTGAGATCGATGATACTCGTATGTTTCTGATTATTTTTCATTGGTATTTCTTTTTCAATGTATTTTAGTTTAGCAGAGATTTATTATAGGGGTTAGGTTTGGTGATCTCGTCTCTAATGTGACTGGCCGTAACCGGTACTTAGATTTCGACATTTAGTTCTCTGAATTCGGGTAAATCATTTCTA
This sequence comes from Antitype chi, assembly GCA_947359405.1. Lineage (NCBI taxonomy): Eukaryota > Metazoa > Arthropoda > Insecta > Lepidoptera > Noctuidae > Antitype > Antitype chi. The sequence goes on along the minus strand of OX375825.1, from coordinate 4,461,565 downwards.
GATTCTGTGGGCTATGTCTGTCCAACCCTAGCAAAAACAACTAAAAAAGCATTACTATTTCCGCCAGTCGCTAGAAATAAAAATAAAAAAACTCTTTTCTCTGTTGGCATCTTATCTATTCCAATAATATTAGATTACCTACTTACTGACGTGTCTATTGTCACCACTACGACATTCTCCTGAGGGACCATCTGAGACATATTATCACTCAGTTTACAAATTGTTACAAGAACTTTGACAGAAAGACAGACTATCTTAAAGTTTAGACAGATTTTTATCTCACCCATATTTTTATGAAATAGATTACTTTCTAAAGTAACGGCTGCTTATTAATCTAAATTATGTTTGATGTTGTTTTCTGACGAGATTTATTATTGCTATCAACTTTAAAATAATAAACGATACCACGAAAGTCCACAACGATTTTAGGTATCTACCTTAATTTTAGCAAAATATCACGAAGACTAAAGAAACCTCAAAATTACCTCAGAGATAACGTTTCACAATCTCGTTATAGACCTCATTTAATTTTCTTTTACGCAGACGTCTTTATCTTTTACAATTTCCTTCAACCAACAGTCGTTCATTTTAATGACAATACGAATACTATCATATTTTAAATGAAAATCAAAATTACATATTATTTTTTTCATTCATTCCTGCAACGTTTGACAGCTGACGAATGCATTCATCATCATCATCATCATGGGTAATCTTGGTCCAACCACTGGATTTTAGGCCTCTTTCCTATTCTGCCATGCTTCCCTAGTCTTTGCGAGTCTCATCCAGGTTTTCAAATGCATTGCTTTCCTATAAATGTAAAATTATTAGATTTACATTTGTCAAATACAATTTTTCTAAGAGCGAATTTCACCCATGAAACTGGCCGCATTCAGCACATCTAAATCGCGTTCAAGAGCTGTCAGTGTCAATATTCCACAGAAAATAATGACATTATGACAGTCCTTAAACGTGGTTTATGTATTGACAGCGTTCAGAGTCACTGGTGAAATTCGCTCTAAGTAATGTAATGCCAAATGAGTTGGCATGGCTATGTGGAATCTTATGTTTTTCTGCATTGCGTAATTCTGGCTTTAGTGCCAAATGCCAGTGACTATGTCCTTGACCATGGCAATGAGAAGATTTTCTTTGAGTCATGAACTTTTCTGTAAGAATTTGATGTAACGTAGAAACTGCTTGGCGAAAATTCTCATTCATATTTCTGTGGGACGTATTCGTTACTTTAATTAAGAAAAAGGGTACAATTAACTTTCAATAACCATTGAATATACATTTACCGAATAAATACCGACAACGTGTAATTTGTTTAAAAAATTAACTACCATTTCGTCGGCTGTCCTTGTAGCGGCGTCGCGATACCGCATATTCACGGCTGAAAAAACAGTATGAAATATAAAATTGCATTTATTTCATATTTGTTTTGGAAAACTAACTGTGTTTATTTTATTTTAATAAGTGGTTACGACCATGGCATTCTCAGGACAGCTATAAAGTTTATAGTGGCAGTAGCCTTGGTTCCGGCTGCAGTGTCCTTGTCGTGTCGACTCGCATTTTATCCAGCAGTGCAGTATAAAGCATGGTGAGCTTTAATTTCGTTACTATTTACTGCAGTGTCTACGTCACTGGCAATAAATTAGCTGGATATTAGAGCCGCTGCAAATTCCATCTGACACTAACTAGCCATTTAATTTATTAGAGACACGTTACTCGTTTGAAATTAGAACTTCACGGTGACAGCTATCGGAAGTAACTAATGCAGCATTAACGAATTAATCTTAACAAGCGGTTGGTTTCAGGAAATGAAAATAGATGACAGCCAAGTGGGAAGTTTGTGAATTTCTTGTTAAAGTTAAATAGAGATTGAGTTTCAATTAAACATAACATTAATCTTCGAGCTAAATGCTAATGCATAACGGACACTTACATGAAACTATTATACGAGCCACCTCAGTAGTAGTTGTAAATTGGGGTTTCTAGATCAGATCTTTGCGATCTGATCTAGAAGCCCCCAATTTACATTGTTCTTCTATTCAAACAATAAAAACATATATTTAAACACAAATATAGGTACAAATGTATTGCTACGGTTACGATGCTGATTGTAAATTGAATTAATGAATCATGCAGTGATCAGTGTGTTTTATTCTATAGACTAGACACTCGTAAGTAGAAATGCCTTCAGAAGTATATTTCACTTTATTTTTAGATAGTTTAATTCCGTTTATGATTCAACCTTTGAACCACAATTGTAGGAATCGAATGTCGCATAAAATGACTGTAGGTAATTTATAGTTACTTGGACTCCATTGCTAATAGCATTTAGTAGCTCATTCAGCAGACAATCAATCTATTGTCCTCCACTTTAGAATAATTTTATACTTGTGTTTCTTTAAAAAATAGACGTTTTGATTTGTCAACATAATCTGTTCCTTTTACAGCTTTTAAATAAAAGCAATCAGGAAAAAATATAGCATGTTGCATCCAAGGATCATCGTAATATTCCCAGTCCTCGATACCACCCCCACACGAAAAACACATAACTTTATCGTTTAAACCACTTCCACAGTAAAAAAAACCAGCATCAACCATTTCCATCACCAATCTTCGTTTTGAATCTACAGTAGCCCAATAATGTCTGAATGAACATAATCGAATTTTATATTCATTATATATTTCATATCGCGGGCTGAAATAATTTTGAATCATTTTATGAGTCTTGATACGGGTATGTATGAAAGCATAATGAAGTCTTGTAACCGGTGTTGTCAATATATCAAGATGTGCAGCGAGTCATACCTTATGGGGCAGGACTTACCTTTTGATGTTTTTTTTTTGGTATCTTTAGAATATTATAGCACAGTTCCCTGTGGTATTCTGTATCTAATGTATTTTTTATGAAATAAAACAAGAAAACATTTACTCTAAAATTTGTATATTCATTATATTGATAAGATATAAACAGCTATACAAATTACTTTCTAACTTATATTTATTCAAGGCAGTCCCTTGTCTTCTAAATTACTGTTAAAATACTTTTATTATCGGTCCAATGTTTTAAACAAGTAACATTTTTCAAAGCACATACATTCGAATGATACACACAGCTAAATATATTATTGGACATTCCATAATCATCAAATAATTTCTGTAAACTAGGACAGTTCATTTCTTCTAAATTATATATTTTATCATGTTTTACGATGTTCCTTAGCCACGACACCTTTTCACATCCTTTAACATAAATGTGTTTATCTTTTAAATAAGGTACAATATATTGCTGTAAGTTTAAGTATGGTATAAACCCTTCTCTCCAGAAAATTTTTCTGTTTCTCTGTATCCAATATACTTGCAATCTTTCTTTTTTTGTGAGATTGTTAAATGGGTATGGTGGTTTGATTAATAATACCATAATTTGATTTCCGCATGCTATTGCTATTTCTTTCACGATAAACTCATTACTTTCCGTCTTAAACCCTTGCACATCGACTATGGTGTTCATAACAATTTCCTTACAATACCACTTAAAGGTTTATATTCAATCAGACGATCGTTGATGATCAGACAATAAGCAGATGTATTTTCTGGTATATCTTCAGAACTTTCTATGTCCAGTCTCACATCTACAGCTCCAGCTTTCAAGGCTTCGTTCTGTCTTGAGCAATCAATTACAAATAAAGGAGCCTTTTCTTTAAATTCGCTCAAATCAAGCATCGGTTCAGATCGGGTGTTATAATAAGACTGGCGAAATTGGGTAAACATTTCGTATAATATATAATACTTATCTTCAGCAAATTTTGCATTAACCGATTCGTATGGATAATATTGAGAATTTAAAAAAAGAGTAACATTAATTATTTTGCCATGGTCAAATATTGAACAGTCTCTAGTTTTTATATTTTTTCTATTTGTCTGCAAACCAAAGATCACATACCTTGGTTTTTCGAGCTGTGAAGCAGTTTTAACAACCCAGGAATGTTTTGTAGTTCTAGGTAATAAAGGATATTCGTACAAGTCCCAGTTTCTAAAAGCTATTTGTATAGGACGATCCTTTTCTAAATATTTAAGTAAAGTTAACCTTTCCCGGTCTGAAACTTTTATATGAGGCACACGCCATTGCACTCTCTCCACATTTACTTCAATGGAGTCATTATTATCAAGTGTAACACTGTTAAGATTCGAACTGCTTCTTTTGAGTATAAGTTCATGTTTACAGTTTAATATAATTTTGTTATAATCTTCCGCAAATCCTAAAACTTTATTCAGGGGTATGAGAGCACTAAAAATGCCATCATTATTTTTAACCCCGCTCAAATTCCAACCCCAAATAGCAGCAGCCTTACTTTCCCCTTCACTCATAGACACATACGATTTTAAAGTTGTAGTAATACCTGCATTTTTTATTCGGTCTATCTCAACACCATTAATTTCATATCGAATGTCTTGAAATAGAAATGATATATAATTATTAGTAAAATTAACAATCTTTCGTGTTAGTTTTCCCGCTGCATCTTTCGAAACCGCTGTGGCTCGACCTTCAACGTAAATGTAGCTGGCTGAAGGTAATACGTACAAATCTTGCTGGTTTATGGGTATACGTATTTCATCATTTTCATTAAAACTGTTGCTATATGGATTATAAGTATGAATTTCATAACTCACTATAGAGTTGTCGAATTGTGGTAAATCATTTACCTGAAGAATACTCATAATTTAAAACCCAAAGCTTGAAGAAATAATTTATTATCTTTAGTAATTTTTCTTATAGTTCGTATATTATGTCCTCGTCTTTTGATGGTACGAGAACGATTAAAGCTATTAACTTTAGCAGTTGATTTTATATTAAAAACTAGCATTTTTTACTGTAATTTAATTGACATTCGTCTCTTGTAACAGATAACATTAAAGTGTCTTCTTATGAGTACGATACGTAACTTTTAAACCTTTTTAAGTGATGTTTTTATAAAATCTTGCTTTTTCCAAAACTCTTTAAGAAATTTAATACATAAATGTCCGCAGTTAAATAAGTTATTATTTTGGAAATTATTGTAATTATAATTGATATTGTAAGAACCTACATAGCAAACGAATTCTATTGGAGGTCTCAAGTTGCCGTAACTGTCAAAGTATTCAACATATTCATTTAAAATTACATAGGCTACCCAATGTGTACCAGAATTTTTGGAATTATCTAAATTTATGATTCCACACTCTTTACGAAACGGAGCCTTAGGCAAGGTATCTCTCATATACACCCCGCGAAAATATGGAACGTCTCTAGTAAAATTTATGATATCTACATTAGTAAGAGGACGATTAGGTAGCCTATAATTTAGTTTTTTTTCTTTAAATTTGTATATATTCCAAGTCCATCCTTGTAACGGTTTAGCCGCAGCCCATTTCCAATACATACACCTTCCACATTCCTATTTTTCATTTCTTCTAAACGTTTTTTTGCAACTCTATATTCGTTTATGGTTTTGACGATTCCAGCAATACCACTTGCAATACTGCCAGCGGCGGACAAACCAGCAAATATTGGTATCAAAGGTAGAACACCACCAGACTTCGGGATTGGTATTATGCGTGGAACCCTGGTAGATGAATCACAATTCAATTCTCTAGCAGCAGCGTAGGCCAATTTTATTAGTTTTTTCCTGCACTTCGGTTTAATTTTTTTAATGCATTTTTTAGTTTGGGTCACTAAGCTTTTAAAGTTTTTTTTTAGCCCTGCTCCAGAACTGACTTTTGTTAACATTATATTATTAACTAAATTGGCAGCAATTTTTTCTCCTGTGCTCGCATCGGAAGATAAAGCACGCTTTTTTGCCATTTTTAATAAAATTATATCTGCTTTGTGACGATCTTTTAAGCTTTTGGAACTATTATATGCAATATCGTGATATTTACAATATTCGTCTAACTTATTAACACCTTTATCACCTCGAGCCAATCTTTCACTTAATCTAGTTCCTGGACCACAATAATTGTATCCCGGTAAATGAAGCTCAAATGGTAGATTGTTAATTAAATTATTGACAAGTCCTTCTCCCTTCATGTATACAAACAGAATGGGGTCAGTACCCACCGATCATGATGTTATATTATTATCAAGCCACTCATAAAACATTTGTATCGTCAATCCAACTATTGTTGCAGGATGATAACCCCAACCATTTCACGAAAACTTTTCTCCCTTTTCGTTTCAAAACTTTTTCAACAAGGTAAATGTCAGGATGTTTAGTTTTTTGTAATTCTTGTTCGTAAAATGCTCCTAAAATAGGTTGTTTTTTGACATCTTGTAATAAATATGTAACAGGATTTGTGTTTTGAACTTCATTGATCTTAAATATCTCTGTTGACCAATTAGGTGTGTAACCTTTTTCAAAACAACCCTTATGTTTACTTATCCGAACAAAATCTCCTGTCTCAAACTTACGATATTTTGTTGCTATTCGATTTTGATTGAAATATCTCTGTATTAGTTTAGTTTTATTGTTATGATTAACTTGAGCAGGTGGTAAACCAATTGTTCTATGTGTTGTTTGATTATATCCATTAATGATATTTGCAAGTGTTCCGTCAGTCCATTTATAATTTCCCTTGAAACTAAATTCCTTGAAAAGCTTACTCTTTATCGTCCTTATTAGTCGTTCTACAATTGAAGCCTTTTTCGTTGAATAAGTGCAGTAGTGGTTAATAGAATTATTTGCTAATATTTTTTTAAAACTTCTGTTGTAAAATTCTGTTCCTAGATCTGTTTGCAAGTTTCTAGGGATCCGTTTTTCTCTATTCAATAACATGTTGAAAGCTTCAGATACAGTTTCTTTATTTTTTTGTTTAAGTGGTATAGCCCAAGCATATTTAGAGAATCCATCAATGACAACTAAAATGTATTTGCTGTTGTTGTTGAATTTGGAGTAACTTTGCATATCCATTAAATCAGCTTGCCAAAGATCATCAATATCTTTTAATACTACATGTCTTCGAGGAAAATTGATTCTCGCACTTCTATGAATTTCGTTTATAATATCTCTTTTCACTTTGCTCATTCTTCCAACTGTTACTTATGAATTACAAAATTGTACTGACTTTCAGTTTAATATGGTGAGTCTTTTTATTATTTTATAATACCCGCTTCTTTTAACTCTTCAATGATTGATAAGATTTCGTTGTCAAGATTAGTATTACCTGCAGTTTTAGATGCGATCAAAAGTTTAAGTCTGTCCACTAATTCATTAGGATCATCCCAATAAACAAGTTCAGTATTTTTTTTATATTTTTTAAGATACGGCAGACCAGCACCTCGTTTTTGTTTAGACTTAACTTCAATAGGTTCTTGTAAGCGTTTACAAGAATCGGAAAATAACGGTTTGATCACTTGAGAATATTTTATACCTTTATCACCTTTAAATTGACCTGCAGGGTCAAAGTCTCTTTTATGAGCATTAGTCGTGATGAGTATTTCTTTGTAAACTAATTTATCTTTTAAATTGACCAAATTTAAATCAGGTTTTTTGCGAAGCAATAATTCTTTTAGACCGGGTGTTATTTCATACTGTTTATTAGCTATGCGAATATTATACACTTTACCAGAATTATCTTGGGTGGTAAAGAAATTAACTATTGTATTTCCGATCATATGCTTATTATTCTCACTACGTATGCCAAATGGTATATTCATATCATCATAAATTTCAAAGATATCTTCTTTTTTCAACGACACATTAACTTTTTCTGATTCAGAAGTGTTACTTTCTTCGTCTTCTGAATAAAAATGTTCTAAAGAGCTTAATTCATCAGATGAATCATGTTTGTACATATCATGCGATTTATCACGCAAAAATATTTTTGAACCTATATCGATATTTTTGGGTTGGTCATCAAATGTGTCTTCATTTTTTATTATAGAAATTGGCTTGTTAGCTGCTATTGCATTAAGAGGGCCTGCAAGAGGCTTAAAAAAATACTTCAGATGAGTGTCGGTATTAAACTCATAATCTTTCATTAGTTTCACTTTTTCCTTAATAGCGTCTGCAGACTTTATTAATTCATCGGTTATGTTGCGGTCCATTATACGACTTATACTTAGAGCTATTTACGCTCAAATGAATATTGTTTTTCCATCCATAATTTATATAAACATTAATCAAAATAAATGAAGTTGTCAAAGGACTGCCTATATCTGCCTTTGTTTAGTTCACAATCTTTATTAATAGTCAAAAAATCATAAGGATGCATCCAGATTTTAGAATACATATCTTTGAACCTAGAGAACTCCATATCAGAACTAACATGTTCATCATATATATGTTTCATGTTAACTTCATCTTGCTTGAAAATTATCAAAAAGTTAACATTGTCCCGTAATAACTGCTTTGGTATTTTTGAATACGTTTGAGATAAATAAAAACAATCTATACTTCTATGTCTGCCCATTGTGAAATAATTTCGTATGTTAATTTGCTTTTCACAAACCACATCATCAAAAATTATGATAGAATTTGGTAATGCGTCATTAGGATGAATAACTTCGTCGTCAAAGTTAAATATAAAAAGTTTTACATCGGGCACCCTTTCTAAGATCTGTTTTAGAAAACGATATTTTGGTTGAAAGCTAGTCTTGGAATACAAGTAAACATTTTTAAACTTTAAACCGTTTTTGTGAACTAACAAACTAATAATGACGTTAGTTTTTCCACAATTCGAAGGACCACATATTATACATCTTATATTATTCGGCAGAAGAACACTATGCTTTGCGTGTAGCTTATTTTCCTTCACCTCAATATTTTTAACTTCTAACGAAACGGGTTGCTTGACCCACCTCATATTTGTTTCTGTCAGAAAAATCATATGTTCTAGTATTTATAATGGTTATCAGAAAGGGTAAGTAATTATAATTCCCATTAATCAGACCATTAATGTTCTTTTTTTTTGCATATATACGTTCGTCCAATATGTTCGCAACTAAATAAAATTATCGTATTAATAAAGTAATGTTGACAAAGGATTATTAATAAAACTGCGAATAGAGTCCAAGTAAATATGTATTAAATAACGATATAATTATTAAATATAATTATTAAATGTAATTAAATAAAGTAAGTTAAAATTGACAAGTGGAAATGCACTTACAAATAAGCAATAATTATAATTATGCTATAATATTGTATTTATTTAAAATATTGTGGCACAATGCCCCCATGGTAATGTATCTACTTGATTTGGTAGTATCTGTCTTTTGTCGTCACTTTTATTGATAACTACTTTATTTACCTCTTGGGAAAACAATACATGTTTTATTGATTTAATGGTATTCATTTTGCATTTCAATGTTTTGTTACTCATTAATGCTTCATTATAATTATATAAACGTAATCGCTTTGTTACATGCTTAGTTACCCCCTTAGCTTTCTTAATTTCTGCGTTTAAACTATTTATGCAGTATAGCTTAGCTCTAAGCCCAGTGAATTCAGTAATAATATCACCCCCAAGCTCATCTTTAAATAGGCCCGGAATCTGTGCGTTGACTCTTGGCATATTATAGCTATTGTTAACATCAAAATTACTAGTATCAAATTTTTGTATTTCTTCTTTAATGTCTTGATATATATCTGGAGTCTTAATAAAATAAAGCAAACTGTCTGTATCTGTATAGCAAAGCCTTGCTTTATTTTTATATTTATTTTTGATATAGTCATAGTGAAATTTGTACAAATGCTGTTTTGCATATTCCAGAACCGTAAAGCCAATATATATCGGCCGGTCAAGAATTATTTTGTCTGGACTTAAATGAACAGCAACAAAGTTTTCTGAAAAAATGGTAATATTTTTTAAGTTAGGTTTCGCAATTAATTTTGCAGCACCGAGGCTTTTGTTTGTTTTGTTGTCTGTATCATTCCATGTTGTCAATAATTTAATGTTTACTTGTTTTCGTCTATTTTCAATCGTTTTTCCAAATACAGCATTGTTAAGTAGTTTAAATAAGTTTTTTTCAAAAGGCGAAGATGAAGCTTGACGTAATTGAGTATTTAAGTCAATATATTTCTGTAAAAACTTTTCTTGCCTAAATGTTAGTATACGATGAATGTTTTTTAGAACAAGCCCGTTTTTTATACATTCTTTTAAATGAACGTAATGTATGACATATTTACATTTATCATATAAGCTTGCAATTAATTTCGGGTTTTTGCCCCCGGGAGGCGTAAACTTTTCTGCAGCAAAAGGTAAATCACGATGAGCTTTATGTAAATAGTCTGGATAAACCAAATCAACTTCCAAGATATACCCGTAATCTGAATCATCTGGTATGCTAGTTATATTAATTGTGCATATTTCTTCAGGTGACAAAAATCGGAAACCAGATATTGGTAATTTTTTTGTCATCGCGTAACCGTACAGATTATTACAGTCAAGATATATCAAGTAAGTCGATGCTTCAGAGACATCAAAATTAGGTAAATATTTATTATTAGCTTTTGCATTACGAAGAGAGCACTGTGCTAAGCCCCCACGTATGCCTTTTTCTAAAAGCTCATAAATCTCAATATCATTAATTAATTCTAACTGAACCTTTGTGAACAACAACATCGCATCCCAGCTCAAGCTGGGTGCGGAGATATAATAAGCTGGATCAAGGTTATAATGCCGTAAACAGGTATCCCTAAACTTTTCAAATATATCACAAAGCAACAACACATCTGTTTTTAAATACAAATCTGTATATTCACCAAGAGATTTAATTCTAAAACTTTGCCATATTTTTTGTGCATGTCTATATTCATCATCGGTTATATGTTCACTTTTTAAACTATTGTAAAAACATTCTTTCGGAGGAAGATGTTTTCGATCGTATTTCGAAAAAGAATCCATATAATCATAAGGATAAACGCCTTTTTGATGCAATAATTTCACCAAGTTTGTTTCATGGAATTCATTTGATAAACTAATAAAGTCATTATCACTTAAAGTTTTAGATAAGACATCCAAACTAGTGTTAAGGAACTGGAACGAATCAATAAATTTTATTTGAATAGGGTTTGAATTAGTTTTAATAATTTTAGTAACAGACATGTACTTTTCTTTAGTTTTTGGTATTATTTTAAAATCACCTTTATATTTTGCTAATTCTTTGATAAATAGATGGCAATCATAACCTGCCAAGTTATGGAAAAATACCGGCACGAATGGGCACACCCGGTACATTAAATTGCAATGAGAGTGTGCAGGTCCTCGATATTGCGATGTTACATGATCATGATCTCTCACCTTGTCATCGAATAATAACTGTTTACAAATATGACATTTAGTGGCATTATTAAAATTATTTTCTTGATCTACTGTTAAGGGCAACATAGGACGTTTATTTGATAATATTTGACAAATTTCTTCTACATCCCTTAGCAAATTTTGAACAAATATTTCAACACAATCTAGTCCTCTATATGTAACATATTTATTTAAATTACGATCATGTGAGCAACAAATATAATAACCAAAACTAGAAGGTTCGTGAACTTTGTACATACGAGTACTCTGTGTTATACATTCGTTATGGTTTAATAGTATACTTTCAAAGTCTGCATAAATAACGAAGTTAATTTTTTGTTGCCTTTCATAATTTTTAAATTGTAGTATAGTATTTTTCTCTGGTAGTGTAGTTAATATTTTGTTACACATATGTGAGTTGTACTTTACTTCACTTGTGAAACATTGCAAACATAAATCGCATAAATACATTTTACCTTTATGATAAGTAATTTGCCGTTTAACCAGTCGTAAAAGACTTTTGATTAAACAATAGTGTCCTTTGCCATTTTTCTCAAAATACAACAAGTTCACATGATTGTGCTTTCTTGAATTAGTCACATATAAAGGACCAGTTACAATGTTTTTGTCTAATCCATAAATATTAACACTTATGTGAGAATTTTTCTTTTCAAAATGTCTAATATCAGTGTATGATGGTGGAAACGTCATATTATCTATATTCAGCACTGTGGAGTAATGCGGATATGAATTGGTTCTGCTAACATTACTCTTTTGTGGAAATAATGCTGCCACAATACTCCACAGGAAACAGTGATCATCGTTGTTCTGTATATTAATACAACTTTTTGAATGTTTCACTACACTAGGTAACTCTATATACGAGCCACCTCTCAAAGGATTGTATTTGTTCATATTAATCTCTAGATGACTCATAAAGAGACAAGTCCAACCAGATTCACAGTGTTTGAATTCAGATAGTTTTCTTTGAAATGTATGTATGATATTTAAATATAATTCATTAATATCGGTACTGTGATGTATTGATACATACTTTGTATTAAACGATTTCAGCTCTTGTTCTCCTGACTTTGGTAGAACAAAGTAAGCAAAAAGTTCGAAGTTAACTTTAATACAAATATGTTTTACAATACATAGACTAATTAATTTCATGACATGTTCTTGATTATCCATTAGGAAAGCCTCTGGTGTGAGGTACTCTTCTGATGGATTAAGTCGGTATGTAATTATTCTATTTTTAAATGCCGTAGCAATTATATCAACATTCTCAAATTCGGATTTTAATAGGCAATTCGATTTATGAAAATTCGTTCTCAAGTGATATTGAAATTCGTTTTTAGGTATTTCAATTTGACAGTATATACAATTCAATAAATTATTAGATCTTGCGATGGAAGGGCGTGTAACTGTAAACAAAGATACAACACACACATTAATTATATGTATTTATTGTAAATAAAAATTATTTTCCACAATACAAAATTATAAAGATATGAGTAAATATGCAAATCAATAAATTACCTAGGTAATGAATACGTTAACATTCGATCAATACCTAGGTAACTGCAAATACTATAGATAATTAGTAATTAAGTAAGATACGCAACGAAACCGTATTACCGTTAATACACTATCCTGAATTCAAGCGTCCTTCCTGATTATAAAAGTTTATCTTTTCTAGCATTCTGAATAATCATAACGTCATAGGGAACCAAACTTTTCTCGATGGGACAGTAAAAATCGTAACTTGCTAAATACCATCCAATTTCTCACAATTCAGAGAGTAAACTAATTCGGATTTACGAAAGCCTTAATTGAGGATAATGTAATAGTGGCTTATGTATCTAACATAATAATTAAACAAGTATATTTTTTACCAGTAATAATTTCAACATGGTCAGTAATAATTACTGATAAAGGTAGGAGAGCAATTGCGGAACTCTTTCCGGGTGGCAGTAATAAAGTTAGTTAGATGCTGCCACGCGTCTGTATTTTGGTCAGTACGGTTTTTGACGCAGACAATTGCATGACGCCATCTATTCAGGGGTTGCACTTTTTCTATTTCATCACAACTATAAACTTTCAACTCTACATAGTGTGTCCCCGGTTTACAATCAAACGTTTGACGTGACTGTCCATTGGAGAGTCTTCTACTAATGTAGGATTGCAGCTGTGGAATAGGTTTACCCGAGGATGAAGGCTGTTCCACAGCGTCGTCTTCACTGTCGCTCCCAAAGATATCATGAACTGTGGCCTTCTTCGAAGTGATTGGCTTTATAACTGGCTTCTTCTTACCCCATGATGAAGACTGTGGACACATAGGGGCAGGGCTCGCTCGTGATGTACTCGGTGCCGACAGTGAGCACGACGGGGAGGTCGCTTGTTTCCGTTTTTTCGATCTCTTCTCAGGTTCACGCAGCTGCTGAACTTCATCGTCGGATGGGAACAGCGCTTCAGCATTTACGTGGTGCGACCTGAAAAAATAAAATAGATATGATTAAAATTCCATTCAATAACGGGAGGGAGGCTTGCTTTTTGCAATCATTATGTTTAATTATTCTGGGTGGTAACATAATTATTCTCATGAAAGAACTTCGATGAGAAAACTAACAACAAAAGAAAACAAGGAAACTAAATTACATTAGGTAGCTAAGCATAATGTGACAAAACAGTGTTACTATAATGAGCTACATGTTTAAATTAGAGTTAATAGATAGAATGTTTAACCGTTTCGTTTCACTGAATTAATTAGGTATAATAAATAGGTAGCCAATCAGCTTGAAATAAAGCACTCCGATACAACATCACTGAGATCCCACTTTCACATCCGAATGAATAGACCATTATCTTATTAATATACTACATTATAATAATGAAAAAATAATGTATTAATAATTATAACTTACATTTTTATAGCTGGGTAGTCCTCGATGTTGATATTGGTCGGCAGAGATATGCAATGATGCTTCAGATGTCCGCGTCCCGATTTAAATACCAACAAATCTACGTCATTTTTAATCCATAACTGGAAAGTAACAAATACTAAAAATCCTGAGTCAGTTTGTTTCAAATTATGGGGAATGCTGACCTAGCGCTAACATAATTAAGTGGTTCAATTCTCAACCTTAAACATTCGCAATTAGAATTGTTTTTAATACATGTAATTTAATTTGCCACTGCATGAAAACGCACATACTAGTCTTATACCCCGACTTTACTTTTACATTAATATCTTTATAAATGTATGAAAATATTGTCAACAAACAAACATACATTTGGATCTCAGATATTACTATTGAAATATTGTAAACAATGCAGCGCTGACGTCGGCGTCGGTCCGTCGGGAGAGTCCTGTTACATCAAACCATTTATGTAAAGCGTGGGAACGACTTAAAAAGATATTTGATTTTCAACCTTAAAAACATGTTTAAAAAATATATATAAATGGTGAAATAAAGAGAAAAAAATCAAATCGAATTCTCAGTCAGTTTGGGCAGGGTGGATAAATAAGTAGCTGTCAAATATGTCGGTAAGAAAATATTTTTATTATTTTTCGGAAATTGTTAAATTATGCATTTTATTGTTACTTTTATATATCTTAAAGGTAATGCTTAATATTATTTTATACCTTTTGTGAGATTATATAGTAATGATATTATGGAGGACTGCATACCAGAAAATCAATGCATCATGCTATAGTTATTAAGAGATAATAGAGTATGTAATTAATATTCATGTTTTTGTTACATTTCCAGGACTCTCAAGATCTATTCATTTTCCCCCCTATGGAACCTCGGCTAGTGCAAAATGAGGTTGGGGAGGAATCGTCGAAGCGTTTGAATCTGAAGAGGAAGTGCAATGATGGAACGCATTACAGTTTTGTGAAGCGGCCTCTAAAAGGATCAAAGATAATCCGCATCGAAATATACGATGCAAAAGATTTCACCGATCGCGAAGAAAGTTCATGCAAATGCAAAGCCGATTTGTGCGTTCAACATGTTGTTAAACATACAATGATGGACGGTATATACCAAGCAACCAAGGACCTCATAGTTAGGATCCAGGAAAATTTGGAAAGTGTTTTTTAATTAATAGATACGTCGTAAATATTTACTTACCTAATAAGTACATATAGGTACTTACTAAATAATTGTAATAATATAAGAGCCTTATTAAGTACGTGTAAATAGTTGTACCTACTTCATAGTTATAGATAACGTATTTAAATTTACTACTACTAATTTGTGTAACCTTAGAATAAACGGGTATTTAAAAAAAAAGGTTTTTTATTTAATGGATACTTGCTATTGATTATTATTATTATGTAATATACCTATTACTGCGTATACATATAGCGGGTTCGATTCCCACTCAGGACAAACCTATCTAAACTTGTAGCATCATAGATTAAAAAAAAAATTTAGTAGGTACTCAAACACTCTAATCAGTAGGTGTGATGTAATAGAACATGAATTAATTGAAAAGTTAATTGCATGCACACATAATTATTCTGTTGGTAACGAAAGAATGCAGCTATCTTCCATATTAATAACACAAGATCATGTTCACCGTTTCACGTGTAGTACAAAGCCAAGCGCCACACACGATGTTAATATTACTACGTATTAGTTAGTATCTACTCTATAGTATAAAACACACATTGATCACTGCATGATTCATTCATTCAATTCACATTCAGCATCGTAGCAACACATTTGTACCTGTGTTTGTATTTAAATAGCAACACATTTGTACCTGTGTTTGTATTTAAATAGATGTTTTTATTGTTTGAATAGAAGAACAATGTAAATTGGGGGCTTCTAGATCAGATCGCAAAGATCTGATCTAGAAACCCCAATTTACAACTACTCACCTCTTCATCATAAATATGTCTAGCCTTTTCCTATGTTGGGGTTGGCTTCTAGTCTTACCGGATGCAGCTAAGTACCAGAATTTTACATGAAGCGACTGGCTATCTGACATTCACAACCCAGTTACTGGGTAATACCCCTTGGTAAGACTGGTTGTCGGACTTTTGGAATTCTCGCGAACCGTTACGACTGTCAAACATCCACGAATGACAGTTGCGCGGGGCCAACGGCTTGTGCTTTCCGAGGCACGGAGGGGTCTTGGTATGTAAAGATGGTCACCCATCCACGGCAAACGTAGCTTCACCTTACCGATCGACCCGTCAAATGGTCAAAAAAAGACTTATTCAAAAATATTTCAAAATAAAATTGTATCATGATAAAACAATCTTAAAATATAGCTCAAAAAACGATTTTTCGTCGCATAATTCTCAAAATTTTGAGCGTAAACTATCATATTTTATGTAATGATAATAAAGGGAAATCAATCAACAGTCGATTGACTGCTGCGTTGCGTGTCGCGGGTTCGATTCTCGCACGGAACAAATATTTGTATGACCTACAAGTAGTTGTTCCGGGTCTGGCTGTTTGTGTATGTAAGTTTAAATGTTTGTAAACGCACCCACAATACAGGAGAAATTCCTAGTGTGGGGGGGCAACGTTTTTAAAAAGAAAAAAAAAAAAAAAAGAAATACCTAAAAAATATTCCACTGAGCCGTGCATTTATTTTTAAATCAATTTTAACTGCAAAATTACTTTTATTTTGGCGCTCATTCGATTCAACTACATAACATCAACCGCATCGCTGTTTTGAACTTTATTTTATTTTTAGTCGAATACTAATAATTATTAATAATAATAAATTAATAAAAATAAATTATTAACAATAATTCTGTTATCAACCTGACACTGACGTGCAAATAGCAAAAAACGTAAAAAAATAATCGCGGGTTACCTTTAAAGCGCATCCACCTTACGCCACGTGCTCCATTCATAACAGGGTAAACGGATCCGATTATCGTCGAGAGAATAGACGAGCGGCCTGCACAATTGTGCGGTCAAGTGTACTCAGCCACGATATTAGTACAATGTGAGGAATTTTAATGAGCTAAAAACTGAGGGAATCCAGGTCACACTCGGACGCTCGGATCCGTTGAATGGAGAGCTAAATAAACGTATCTATGTTGTAAAAGGGCGGAAGACTGCGAAGTTCTGGTAAAATGTTCTTGCTTTGTTGATGTTGGAAGTGTTTTGTGTGTATGCAAATTGGGTTTCTTTGATAAAATGCTACTGGGTTGTGAAGCTAGTGGACTGGAGAATTATTTATTCAGCAGTCTTTTCTTCTCTGTGAAATAGTTCTGAGTATGAATTTATTTTACAACTGCAGTTTTAATCTCTTAGCTAAACCATAGACCCAGATAAGAAGATGGTCGAATGTGAGGGCCTAAGCTTAGGAAGATAGTTATCTAAAGCACTTATCCTATTTTTTTATTTATCTCCAATCTATGGAGATAGAAAATATGATAAAAATAACCAATTCACGTGACTGTATAAACTAGGAAACTGGCTCTGATTAATTCAGTTGAACTAATAAGTGTGAAGTTCTGAATCAATATAGTCACCCGCGATTAATTATTTAATTAATGATGTAGTTTTATTCCATAGAAATTCAAGTGGACCCATATGCAACTGTTACTGTTGTCTTGTATCATTCCATTGCTGGGCAAATACCTCGCCCCATGGCTTCTATAAGCCGGATTTGCAGCTAGGTATGGTCTACACATTTATTTATTTCGCTGTACGTACTATTTACCATTTTTAACGTATAGCTATCGATTCGATTTCATTCTGCTACATGTTATTTTCTAAGTCAAATATACGGTAGCTACCAAAAGTAGCCGAAGAGTTAAGATTACAAAATATTAAATTCTGGATCTTTCATGCCTTTATAAAACAATAGAACAGCGAAATGTCATAATGACTCATGTTTCGAATAAAAAAAGCAACACCGCCATTCTAATCAATTCAAATTTATTCGAATTTGGAACGTAATCAAAACGTTTCGGAAGGCTCGTCAGTGTTTTTCACATTAAAAAGATTTTTCTCTGTCATTCAAAGTCGAGTAGGCTAATGTATTTCACCGTAAGCGTACGTCTCATCATCCATTAGATGGCCTGACGGAATTTATTAGATTTGCAGTCAACAGGATTACGTCACCCCCCCAGTGGGTTCCCGCATTGTCGTTGCGGGGGGGCTCAGTAGCCGTGGTCCGCTCCCACGGTGAAGCGAAGAGGAACCCAAAGGTGGGGCCGCTCGTCAGGGCTTTTGTCTCCAAGCCGACGACGTAGCGGCCAAAATGTAGGTTGCGGTGAGGTGCACCGCAACTGAGGCGGGCCGCGATGTCGAATGGGAGGCATCGCGGCTGAGGATTACAGGCTGCGGAAGAGGAGGAGTGCCGGTACTTCTGAGTAGCGCTCTTCCCTTCCGTAGCCTGGACGGGGCCGCCACCGTTTGATGGCGGACGCGGTGGGGCCGCAGGGGAAGAGGAGTGTCGGTATAGCGTTGGCCGCTCTCCCTATCCCCTGCGGCCGAAAGGTGGTAGGCGGCGGGGCCACTGCGCTGACCCGTCGCAAGGGGACCAAGGGTACCAGACACGGGTTCGTCTGGGGCCCTTTTGTTACTTGGTTCCTGGGGTGGTCACGGCGTGCCACGTGCCGTGGTGCGCCGAACTGGTGGGGTCCGCAAGGGCCGATGCCTGCCGGGGGTGCGGGTTGTTCGAAAGAGATACCGCGGCCCCTGGCACACAGGCAACTGAGGGAACACGGGTGGGTTTTAGTCAGTAAAAGTCTGACACGCCCTCCTGCTCCACCCAGAGCAGGAGAAGTTATTTGATGATTTCCCACCCTCAAAAAAAAAACAGGATTACGTCACAAATGCTTTTTATCGATAAGCCCCTTGTTTTGAATTGCAAAAAGCTTTTATAATGTTTATAATTAACTTTTGTCTGTCTACATCCGCAAAGCATTATTTCTGTGATTGATTTTAATGGACGTCTTGTCAATTAGCATAGTTAAATTATTGGATCAAAATACATAAGCTTTTATTCTAAAATAACAGAAAGCGTGCATGCTTTTGCGTGTTTACTTTGGGTAACACGATCGTGCAGCCGTGATCATCAGTTCACGATACCGCTTGTTAAACGATACCTTAAAACAACGATATCATCAGTCATTTGCTTCTATAGTAATCGGTAATTAGGAGAAAAAAAAAACTATATGTTATTACAGTACTTACATACAAACGAGACGCACTCTGATAAAGATGCTGTTTTCGCTCTACAATAATAGTCCAGTAATATCTCAAAATGATAAGAAAAAAGCGTGCATAAAACACGCATATTTAAAAGAAGTTTACGACGTAGAAAAAGCTTTACAGCTACATAAACAACGTGTTATCGTGTTGAGATCGTATAATTTAAACGTAAGTGACCGCAGCTAGCACTAATCACGCTAATCTACCTCATTTCATTTCTTTTCTCGAGGCATAAGTTTAACATGTTTTAAATTTAAAGCTTTTGACGTACTAAATTTCATCACGACAGTATTCCCTAAAAGGTTAGTCAGAGATGTACTATAGTACACCCTCATTTCGCCAGTTATATAAAAATATAGTCAATTACATAAATCTTTTTACATAATTTAATGTTGGGATACTATTCATATTAACTCAAAAAAGTAATTTAAGAAAATAGAGAAACTGTTTTCTGAATCAAATAAGAACTTTTAGGAACGTTCATGAAATTGCCTTCAGAATTTTAATAAAATCGCTTTCTTTACAATTTCAGCAGAAACGACATATTTATGAAGCGAAAATGTTTCAAACAAAGAAAAGATATGGCGGCCTATTTCATAAAAGCAAATATAATTGTTCAGGCTAAGGAATTTTATTTTGTTGAAAGCTATTTCTAAACATTATTTCAAAAAAGTAATGCCTATTTGATCGTAGTTTATTTCTGAATCCATTCAACATTACTAGTCCTTTAACTTAACTTATACTGAATAAGTTTCCAATTGAATACCTTAAGTACCAAGTTTTAATTCTACATCTTTAAATCAATATGAACCGTCGGCTGCCGATAATTGAAATTTAAACAAAGCTAGCTGTTTTTAAATAAACCTTTCAACT
Organism: Antitype chi; assembly: GCA_947359405.1. NCBI lineage: Eukaryota > Metazoa > Arthropoda > Insecta > Lepidoptera > Noctuidae > Antitype > Antitype chi. Next base: position 4,441,202 of record OX375825.1, on the reverse strand, counting down.
ACTTTGAAGACTTTGACATAATCTACTAAAAGCAAGATGAATGACAGAATGAAAACTGACGCCAATATTTGAAAAAATATTTAAAGTTTTACTATATTTTAATCTGACAATCTGCCTCGTGTGGTATGGATTAATAATAATGAACGATGCCTTTACGATGCGATGATAAATTGCTGTGATCCTCTCCATTACCTACTGTTAGTACCTACATTACCGCGGCCATAATTCAATCTGGCCTATAATACATTTGCACATCTGCAAACTAATATTATTAAACTAATTTTGTGTAGATTATGATGAATTTATTGCACGAAGATATTGAAATTTTAGAGAGAATTGGGTATGAATAATGTCTCTGACTTGAGGATGATACATCGGTGATCACCTTTACATACCAAGACTCCTCCGTACTTCAGAAAGTACGTTAAGCCGTTGATCCCGGCTGTTATTAGGTGGATCTTTGACAGTCGTTAAGGGTCGTCAGAAGCCCGAAAGTCTGACAACTAGTTCAAGGGGTATTGTGTAACCCACTAACTGGGAAAAGGCAGCTGGCTAGGCAGATGTTGACTCTAGGATGATGCATTATTTTCCTGCCCTTGTACCATGTTACTACTTGTGGTCGGCGCCACACGTTTTCTTCTTTCATTTTCCCCTGTCAATCGTCACGCTACCATTAAGAGCGGTGAATGAAGAAACGATGAATAATGATTTGCAAATAAAACACTAAATTTGATGTTGTAAACGTTTTAGGTGTAGAAAGGGCATTTGTAAACTTTCCAAGTTATTTTTTTACATCTAAAACTAAATATTCGGTGTTTAATTATTGCATTTCATAATCAATATTTTAGGTCACTAGTTAGCGATATTTCATATTTCCATGCAGTAATATCAAAACAGTGAAATATTTGACAGCTATTTGCGACGTTGCTCATTTTCAGAATAAAAGCTCTTAAACCCCTTCTCTTTCATATCATTCCTCATCCTCACGCAATCCATCTTTTCTGTGGTCTCCCTCTACATCCATCAAAGACGGATGTACCCTCTTTTCCAAGGCCTTAGATACCCTCGGCTACGACGAGGTCTATTTAGTATACATTTTCACGACTAGGCAACCACCGTCCTATATTATCCTAGACGTAACCTCGAGGGAAATCTAACTATGATCGCCTTAGACCTCCTGAGTCCCTGGTACTTTATGTAGACATTTCTCCTAGTCTAACATTCTTTTGCTCTCTATTATGTAGTGTTTGTTTTTGTATTTTCTCGTCGACATACTTTCGAATAGTTCTTAATCTAACAACAGTGTTGGTAACTCATTCATTGTGGGTGTATTATGTCATGTAAAAGCTCCTGTAAACAGGCGGGACGCAACTCACTTAGAACAATTTCTATGAAAACTTCATGGAAAATGTTGTACAATTGTCGCGTCGCGCTGTCGTGTCGCGCTGTCTGATCTGATATCGATAGAAGACGATGACTCACTAATGACTAAGTTTTATTACTCTGTATATTGCATTTCATTAACATTAATTAGCTAGCTTTGTAAATGGTGTGTAACCTTAAAAGGATTATTGCGTTGTTGTGCTGCGTAAATCATCATCATCTACTTTACGTTTTTCCCAACTATGTTGGGGTCGGCTTCCAGCCTAACCAGATGCAGCTGAATACCAGTATTTTACACGGAGCGACTGCCTATCTGACCACCACAACCCAGTTATTGTCTAATACGACACCCTTGGTAAGACTAGTTGTTAGACTTCGGGTTTCTAACGCCCCGTAAAGACTGTCAAAGATCCACAAATGACAGCCGGGACCAACGTAAATATGCTGGTACATATACATATATGTCATCGCTAAAAGAAGCTTATGAGAATAAGTATTAAAAAGAGATAGTATTTTCGAAAGTGAAAGAAACGTGATAAATGATATCAGAGATGTTATATAAGTCAAGGATTCGCAAAACAAACAAAACCAACTTTCACTAAGTGCTTTGCCAATACCTACTCATATTTCTTCCTATAACGGGCTCTATTTATAGTCAGACCCGTTTAAAGCTCAAGTATTATTTTAAAATCAATTAATATTCATGGCACTTCGAACATTCTTTAACAATTTAACTTGCTAAACTTGAATAAGAATCGATTCTTGAGAACTCTCACTCGATCCATTTCAACAAAGGAATGCGAGTTAGGGTCAATCAATCATAAGTCGCTATCAATAGAAGATATGAATCAATTGGCTCCAATTGACATAGCCCTAAGTTCAGCGACACCGTACCTTACCTCATTCACATTCAATCGAGCACTTTGTGGCTATTGAACGCGATGTGTACAATTGTCAGATACGCGATACGGAGCCAGCGGCTTCAAACGCATGTCAGACTGAGTTACCGACTCCTAGATGGGCAGATAATGCATAATGTAGGCTGTATGCTTACGTAATAGGTGCTGGAAAAATAAATGCTTGGACGAGTCAGGTGACTATCCATCATGTAACAGAAAAAAGAGGACACCCAAATAATGAAAAGTATAAAGAGAGACCACCAATTGGGAGATCCTACTAATATTATAAATGTAAAAGTTTGGATGTTTGTTACTCAATCACGCAAAAACAGCCAAGCGGATTTGGATCAAATTTGGCACACAGATAGTTTATATCCTAGACTAACACATAGGATACTTTTTATCCCGGTAGTACGTTACCATGAGGTAATTTCCGACCTTCACGCGAACGAAGCCGCTAGCAAACAGTATTAAAAAAAAACTTTGCAGAATGGAACCGTACAATAAATTCAATAACTTATTCAAGACAAATATGGATTTACATAGAATGCACGCGGCGCAGATGTCAGGTCAATAAACTACGTAGGTTTGCAAAAGGACCACGTCTGGGGTCTCTATTAAAATGAAGAAAAATAAGCGAATCGCCCACTTACAGCAATATGGACATTTGAAATGCGTAGGCGGTGGACTGAGACGTTATAAAATGGACATGACTGTGGCGATTGCAAAAGTAATCACATTAGAGTCAGGGATAGTATAAATGACGATGCCTTAAAGCTAATATAATGACCAATTTGAATGGACACTAAACTTCCTGTAAAGTTCAAACTAAAATAAAACCTTGACCAGGATACGGTAATATGGCTCCTTTGAAGCAACAATTACCTGAAACAAGGCATCTTTATATTAATACGTGAAGCAAAATATGTGCAACCTTTTTTTTACGACAATTATGCAGACGGATGAGTATGAAATTTGACACAGTTCAAGTTTAGATGGAGAAGGAGTACAGAAAGCTAATGATCATTATCATTTCGGCCGAGAGACGTCCAGTGCTGGACATAGGCCTCCCCAAAACTCGTCTCTTCGACCGGTTCTGTGCTTCACGCATCCAGCTGATTCCTGCAGTCTTCACAAGGTCATCGGTCCACTTTGTGGGAGGCCTTCCAACTCGAAGAAAGCTAATATTTTTATATAATGCATTAGAAATACATTCAAATTTAAATGATATATGTTCACAATTAAATCAACAAATCCATCAAACATGAACAAATCGAATCCATCATTAATATCGAAGCGTACTTTAATAATAGCATCCCACTAAACTGCACCAATTCCCACAGCAGTCGTCACATAGGAAAACAAATAATCTGGGGCAACGCGAACTATTCCGGTATCTGTAATGTCTTTGATATCACAAGTGGCTGTGACGGGCGGGAGTGCGCATATGGGATGGAAGCTCCCTGATAACAACCTAATGGATCACTGGTTTAATGTCAAGGATTACGTGGATAAAGTTAATGTATATTCATAATGAAATACATTAACTATATCACAAGAGAAAACTAAGAGTGATTTGATTTCAGCGAAGTCTAGCGAAAATAAATACGTTTAGGTTAAACTAGCGACCTGTCCCGGCTCCACTAGACTAGGCAAAACATAAAGATTTTTTAAATCTTTAAAAATAAATAAAATTGAAGTGTCTGTTCGTAAATCGTAACTTCAAAATACAGCTTTTTACTAAATGCATAAGGAAGTATAATAAATAGAAGGAAGTATATTCGGTAGAGCAAAAATACCATTTTTTACCTTTTTTCTCAGACAGGCAAATTTTTTTTTTAAAAATATGTTTGTTTCGACAAATCTCGAAACGGCTAAACCACTTTTGACGGGACTTAGATTAGATTTAGCCGGAACAAACAGACAGACAAAAAATACAAAAGTAGTTTTTTTATGTTATTAATAAACCGTATATACTTTCATACTCATTTAGTATAAAGCTGTTACTTTGGCAATACAAACAGACACTTAAATTTTATTTATGTATTTGTTTCAGATTAGTAACAATCACAACGTTCACTCCATTGAAGCTGCTTTAATTTAATCTAGCGACTAAACTCGCTAAACTAGCTAACATCGTTACAGGTAAATGTCACATTGAACAAACTTAGCGAGTCTATAAAACTTTTACCATTTTCCAAGCGTTGAATAACAATTGCGAATGATTGCGAACTTACAAGCAAGAAAATATTTTAAAGAATTTATTATAACTAAAATTCTAGACATGTTTTTGGGCTGCTTTTTATTGAAGTGAAGTTTTCAGACTAACTTTGGAGATCGTCTGGCCTGGGTCGGGATCGGATTCGACAGGTTGGCGAATCGAAAATGACTATAATTTCCAATTATTAATTTGCCTTGCCCCCGATAAACAAAAAACTGTCGGAAGAAAGGCGGTCGTCTGTTTGTTTTAAACTGACGAAATTTTCGGCTTTTGCACTTGTGAACAGTCTTTAGAGGATTAGTATCTGCCTAGCCGTTTCCCAACAATATTGGGGTCAGCTTCCAGTGTAACCGGATGCAGCTGAATACCAGTACTTTACATGGAACGAATGTCTATCTGCCTTCCACAACCCATTTACTGGGGAATACGATACTCCTTGGTAAGACTGGTTGTCAGATTTTCGGGCTTCTGACGACCCGTAACGATTATAAAAGATCTACAAAATGACGCTGGGACAAACGGAGTGATTTAAGGGCCTACGTCCCATTTGGTAGCGTAACACGGTCACTTTATGAACCCTACTGCTCATTAAGGCTTGTCTTAAAGATTTGAAAAATATATGATTTTGCTATAGATTCATATAGATCATTTTGCCCGAAGTACTTTTTTGTATGGTTAATACTTTTGCTGTAAAAAAATATTTTCCAACACGCAATATTTTGGCTTCTATTCCATACTCCTACTAAACGGCTTCGTTATTTGGAAAAAAAAATACACTGAAAAATAGATAGTTAGAGGTACCACAGAATTGCTGAAGCTTAATTGTAAATTAATCAAAGGAATATCCCCATTTTGAGATAAAGGCTCAGAGGTGCCCTGCGCGGGCGCGGGCGGCAGTCGTGCTTTAGCATACAAACGGGAGATGAGGATACTATGGGCCTTAAAAGGATGGTAACTCATCCACGAACCGACCGCGTCAAGCACCTTCGGTCGTCCCATGCGGATTGACGTTCGATTCGGCACGGAAACGTATCGAACGGTTGTAAATAGCTGTGCAGGTTGGATTACTGCCCGCAAAAAGTGTATGATATGTAATAGTATCAATGCGCCAGTTATAATAACATTGCAACGTAATTTTCACGACAGCTCGCAAAAGGAGTGTAATGAACATATGCAGAGCCAAAGAATATTAAACTCGTCGTCAATATATCTTATTGGCAATACCTAAGCAATATCGATGTCTATAAAATATACTGCGGTCCGTAAAAGATTTAAAATTCCAATTGCTTCTCGAAACCATATCACATTGCGAACGGACGATGCAAGGAGTCACATTTTTATCGCTATACCTACTTATACAACCAGTCTAGACTTTAAAAAAATAATAGCGATCATTCGATATATCGAAAATTTTTGGCGACATTTAATATGCCAATGTATCGACATCACAAAGGCGAGAGAAGCTGTCAAACAGGTCATAACACTGAAATGGAAATGGTTTTTTTTTTTTGGTTGGGAAATCATCAAATAAGTGCTCCCGCTCTGGGTGGAGCAGGAGGGCGTGTCAGACTTTTACTGGCTAAAACCCACCCGTGTTCCCTCGGTTGCCCGTGTGCCAGGGGCCGCGCTATCTTTTTCGAACAACCCGCACCCCTGGCGGGCATCGGCCCTTGCGGACCCCACCAGTTGGTGCTGACATCTCTTTGAGGCGCGCGTGGAACACAACGCGCCGGCGACCTGGGCTTGGTCCTTACCGGACAGCGAGCTACCCATTACTCGCCGTCCGCAAGCCCGCGCCCACGGTGGCCGGCAATTGTTTTTTTTTTCTGAATGGCCATTAGTTCTACCATGCACCATTTCAAGGTTATCCATTAAATATCGGACACCCTGTATATCAACAGATTTTTGTACCTCCTTAAACCAGCCTGGAAACACCCATTTCTATACTACGGACGTGTTCTAACAATAAAAAAGTTAGCAAACAGGCAGTTGGGACGGGATGCCGAGCCAGTTACTCACGACCCCTCGCAATTATGCGGCTATTTTAGGGCCAGGAGTTGTGCGCGTGAGTCACCCACTGTACTAGCTACCTACTACCGACCGGACAATCCCAACTAGCGCATCGTTATGCAATTTGTGAACGCGTCGGCAATTTGTGAATGCGTCGGCAATTTGTAGTTCGATTTTCACACGATTTGATAACAGGGGTGATAGTAAATCTGATTGTGGTTGCAGTGTGATTAATAACAATGATTAATTGAGGTGTGGTGGTAAGACAGAGGTTTTATTTATCAAGCAAGTAATAATATTTGAAGTAACAAAGTACGTAAGTAATTAAGTAACAAACAAACTAATTAGAAGTAACAAAGTCATAATTGTTTGAATATAATTGATTTCAGAACAAGCTTTTTAGAACAATTAAAAACGTCCCATAGTTTGTAGAACTAAATGAAGCTCTACACCATTATCTGGAAATACCGACAGTCAAAGTAAAAAAATTAAAAGATATCATTCAAGCCATCTAAAGTAAGAATAACTCGCCAGAACAGGAATACGCAGACTAAAACATAAAATTCCACAGGATTTCCCCGGAGCAACTCAGCTGCATGCTAAATAAGAACCAGGTCACAGGCCGCATACCAACCAAGCAAGACATTGAACACGTCTTTATAACAAGACAGACTGTAAGAACAAGGAGACAGAAAAAAGTTTGAAGTAAAAATCTATTACTCTGCAAACCCATTCCTATATGACCTCAGCTCTAAAATCAAAAGTCATTTATTCAAATTAAGCTGAGAATCAGCATTTTTCGAACGTCAAAATACATAAGAAAATCCCCCAAAAACGCCCACCCGTCACTACTACCTAGTGCTTTAGCTGGGAAGAAGAAGTGGCGCAACAAACTCCCCAGCAGCACAACTGTCTGTTTAGTCGGATAGACTTGATTCTATACATACATAGACAAAGTAATTTATACATTACGAGACACAGAACATTAATTAACTAATTAGTCATACATATGTCAGCCAGCCATGCCAATATACCGACAAATAATATGAAAACTTAACTCGAGCACAAAGAACAAAAATGGAAATAACGCATAATACCAAAATAAGAGCCTCCTGGTATTAAGGGCGTATATCACGCCTTACATATGCAATACTGGATTATGTTCACATGGCTGTTACTACCAGAGTTACACAACTCGAGGCCACAAATGATAACCTAGGACCATTGACGTAAAATAAATAAACGGGTAGGTAAGTAATTATTAGTAACAATAACAAAACTCTGAACTCAATAACTCTGAAATCAATAAAAAACATAATGCCATCATACTAACAACTCCATAACAAGAACCTATCAAACTAAATCACATCATCCAACAAATAAACCCGAACCCAACCCGAATAAAACCGAACATAAATCGAATCAAAATAAACCGACTGAATTGCTTTCCACCATGGTACCGTTTAATTACAATAAAAACCTATAAAACATGGTGAATAAAAAATAGCATGATGGCCGCCACGTGCCTGAGACTGCGATACAGAGACTGTTGCACAATCAAATTAACCTAATTGATTTTATTGATTATTTTCTGAGAGCTTGTACTTTTATGTGACGATAAAATGAGAAAGTGATTAAAACTTGGTGATTGGATAATTACCAGATAAGTAAGGAGTTTTCCAATGAGCGCAGGGCTAGTGAAGTTTTGATCGATCCATTGCTTGGCTCTGCAGCCAAAATTCGTTTCAAATTCGAATTCAAATCCTAGGATTTAAAGTTAAATATGGAAGGAATTTATCTTGAACTTTCTGAGTTTATCTTGGACATTACAAACACCAGTGAAGGAAAAAAATCATAAGGAAGCCTGGACTTATAGTTAATATACATAAGTCTGAAATCGGCACGCCAACCCGTCTTGAGCAAGCGTAGTGATCAATGCTCGTGTCTTCTTTGTATAAGAAGTTGCCTTTGCCTTGCAGTGGGACAGTAATAGGCTAGTATTATTATGGAACAAATTTAGTCTGCCAATAGGGCTGGCGATACGTATAGTTGCAAATAGCTTTCGATTAGGGTAATCCAATCAGCCACGCCCATACATCCTCGTAACCAATAGCAAGTCATAAATCATAATTTTAATTACATTAATTGCAGCATTTTGGAGGTAAATAAAGGTATTGTGGTGACAGATCGAATAACCACCCACGTCCAATTAGATCGAACGCGAAAACACACAGGAAACACCATTTCAGAGGCGACTAGTATTACTATGCAGAGCCGGACGAACTTAAAATAAAAACAGATGAGCCGGTCTAATATATACATCTGTAAAAACTCTCCGTGAAAACTTAGGTGAAGCGAACTGTCAATAGTGTTAGTCCCTAGCATCAGGTGGAATGACAGTTCCCTTCAAATAAGTTTTCACGACGGTATTTCACAGAATAGATCGTCTGATATGATATACTTATCTTTCACGGGTAAATCTATACCTAATAAATAAATAGTATAAAACAAAGTCACTTTTCGTGTCTGTCTGTGACCGCGTTGTTCTTCAAAACTACGAAACGGATTTTGAAGCGGTTTTCAGCTTCACCATCATTTAAATAGAGAATTTATTCCGGAAAGGTTTATGTGAATACATTCATATTTAACATCCACATAATAAAGAAATCTCGGTCTTTTACCAAGTCGTAAAAACCGTTCGAAGCAGGAGCGGGTCGCTAGTAATATTTATATGTATAGCCAAATAAAAATATTACCCTCTTCCGTAAAATCAAGTTTCGAACTCAAATTCAATTTGGTGAAACTTTTTCCGAATCGTCAACCAGGTTCTGATGTTATTACCAAATCGGAAGATGAAGTTATTTTTGGAGGAAGTTCTGAGTTTGAACGGAGAAATTCAATAAATACTTTACAAGGAATTAACTAAACTTTTCTCCGGAATATTTTGTTAGATGAGGCAAATAAAACTCCAACGATTTACTTCTAAATAAGTTTTTATTGGAACATCATTAGGAGGAGGATTTTGTTAGATATATAAGGTTACAACAGAATACATAATTATATATATGTTTGCCCACTCCCTTTCACCGAGAGGAGGCCTGTGTCCCAGCAGTGGGAACGATATAGGCTGATTATGATGATGACATAAGTTTTGGATATATATTCTGTTCTGCTTCACTACTCTTTCTTGTTTACATTATATTATTCACAGTTGGTGTCTAACTATGAACAGCTGAAAGAATCTGTATTCCAGTGCCATACATTAACATGAATATTCATTAACGCCTTAGTAAACAACATCTGCATATAACAAACACACCGTAACTAATTCATGTCTGTATTCGGTATGTTTCTACACCTGGCCCTCTCGTCAATCAATCAAGCTGACAATCCACCACAGTAACGTAGTAAGTGGCTACAACTGCGCAGTTTCACTCAAATATATGCGCACAATACTGATTCGGTTCATGCTCATTCATATTAAAATGTGGATAGGCCGTGGGTAGATAAAGCGGGCTTACAAGAAGATTATTACTTGAGACAGATGACAACCAAAATAAAATGAAGACAAATAGAACTTCAAACGCAATAATAGATCGGCTCAGTGCGAAAAATATTTTCTATGACAGCTCTTCGAAATCAGTTCAACTCTAGAAAGAGTTACGACCATCTTTAACTGACAAACGCGACGCGCTAGTGCCTGAACGAAAATCCAACATTTCAGGAATTATATATTGAGTGCAGAGATTGTAGGCGGAAAATATTAAGAGCTTGGTAAAGCGAGGGATGAAATAAAAGCTGGAATATTGATAATAATAGATGTAGAAACCTAACACGTCAACTGACATAAAGAGGACAGATTCGGTGGTGATGCTAAGAATGGGTAAACCCACTTAGAGAGGTCTATGATCAGCATGAAGAAGAAGCATGTAGTTCACGTGAAACACAAGAGCCAAAACATCTTCCAGCAACAAACATAAGCAACAATATAAGATGATATAGAAAGCGACACTGATGTTCCATACTCACACAAAAACACAAATGACATTAACGAAACATGTCGGAACAAAACACTTAACTCCGAAGAGGGGAAAGTAACGAAATTGAAATGAAGTGACATTGTTGTTCACAAAGTAACGTAACCGGGAACCGGGCCGGGTCCCGCTCTGTTAATTCGAGTAACCGATCGACGTTCCAAGGGCAGAATACAAAGGAACCGTGGGTTACTTTGAATACTAAAGGTTACATCAGAAATTGTGATGACAATGAGCGGTGAGCATTGTGGTGAGCTTAATGAGAATTCGTACATCTTGGGAGGCGGCGAAGGGTTAGTAGTTGCTCAAGTTGGAAGCTATCTGTATTAGAATCTTACTAGAATATTATAAATCGTTCAATCATAAAATAATTTTAAGGAGGATGCGGTAATGTAGCTGGTGAAATTCAATGACTATTTCATGAGAAAGTAATTCCATTGAATGACTTAATCCCATTGGATTAAATCAACTTTGACGATTGTATTGATGATTTTAATGATTATAAATACATACGTGAGAACATATTTTGTTCAACATAAAACCTGACAATTGTAAAAAACATAAGCAAATTTGAATTTTGCGAGCTACACTGGGGCTTCCACTTTAACCTGTTTTCCACATAGTTCACGCCAATTCCAGAGAAAATGCCTGTGTAGAGAGAGAAGACCAGAAAGCATATTATACATAAAATCGCACTGTAATTCTTGGTAAGGATGATAAATGGATTGCACAAATCATAGTAGAAACTATCCAAGCGAGAAAAGTAAAACTTATTAGGTCAATTACTTAGCGTGCGGCGCACGTTGCATCCTTTGGCAGAGAGAAATTAGCGAATTAATAATACTCGGGTGAGAAGACCACTCCTTCTATAATCATTACAAGTTTATACTGCTGTGTTTGATAAACTGACTACTCTGAGAAGAAAGGTCTAACCAAACTCACACAGTCTAAGTCTATAAATATTGTTGGTGATATACTTAATGCTACTCTATCCTACAATAGCTGTATTATGGCCACATGAGGAGCTAAATACTGGTTTACATTCAAACCCTTCGTCATTGTTGACATCAAACCAGTTCAATTTGGGAAGGTTCTCGTTTACTGAAAAGGGGCTGTCAAAATCGTTTCAATCGATCTCGGCTAAATTAGGACACCCTTGTGTCCTACTTTAGCTTATAACCCAATACAAAATATGTTTAATAGCGCAACGCGAGGCCAATCAGTTAAATAATCTTATATTGACAAGACAAGACATTAAATGAGTTAAACCGTATTGTTATAAGCGAAATAAAGTGAAAAGTCACCGTACGAACATTCATACACCAATCAATCGACAAATTATAGTATAATTGTTTGATTCTTCACTTATAAATATTCGTATTTATATATAAATACATATACAATAAGCGATGTACTAATGAAACAATATTTAATAGTTATTGTTTTAGGAAATGAGAAGGAAATCACAGGTGTTGTTATAAAAGCTATTAGGTCATAGTATGTTGAAAGGTAGACAAGATGGCGCAGGTGATGTCTGGCACCAAAATGTATAATGTTACACGCAATTTTCGTTAAAAGCTTAAACACTTTGTTTTAGAGGACACGGCAGGTCAGGCAGAAGTAATAATTCATGACATTCTCATTCGTTAACATATAAAACACCTATGCATTATTGAAACGTGCAGGATGTCAAAACAATGATGTTTGGATGCATGACACGTCTGTGCGCCAAGACCCTTGCAGAATTCCAGATTCGCTAAAAGAATTGCGACTTTCGACAGGTATTGCCAAATGGAGTGATCACTCACATACAGCGTTACTAGATATTACCACTATTTTCTCAACTTTCATAGTTATAACACGTTCATGTAAATTCTAGTTTTTTAACGACTAATTTGCACCATTCCATTAGCATAACAACAGAAGTATACGTTCACAATTATTATGTAAATCAAGAAATCCCAACAGGATTTTAAATCTTATAACATTGTTGCTATGGATAGTAGAAAAATAAGGGTATCTACTACATTTTTAAACAACGGTTCACAAAGGAATCGATAAAGCCCATAAGGGCAAAAAGGATCTGGGCCTCCCAAACATTTAGAAGGACCAAAAGAGATGTGGATAAATAAAATAAACGTAGGAATAAATCATTCGCAGCGTTTTATCTGAAAACGACGGAATAAACGGCGAAAAATGTTTTCAATATTAATAAAGTTACGGCAAAAGCGTGCGCCCTCTGAAATAAAATTCAGCATTTTGTCACTAGGAATACCGAACGAAACGAAACATGAATTAGAGTTTACTTTGTACGTACCGAAATCAACGAAATCCGAAGTTGACTTCTGATTCAATCATACAAGTTACTTTTGAATTAGATGAAAATTCAAACGTTCTTATTTGCTTGGCTCAAAGATTTATTTTTCAAAAAGACGTAGTAAAACTTCTTTGTGACGAGGTCTGACTTCAAGAGTAAAATTCAACTTGGGATCTAGATCATAAAGCTCAAAGTATCCTAGTCGATCAAGTCGACGGATAAAATTAAATTTCCATAGTGTGTAGCTACACCAATCAGCAGATAGGCGGTTCGCCAATTTTACCAATTACGGTTGAAACATTCGAAAGCGCTTTCTGCAATTGAATTTTGCTCAGAGCAATGATTTTGTGGGGAGATATCGTTTACTTCGAAGATTCACTTGCACTCCAAATATACTAAAAGTTCTTATTTTTTTTCCGAAATAAGTAATATGCGCAATTGCGTATTAAAGTAAACAATTTGTGTTATCATCATGCACTGGTTAAGTACATCTGCGTAACATTTAATTGTATTTGTTTTGATATATTATATGTTAAAGGATGTTGACATGTAGTAATTGATTAAACAGTCGTTCTAAATATATGTTGTTATCTCTATATTTGTTCCTATTTCAGTTTGTTAAAGCTATTGAACGAATCACAACACCCGACGGCGACATTGTATCGAAACTAACAGATAGCCGACTGTTAAATAAAATTAAACAATAAAATAGATGATATGACTGACATAATTCATAAATTATTGCGAATTCTTACAAACAATATTGGGGGCAATAAAGTAACGGTCATACCAAAGCCTAAACCACTTAACTATAATGAGAACCAAACACCAACAACAACTTAACTAAATAATAGCATTGCCAAAAACTCCTAAACACGAGAACCATGAATGGCGCCCAAACATACCAACAGCTACCTAACCGTACGGTGCGTAACTGAACTATGTACCGAGCAGCACACTACCAAACTTTGGACACGCTCACCTCAAAGTGTGCCACAAGTTCAAGGATCATGATGACGAATGTGTCCTAAAACACCGACCGGTATTCGCCGGTAAACGACCTGCAGTACTTACTAACGGTGAGGTTGTTTATAATTACATTTTAGAAAGATTTAGTGATTTTGCCTGAGGGTCTGACAGAGTAGAAAAATATGTTGAAGAATGTTGATTCTTATTTGCAAATTCTGAGTTAATGAATCCAAAAGGCTTTTACTGGTTTCGTTGTCAGCAATGCAGCATACTGCAGCCGTTCATGATCTTAGTCTTTTTGAACATTCATTAATATACCATTGTCTTTGTATACAGTTTCATATTCAGCTTTCCATATTCTTTTTCCTGAACTATTATAGGTAAGTACCTAAGGTAGGTTGTAAGGCTGGAGAATCTTCTCCAGCCTTACAACTTTCTGGTATTTATCAAAGTTAGTAGTGATTAAAGATTCTATATAATACATTGCAGTCACGATATAATTATATCATAATTCAATTTCTATTTTATTGACTTGATATATTCCAATAGCCATTATTCAATTATTTCGAAGGAGCGAATATGACTAGTTATAAAGGAAACCCGTGTAACGTTATAATGTAGGTTAATGGTATCCAATTTTAAGGGTAATGTTCATTGGCATGGTTCGTTGCTCCACTTTATTAGAAATTTCAATTTAATTTTAAGGAATAATGATCTGCTAAACTAGAGTAATCTTGGAGGAAATTACGTATATTTGCATGTGTATATGGCACCCGGAAGGAAAAGCTTAATGGAATTTGTTTTTGTTATTTCAAAGCTTTTCGGATTATTCGACCCATTTTCGGCTCAAAGAATAATAAATTGTGAAAACAATGTGAGTCTATCACGCACTTAGTCGATATTTCTTCAAAATCTGATGACCGTTAAAATGTACCGCTCAAAAATGTATCTTCACTTCTTGTGTTTATATGACCTCGATATTTAATATTTTCGACTTAATGACTATAGAAGAAATTTTATGATTATCTTAGTAATCGCCCATAACTCAGGTTGTATTGTATTAAAGAAAACCTGTTTATGTGTAGCTATATTAGGAACTAGACTTTATTTATTTATTTATTTATTTAACCATTTATGCACACACATATAAACAGACAAGACAAAGTCAGGCAAAGTCGTCTATCAATTATGATGAAATATCAAGAAACGCTCCATTAAAAACTTAATACAGTTTGCATTTGCCTCGGATATTTACTTTATCAACATTATGTAATAAAACTGTTTTAAAATTGCAGCAAAAAGAAACACGACTCACTAAAAACGATCTGAAACATAAAATTTGCAACTTCTTACTGGGTGAAGGTCAGTGTGGTAATTATTTGTTTTTAAATACATGAATAAAATACTGGATTAGAATTCTTCAGAGCCTAACGTATACAAATCAGTTTCTCTTTCCACTTTCCTTGCTATGCCAGCTTGTACGATATGAATATTGAAATCAGTGCATCGATTTCTAGTTTCAAGTTCATTGAATCATGATTTCGTTTTGTTTTCATTTTTAACTTCAGTTTTGTAACGTGTGTATGTATGTTTCTCGACCAGATTGATTTCTGATTGACTTCGTATCCCTGATAGCTTTTTCTGCTTCACAGGGCTTGTTTCAAATTGGCAATAAACGCATTTGTGGGCCATTTTCTGCCTTTTCAAAATGTACCTGTCCGCATATAGGTACGGCAAGTTACACCATAGTTATCCAATTTGTTAGACACAAGCATACTTTTTATTTCAACAACAAAAACAGTGACAAGTTAAACACAAAAGCTTTTATTTATTTTTCCACGTTATGGGCGTTTTCATTTTGTGATTATTACTAGCGTATTATGAATTAAATCTCAAAGTAATCTAATTGTGGATTACCTCAAGAAAGTTTCAAAAGATTAGAACAATGTTTTTGGCAAAAACTAAAAGATCGATGAGGATGGAGAAGTCGCTGAGAAGAAAAAAATATACGAATTTCTACTTATTCTTTCTTGATGAACATGTTAGCTAGACTAAGCCTTAGCCTTCAATCACATTAGACTAAAAAGAGCTTTAATAGTCTAGAAAAACAACTAACTGCTGTAGCTAATGTAGCTGACCTGACCTAAATCTATCAAAAGCCTTTGTTAAAATTAATATAAATATTAAACGAAAACTGTAGCTATGTGAGAGTTTAAGTAAAAAGTCCTAGTTAATTAACAAAAGAAGTCCAAACAATAGTTTAAAAATATTAGTTTTATGAAAGAAATAAACAGTTGTTCACACAATCATACATGACGTCTGATAAAGCAATTAACATACTCGGAATGCAAGGAACGCCAACAAATATGTAATAATTATTGTATGTAATGAACTGACCCATTAAATACTCAAAACATTTAATACCAAAACAGAAATGGCGCCAAATGGACGCGACAGTTGCGTTCAAGAACTTTAATTCATCATATCATCATCTTATGCTGAACAATAAGAACAATAAAGCCCAAGTAACGTTACTAAACCAAGTTGAAAACGACAATCGATTCGACGAGATGGTCAGAATTAGCAAGTTTGAAACCGCTTAGCAAACTCGATTGGTTTTAGGAGTTGAGTCATTGAGGTTTCGCAGTCAAGTGTGAAGATAGACTAGAATTCAGGTTAGTGAAGGTGATGATGCTTCTGGGTAATATTTTGTTATTTTATAAGTCAGGGAGTCAATTTATTCGTAACTTCAATATTACACTAAGATAAGACTTAGACAACTACTACAAATATCCTCAACATATTATAATAAAAATATATCTCCATTAAGTCTCCCAAATGAATATACAACTTTATTAATTCTCAGAATGGATAAAACATGAAAGTGCGCATAAGTATGCGAAAGATGAAGCACATGAAGCCAAAATAATATTGAAAATGTCCCATAATGAGTTTGAACTGCTTGAATTACAAAAGATTAAAGAAAACAGTTTTTCAACATTTATAAAACACTTCAATGAATAGGTATACTGAACATTTTAAAGACGAGGAGTTAAATGACGAAGAAAAAATACACGCCAATGGCGTCAAAAGCAAAACAATCTCAGAAAGCAGTCAACAATTTGAGGTTGGTTAATTCGTAAACATCGGCGGAGACGACCATTAACGTTAAAAGCTTTATTGATTCAGGGAACGAACTGGGAGGGGGAGTCGAGTGGACAAAAGGGGCACTAAGAGAAATATAACAATAACGTGGGTCCCCACCAAAATTGTTTTCTGAGTAGCAAATTTACTGTCCACTCAGCCGACGGTTCCTCGATAAATTACCGATCTTTCTAAAGGTAAATTTTGTTTGTTCTATAAATAAATATAGACCTATTTGTTGCAATAATGACATAAAGGTGAACTAGTTTTTTGAGATAACATGGAGATTCCTCAACATAATTGTTTTTTTGTTCAGTAGAATTGGTTATAGAGTCTTGTAGCAGAAACCTGAATACAAATATGTATTATAGGTATCTGCCAACATTTTATAACTAACAACTTCACTGGATAATACAAGATTATTATTGCTATTAGCATAAACTAGTAGATCGCCTGAAAGGCCAACCCTAACAATACTATCATCTACGACAATCCACATCAGTTCGCTTACGTGATTAGGTAAATCGCTGGACGGCGGCCTTCTACCATCATAAGTAATGCTCTTACATAATCAAAACCACGTAAATTCTGGACCGTATACCTTTGCAATAGAAGCCACAACATTGCTTGCTTGACATTTTAGCAAGAAATTAACTTTGGTTTTCCAAGCCGGTAGGGCAAACATAGCCAGTTCACCGACCCCGGTAAACGCGAAAGTGAAATCCGTCACTTGTTGCTACGATACGAATTGGACGGAAACGTGTTATGGATGAGAATAAGTGGTTCTCCACGAAATAAGGTCGGAATTTGTATGCCAGTGTTGCTTTTTGAACCTAATTTTGAATTTGATTAGCTATGCTAATAAGAATTTAGATTGGAATCGGATTAGGTTTGCGGTCCCCTGTCATAGGCATCATTGTTATTTAAATGAGCAGTGCGAGAAATCACGCATCGCAAAATCCGGAAGCAGATAGAGGTTCGATTGTTATTTAAATAAGACATACCATCCGGTGTCCCTCAAGTCACCTCACTAGGTCCACAACTGTTTTTTGGAACAAAACTGTTATTACCAACAATGATTACCTGAAACAAAAGGAATACAAAATAAGTATAATGTCATAATATTTGCAAATCCGACAATATCTGAATGCGATAAGATGTTATTTAGACTTTGTTGACTTAATATTACATTATGAGTGCAACATCAACAAAGAAGGACAATGAACTGATTTCAACCAGACGATAGAGATTAAAAATACTTTCCCAGTGAAATTTAAATATCAACATTGATGTCACACAACTGCGTATTTTAGTACAGAACACCACATCATCAAGTATATTAGATACCCTGGAAACTATTGTTTAATGCATAAATAGGAACGTAGATATAAAACTACAGTTAATACATTTACAATAATTAAGACTCATCCGTAATGACGAACACCTACATCGATTACCGCGAAACTAAGCACAAATATGCAAATCGTGAACTTTAATTAAACCCACGCTGTAGCTCAAAGGACTAGAGCGTCACAAGTTATAATAAGAATGATACAAAATGCTCCAATTTACAAGAATTGTGAACAATAGCTGGCACCAAACAATGAGGGCAACGTGCATACATGTGCGATATGTAACCAACGCGTTATTCTAATTCGCATAGCGCTAATTATTTCACATCAAAACGCAATTAAGTACAGCTGGATAACGCCACTTATGGGACAAGCGATCAAGCAAATGAGATATAAATAGATTTACAGTTGCAGAAACGTATGGCGATGGATGTACAGAGATTAAGATTTGGAATCTCTTGGCTGTAGATTCAGCCAGATGTCTTATTGGATCTTTAAACGGATAAATGGATCACGAGTCGTGATAAATAAATAAACATTTATAGCATTTATCGACACGGATTGAGGCTTTATTTGTCAACACTGTAATCATTTCCGAAATCCGAAATTGATTTCGGTAGGTACAACGAAGTATTCGCAATTCTTATCTTGTTTACTTACGAAAATCCGTTACGTTTGTTATTGAACCATCTGCACAACAACAAACGACGGGGTCACGATATAAGTTCAAGACATCTTAATATCGCAAATAGGGCGCAACGATATTAACGGTTTTACCAATTTTAGCAAAGAAGACATCGATAAAATTAAGTGCAAGCAAGGCAGGTCATGACACAAGACGCTTGTAGGAGGCCTATGCCCAGCAGTGGACGTCTTTCGGCTGAAATGATGGTGACGATGTGGAACCAGTACATTATTGACACGTCAGTTTCTTCCTCAGTTAATTTTCACAATCTTCTTCCTCTATCGACCCAGGTATTTTTTTGGTCTTACTCAGATACAAAACAAGTGACGTAACATAATGTTGAAAAATTGTTTATAAACATACCAACGAGATATTTGAAATTTTCGCGGACGGGTTCAAGCGGTACATGTGCCATGTCCTCCATCAACATTCTCCGACAGTTTCGGGAGAGTTTCAAAGCGGTTGTCGCGTCTACATAATTTATAACGTTGGTCTTTAAAGCGTCGCAGCACCACATGGCGGTTCTGAATTAATGACTCTTGTTTAATATGAAAACAAATATTTTGCGCCGTGAATGCGATCGTCCTATCTCTGGACACGTGTACCAGTAATGCACGCGAAATGTTTATGACTGTCGATTGCTCTGCATAATTTTTGCAATGAACTTTTGGTAGAAATATGTTTCCAATTTTTACTGGCAACATTGTAAGCAAAATAACCTGGGGCAAATAGTTGGACCAAACAAATGGAGGGTTATAAGTAACATACAATTTTATAGCTACCCAAAAAAGGAATGAGGCATAAAATTCCAGAACAAAAGCAATTTATTATATCACAAACAGAGTCCTATTATTCCTAGCATAAAAGGTCCGTATTCTACAATAAAGTTTACCCTACGTACAGACATACTGGGTTAGATAGCAGAGGTCAGGACGTCGGTGACTGATAGAACCCCAACTGCGGGGGGTGGCGAATGTCAGATAGCAGAAATGTGCCTCATGCGTTATGCGTCGGCGAATATAAATGGATGCTCTAAACGTACAAGATAAAGCTAACACAAAAATCACATAAATTAAACTTTGAAATTGCTGGATAAAGTGAAATAGATTTCACTCCATGTCTTACGCATCCATTTTCAATCAAAAAGCAATTTGTTGCTCAATTCAGAATTTCAGATACGAAAACAAATAAGATGGATTCCGAATGTTCATTCAGAAATCGCTTTAAATTCCACAGAGTTTCAATTTCATTGAATATTCTTTAATCCAATATTTCACCGAAGACGAAACATATGATAATATATTGATATAATAGAAAAGAGTATATATTATGTAACTCATTTCAAAGCTATGAATAATCCCGACAGCGTAACATAACAAATTGAACAATTGAAAACAATTTGGCAAGTTGAACGGCGAAAAAAAATACCCGCGAAGTTTTTCCTCCCGCGTTCAGAAGATCATAACTAGTTTCAAGTGATAGGTGACGATTCTATAATGGTACTTTTGTTGCCACATATATAGATAGAATGTCCGGATTCAGAACAGACAAACACCAAGTTTTAAACGAGGGAACTAAATCATTGTAACTTTTTATTCATGGAATGCCACACTCCTAATTCTCAGTATCCAGACATCTATCTAGTAATGGATTGTTTCAGACAGACACATACATGATTAAAGCTACTTTTTGATCAGAAGTTTTAACAGTGTCAAACAGACATACACCACCGATTCTCTACTGGTTTTAAACAAGCAACACCGTTTACACAAACACCATTTTTTCAGTCTATTGGATTAGTTTGTTAGTGTAGACCTAACAGAAGTATTTTTTATTCTTATGAATCATGATATATCGTGTTTCTTTGTTAACTCGACTCATACCAGAATACTGCAATATTCTTGACAAAGAGACTATGTAATGTAAGTCTTCCAAAGATTAATTCTATCATTTCAAATAAGACACTGTCGTCAATATAAGGCTTACAAGCATTGCCATTGGCTTTTATAATGTGAAAGAAACTTGTACTATCACGAAGTTTAAATTCATCTCAGACCATTTCCATTAAAGTCTCGATCGTATCTCCATATCCAACCGGCTCAGCTCTCAAAGCAATCTGATGGAACTAGAACACTTTACCGACAGCTTACACCATTCAATATAGGTTTTCCGGTCTTTGCTATTATCCTACATAACATTAGTGAGCATGGAGTTTCCGCTGAATAGCATAATAAAATCGATCGTTGCAATTTCGAGGCATTATAATTTCGCAGTTAATAATAATATGATAATTGGTGCAATAAATTAAAAAAAATACCTACAAATCACTGCAGTGAGGTAAACCTAGTTTTCATAGGTTTAATAGGTGCAATCAGAGGCACGCATTGTGCAACAGTATTAGATATCCAAACAAATCTCGTTACCAGTAGGCTTGTAGTCACGCCACATACCACGCACAATATCAGCTCACGTGCTGCTGAATCGCTAATTAAATAAACTGAACTAATCCAAGTATAAATGGCCATGCGTCATATCGACGCTAACAATGAAAATTGCACGCATTTTACACAAACGACAATGATCATGCGTACTTTTAATGGAACTGCCAAGTTTATTAATTAGAGTAATTAAACATTACAAGCTTGCTATGCTCGTCATGTCGGAAAAGTTAATGGATGGAACGTCATTTACGCGCGCAGGAGTGGTAGGACAGCAAGATAAGGAAACATGCAAGCTCATAAAATATAATGATATTAAGTATAATGACAGAGGAGGAAAATTCAAGGGAAACAAAATGCTTTTTGTAGGAAAAGAACATAATTCATAATTAATGATAAGATTTCTTGTTTCAGCAGATTTTTTACAAGCCCGTCCCGATAATAGTGACAACGTAACGAGTGCTAAATCTAAAACCAATACTTCAGACTGAAAACATCTAACAGTGAAATGTTCAACAAATATCACACTAGCATAAAATTTGGGAGCCGTGATCCGCAGATTACTGGGACAAGTAAATATTGAGAGATATACATAGAAAGCATTTTTGCTAATAGATTGTTACATAGGAACATTTATGCATAAAGTACTGAGAATCTAACTAGACCCGATCAAAAGACTTGATTAACTAATATAAGCAACGAGCAGACTTATGATCAACTTTTACAGTAAGTAACGATTTATAAAGGCAAGGCAATTTAAGACAATTATTCTCCTACATAACTTTAGTCTATAGATTTAATATACCTCTAACGAATGAAGAACTATCTCACTAAACACAAGAAGCAGCATATTGTTTCGATTCTCCCATGATATCCGATAAGGTGAATTAAAATTAATGGCCATAAGCCGACTGCTTTATTGTTCAAAAGAGGTTGAATACAGAAATATGGAGATTGGATTATCTCACCCATAATTCAACCGTGTTGTTGGAATAATTGGTTAATGGTTTCAAAGATACTAATCTTTCTGAAATAGTTTTTAAAGAAGCTTAGGATAACCTGATGGAAAGTTACGACATGATCCATATTCGTTTAGCAACCATCATTGTTTTGTATAAAATGCAAGCAACCATAAATAAAAACATTCTTGAAAAATCTGCATATGATCATCTAAATCATTCTTCACTATCAACATCAACAAGCGGTTTCCTAGAATATTTACGAAGTTTATTATTAATTATCGCATGCCTGCTGCATAATATCCTATTAACAGAACTCCATTCCTCATTTCGGAAATTCTGGTCATGAAAGGCAATTACGCAAACTGTCCATCATCCAAGAAATAAATCTCAGTGGAACACCGAATAATGGCCAGAAGCTGGCGAATAGCGGTTGTCGAATGACCCGATATAACTGGAGTAATGAACGATGACAGAAACGTAATAGAGAAAGTGACTACTTATAACCAATGTGCGCTACCGTGTGTTTATAAACTGCTTTGCACGCGAGTTCGATGATCGGAATCGATTGATCAGTTTCCATGATGACATCGACTGAATTGTACAAGTAAGCGGTACTGAATGGAATAGCTGCAAAAGTGACTGTTGGTCTGATTAGAATTGTATACCATTATGTTAATCTTGGTTAGTTATTAAAATCCGCCATTTTATCGTGTTCAAAGTAATGTTATCAAATAACAGGATAAAGGGCTGTCGGTAATGAGGTGTCTCCTTGATGTCAAAATTCTTGAAAGCTACCCTCCTTTTCTTTTTGTGAAGGGTAATTCTAAACACCCAACCATAACCTTATTTATTGTAATAATTAGTCTTTTCTAGCCAAGCTTTATTATATGTTTTATTGAAATTCTTTTGAGAGCTTTAAAGCTTTGTGGTTTCGACATGAGCAGAAGGATCCACATCACGCTTAGGTTGAAAGGATTGTAGTTAACAACTGTTAACGGCCCATGCATAAAAGACAGTCAAAGTCTGTTTGATTTCGTGGTGATTTAGCACTCTATTACTTTTTCATCTTTTAATAATTAATTACATTTCACCAGATAAGTTGAATTATCGAAAGCGAATGGGTGATAAATTAATCCGTGACACAAAATCGTGTTCAAAATCACTTTTACTTGAAATCGATTCGTGCTAATATTTTAACGAAAAAACGAGAGGCATAGATGACAATTTAATGTCCATAGATAATCTTATATTGATGTTATAAGGTGTATCTGTATATTGTAACTAAAACAGATCGTAAATCGATTACACCACGGTAATTTTACGTCTGCTTAGTTTTCCTTGAATCTAATGTTACCAAGTCACGTTGTGCCTATCCTAGACCATAGATTGGCTCAACAACCCATCATTTTCGATTTTATACACCTCATAAACACTTTCAACGTTGCAGCCTCTTATTACGGAGAAATTGTTATTCCCAACGCGCGCAACCATATTATTCTTGGTTCCCCACGGATTTCATCATGACGATGTTCCGTAAGCAAATCTAATTTTCTATAATAGAGGCCATAGCAAAAGCTCGGTAAATAAATCTTTTGCCTATTTCCTTGGCTAGCTCAGTAGACTATAATATTGCGGTGTATAACAATGGTGCTTTCAAGCTATTTCTAACAAAATATGAGGCTGTATACTTTATCATTGGCATAACATGCACGAAATATTTTTCGCAGACATAACTCAATTCACAAACAATGCAGTCTATATATTGTCTGTAGCAGCAAGGTTTCCGCATACCGTAAGCTATCAGGGTGATGGAGTTAGTTTCCATGACATACGATAGTCCATTATTGTTTAGCTATCTATTGGTTCACATGAAGGGGCAAGTTTGCGATTGCAGCCAGTCACCCGCTCGATTGAGCAACGGACTTTGTCGAGCGTATCGGAGAAAGTGTCGTGCTCAGCGCCCGATTTTATTACTGCCATCCTACGTTCAGAGAAACTCAGGATGTTAACGATACCGAAAGGTGACTCGAATATACAAGCGAATGACATTTAAATTGCAGAGGTAAAATTGATCTTGGGTACTGTTTGAATTTTGGATGTCTAGGGAGAAGCTTTTGCGCTTTCGTTTATGTTAACAACTGGTTTAGTGGTAAATACTTAAGTGCTACGCTTTGTATTCACGCACGGTGACATTGCAGATGATGGCTGTGAGGAAGCTTGTTGAAAGTTGTTAGCTACTTTACTTATTCATGCAGTAAAAATAAATATCTATAAACTATAAGGTAAAGTAAAGATATCTTGCATGTAAAGACTAATCAAAACAATTTAATTCTGGTGATAAAGGGATCAGAGTTTTATCCACAAAAACGAAATGCTTCCAAAGCATACCGATTATAATATTATCGAAATGCTTACATGTTTAAGTGCTAGTGTACTTGCTGTATACCTATCAGTACACATACAATCAGACCGATAACCATACAATGTGTGTCGACACCTAAAGACACAATCTTAGATCTAATTCAAGTATGAATCACTTTTATAACAACAAAAGATAAGGCACTAAAGAACAAAGTTTATAACAATGATATCATTTAGGAAATATAAATATTAGCTATCGTATACAAGAAAAATATTATCAGACAGGTAGAGATAAGAGAGCAAGCGTAGAATGTGCATTGTATTGAAGTCGATAAGGCTTTAGCATTCACGACGATTGATAGCGCAGTCGATAACGCCGTTTCTTGAGAAAAGATGGAGGAAAATCCGATTTCCTCTATAAAACACGAGATGATTTTATCTCTCAACAGATATTGACATTTCAAATCAATAGTGAAACTGCAAAGTTGAGTGTATTTACTTCATGGAAACAGTAACAATATCTTAAGTGCTTTGACACATACACTTTATACAAAAATTAGAGGAAACATGTGATGGATACATAGGAATGTTTTCTGGGCTTTGTAGACTAATCAATATGTTTACATAGGAATATTACTTCTCTCCGCTTTTCTCCATCGTCTCGCTTTTAATTGCAAACATAAATAAAAACAAACACGTTTTAGAAGAAGCTATATATTTCATGTCACCTAGTACTCGTCCGGTTATCTGATGTACATTTGTATTTACGACAAACTCTCACGAAAGCTGTAATGTTGGTTTATGTGTTACTTTCTAAAGTGGACACATACTCCATAAAAGCACATATAGCTTAGCTATTAGCATAGCTCCTATGATACCTGCGGACTTGGAGTATTTGCAGATTGATGATTGGGTAGCTGAAGTCACCCAAATTCATGATACGAATCTACTCGATGGTCCTAAAGATGACCCAATTTTCGGGCGCCTTATCAGATTAGCTGACTATATTGAAACTGTGTGAAACTGTTACCCCATTAAACACTCTCACTGATCCTTTTAATATCTTATGGTAACTGAAAGATAACGTTGAGATATTAGGGTAAAGACATAGAGAGGACAAGCTTTAAAGACTCTAATATCCAATCTAATATTCATGAATGAGTATTCTATCTTTTCAAAGCACCATCTAACAATATCGACAACCGAAATAGCTTCGTCTATCATCGACACATAACAAGGCACTTCAACCTTCCACTAACCACGGTCATTGTCCGTACTAGCACGTTACGTAAACCAAACGCATGTAGTTACGTAAACGTTAACGTACTATCGTTGAGTGCGTTTGCTCAAAGAGTTAACAGCTCAAGTCCCTTACCGTTTCGAGAGGCATTTTATAGACTTGAAGGTTTGCGTTTTCTAGATTGACAGCTAAGGTTGAAGTCTCGGTTTGGTTGCGAAGATGATATTGATGCCAAGGTTGAGTAAGGAGGGGGAGTGCTCTAAATATGCGCGCTAAAACACTTTTCTTGTTACTCGTGTAGGTACCTATAAATCTTAAATTAAAGTAGAAAATCCTTTGGCACAAAATTTGTCAAAGCCTTAGCGAGTTCGAAACTTTTCACATCAGCTTGAAAACTTGAGTTCCATCCGATTAACTTTTTCAAGGTTCATTTTTCTTGATCGTCGATAAAGAAGATTACCAATATTAATTCGGTAGAACACTTTGCATTGGAAATCTTACAACGTAGTTTGGAACAAGAATGTGTTTTGTCTCACGAAGTTGAAGGACTTAGAACAAAAACTCTTCAAGTCAACGGGCCGTAGTCAATACAAAATGCACACTAAAAGATTAGATAAATAGATAAACGATTACCACTAGATAGTAGTGTTATCTATCAAACAAGTGTTAACAATCGCTAAGATATTATTTCAAGATTACAATGAATGAACTAGAAACCTAACAAACTTTAGACATCCGAAACCCACTTAAAGAACTGGAAATAACGAATATATGCTAAAATTAATACCATTCAAAATCCTGATCGCCTTACAAACATAATTAATTTTCTCCTCCAAAAGAAATCCCGGGACTTCGAAGCTTCGAGAATGATCCAGGGCTAGGGCCCTTCGGAACGTGACTGGTATAATTTTTACTTCAGAATACATAATGCTGGGCTTAAGGTCCTATAAAGATTGTATAATACCTATTAGCATATTATGTTTTGTTCTCTCTCATATACAGGCTGAAATTGAAAACATGCGACAAACCGTAATGGGAGATTGTACTCATCATTATGAACAACTTTGACTGAGGGACCAAAGATGCAATCGCAAAAAAAAAAAACAGCTGTTCCCTACATTTTGACGAGTTATGCGAACATAAATGTAGGGAACAGATGTTTTTTTTTTCGCGATTGCATCATTGGTCCCTTAGTAAAAGTTGTTCATAATGATGAGTACCTACAATCTCCCATTTCGGTTTGTCGCATGTTTTCAATTTCAACCTGTATAAAATAAGTTTAAAACATTATTGAAATAACTACGCATCTACTATACATTGTGCTCGGAAATTATAGAACACGAGTAAGAAATATGATATACAATCTGGTAAGAACTGCAGATATCCTTAACGAGAATCAACTGCACATAAATCATTGTTTGTGTCCAAACACATACCCAAGTCGTGGGTAGAACAACAAAGCTCGTAAGGAAACATAATTTCAACAGTTACAACATGTAACTAAGGATAATACAGCTACATGCGACTGTCGAGACCAGACACACGTAAGCCCAATGTTTATCTATACCTAGGAGCGTGTGCCTCACAGCAGGAAAGCCGCTTTCCGGCCGTATCAATAATACAACTAATGTTTAGAATAATAACATGGTGTTTACACAGGTTGCGCTTCATCGTTCCTCTCTGACTTTGAACTTTAAAATAAAAAGGTATCATCCTGAACTTGGAAATCAACACCACAGGTTAATTCACAGATTGGTTTTCGATATATATTTTTGTTACCCAAATTAGCTTTCTACTGAAAATAAACAAGATAGTCCCAATCGAAATCTGTGATAGTCGGAAAACACCAGACCATTTGTTGTATCAACTAGAATTCAATTTCAGCGCTATTTTCGTTCCATCTGTACAAGGAAATAAGGCTGATGAGAAGCAAATACAATTATGCGATCCTATTGACACAACCAAACTGGTGGAAATCTAATCACGATCCTCGAATTTCTAAATAGCTTGTTTGTTGTTCTTGTAATGTTGTACCACAGTAAGTACTAGCACCAATAATCTTTAAATTATGAGTAGGTACGTATGACTTAGTTAACGAATTAATCTTCGATCAATAATAGTACTACCTACTTAATTGTAATTTTATTGATCTGTGACTGGTTGAGTTTACGATGATATTTTGCAAGTTCTTTCATTACTTAATGGACAAGAATTTGCCACCATCTAAAATCTTCCAAAGCCTTCAGAATATGACCGAACTCTTCAAAGTCACCCCAAAACTTTCGCCTGGACCGTACTCTGAAAAGAAAAAGGTGGAAACTTTCATCTGTTACAAAAAGGACAAGTTCGTTCCAAAGGAATATTAAATGGCAATTTGCTATCACCGAAACTTTATTTACATGAAACCGTGAGCGAAAAATAATTAAGGGAGTTGGCAAAAGCCCAGACTTCGACAGAATTACTAATGAAGCCTTTAGCTTTTGGAGTAATTCTAAAAATCACGCTTCAGGTGCCATGATTAATCAGTACAATTCGAAATGTAACTGGATTAAAGGAAAAGGATCAACAACCGTAAATACCATTATGAGGGTCAGTGAGAATACTTGCCAAATAGTTAATTAAATTCCTAAAATAGCGCCACATACTCACAGTCTCCAGAAGAGTCTACATACAGGCCAAGAGACAAAAGGTTGTCCAATCGATCTAACAACAGCTATCATAAAAGGCAATTCCCAATTTACTTTCGTCTGTTAATTCCAAGGCTTTCTTTATATTATACCTTATAAGAACTGAACACTGATTGAGAGAGAAAGCGAAGCCATCAAAAACTGCATAATGGACGTACAATGAATTAAATCTTCTATTGTGTTGTCATTTATATTTGGATGAAAGCTTTCGATACGTATTATGCAACTCGGTTATTAAGTTCGATCGTGTGATGATGAATGTCGAAGGCTTTAGCACTTTCACCCGAAGTGATCTTGACTCCCTTGAAAACACCAGTCACATGTGGTAAGATACTTCCTTATTTAGATGGAGTAGCATTCCTTTTTAAGTCATGAACGTAAAAAACTTGTGGTGTTGGTAAATAGAGCAAATATGCTGTTCATTGTTTGTTTACATTAAAGTAACGATTATTCTTCAGAGAATTCTGGAGTTTTAATCGAAATAAACGAGCCTTGTCGCCGTAAGGTACAGTTAATGAAACTTTAGCATTTCCTTTACTTCTTTAGAATTGACCTAGATTCAAGTTCCTTTTTAATATTATTCAGAGAAAAGTACTTAAAAGATTCAAGTAAAACTACATGTTCCGAATTTAGAGTTTCTAGAAAGAACTAACATAAAATTGCAATTGCAATGCAATCAAGTTTAGAAACTTGCAACTCAAGATCTAGTCAGTACGAAGATACTGATCTTCGTAGATTTCACCCACTGCACCGTTCGGAAAACGAAGTTTTCTAGTCTTTACTTCGCTACAAGTTTCAACTTTATTACAAGTTTATTTCCGTGTCATACGGAAAGGTAATATGGCGGCAATATGGGGCAATCTAAATCAGTTTTACTACGCCTGGTAAAGTTAGCTGTTTTTAATGTTTATGCCATGTTGATACTAACAACATGGACAATCTAATTGAACAATAGGTAAGGGCGAACTTCACCAATGCTACGGAACGCAATATCAGAGACATCATTGTGGTTGAATATTGACACTGGCAGCTCCTGAACGCAGTTTAGATGTGCTAATCGTGTTCATTTACCTTGGCGAAATTGGCACTAAGTCAAGTTCATGGTAATACTGGGTGAAATTATACAAGCTTACTGTCCATACATTGCTTTCAATTCAATTCAATTCAATTCAATCTCTTTATTGTGGATCATAGGTAGGTACATAATACAGCTCTTAAATAATTAGTTGTGAACAGCTACGTCCCGCCCTTAGGGCATACAATAGTTACATAAAAATAGAAAATAAATTACATTAGGAATTTCAATAAGAATTAAATTACATTACAATTTCACACCAAAATATAATATAAAAATAAAACAAAAATAAAATGGAACGCATTATGGTAGGTACACATCAGTGGGTCACCGAACGCATCATGACTGAGGGGGACTATATTGGAGTAGTGATTTATCTGATAGGAAGTCTTTTAGTGAGTAGTAGCATTTGTTGGCTAGTAAATCATGCAGATTCTTTTTAAATTTTTCCATTTCCGTGATTATCCTAATAGGCCCCGGAATATTATTAAAGATGCATGAAGCAGTGCAAAAGATACTTTCATGCATTAGATGAGTCTTGCTAGCTACTGTGCGCAATTTGTCCTTACGCCGTATACGCGTGTAGTAATTAAAAAAGTTATTAGTTATTAGTTTTCAAAATTAACTTAGCAAAAAGTTCCAAATAAAGAAGTTATACTTGAAAATACCGTTTGAAGTTCACAGAGAAGCCTTTAGAGAAAATGCCATTGTTGAAACAAGTTAGCTTAAAGAAAAAACTTTGCTGTTGAAGTTCATAGTAAAAAAAAAACACGAAATACAGGTGACTGTAGAAAATATTACGTAAGTTATGAACCATTTTGACAACAAGCACATTGCGGATTACTTCATGAAGCAAGTTGTTTCATCGTTGTTGTGGCTTAGAACTTTCCTTACATTCATCTTAATCCATCTAATACACTAAATTGAGAATTCCCGACAGGTCATGTGTTTTTTTTTGACGGTGGGAAATGATCAAATAATTTCTTCCGCTCTGGGTGGAGCAGGAGGGCGTGTCAGACTGTTACTGACTAAAACCCACCCGTGTTCCTTCAGTTGTCTGTGTGCCAGGGGTCACGGTATCTCTTTCGAACAACCCGCACCACTGGTCATGTGTTACTTTAACATAAGTGGACTTTTATAAATCATCAGAGCCTAGCCTTATCCCGACTATTTTGTGGTCGGCTTCCAGTTTAACCGTATACAGCTGAATACGTACCAGTATTTTACATGGAGCGACTGCCTATCTGACCTCCACAACTTACTCCATAAGTTACTAGGTAATAAGACTTGTCAGACTTTCGAGCTTCTGACTACCAAAGATCTACAAATAACAGCCGGGACCGGTGGCACATACGCAAATATGCACTTAATATTAAAAATGATGGTATTAATACAAACATGCATCAAGGGAGGTGATAAAACTGACATTTATTAACAACTAGGAAATTCACCAATGACGTCAAATCACATGTCACGACGAGGCTTACATTGCTATTGTTTAAACTTCCACGTCTGTTCAATGTTATTTCGTAATTGTTATGGTATTATGACTCCGGTAGAACAATGATTTGAATAGTAAATGATTGTAATTAGGACGTACCTATGTTTAATGTTTGAACGATAATGGGGAATTTATTGTTGAGGTTCCATCGTGAGTATTACTGATTAATTCCTACTGGTTAATATGATGGAACCAGTATCTTCCCAAGACACACGTACGATTTTAGCCGTTTTCGAATTTTACCCATTTTTATCATCATTTTCCTGCCCCTTATTTGGGAGGGCAATCATCAAATAACTTCTCCCGCTCTGGGTGGAGCAGGAGGGCGTGTCAGAGTTTTACTGACTAAAACTCACCCGTGTTCCTTCAGTTGCCTGTGTGTCAGGGGCCACGGTATCTCTTTCGAACAACCCGCACCTCCTGCCCTTAGGGGCCATCCATAAATTACGTCACACAAATTTGTAGGATTTTTACTCCCCTTTCCTTGTCACATTTGTGAACCCCCCCCTTGTGTGACGTCACATATTTTATATTTAGAACTAATTAAATTAAAACAGCAGCTTTTGCCATTTTTTTTTAAATTTATATTAAAACACAGCACTCCCCGACGACTTAATCCTACATGAGCCTTAAAAATATAGCTCGAGTTAGGTAGTTTATATTTTAAAATTTTTGGTTTACAAATAAATTTCGAGTTTTAGTATTTTAGATTTCATGTGACGTCACAAAGCTTTTGACCGCCCCCTATCCCTTGTCACACAATGTCACAGTTCGTTGATCTCCTCCCCCCTTAACGTGTGACGTAATTTATGGATGGCCCCTTATCCCAATTTATTTGTGGTCGGCGCAACATACCTTTTTCTTCCACACTTCTCTATTAGTCGTCATCTCCCTTTCTAACCATATCATCATTCACACAGTCTACCCATCGTTTCTTTGGTCTTCCCCTACTCTTATATCCATCGACATTCTTACTCAAAACTTTCTTCACGACATTTTCCTCATTCCTCCGTATGACATGCCCAGTGCCACTTTCAGATTTCTTCTAATGTACGCATTTCTTATTTTATCCATGCGTGTAACACCACGTCCCTTCAATGGAATGTTACCCCATTTAAAATTGTTTCATTTTCATTGGTATTCTTGTGGACCAATTGTACACATCTTCTAGAAAATACTAACACTATAAATCCTTGTAACTTACTAAATAGAAACTAATGAAATTCCAAAGCCACTCATTGTCACTCTCTTCTATTTAGAAAACTAATTAGGTACAAAGAAGTTTTTATTCTATTAGAATTTGTTGAGAACACAAGACGTGAGAATTAAAAAAATAAATAATAGTATAAGTTTATTTAATAAAATATGGAGTAGGTGTCTCTACAGTAACATACACTACAGAAAAGAAGATATATGTCCATATATCAACTAAATACGTGATCATTCCATTTACAAAATCTCCCACAACATACATTACAAAATTATTAAAACACGAACCGTTGAAATATAAAACACTTAATATTATGTTAATGACATGAAAACAATGTGTTAACAGGAAATATGGCGTCGTCCACAAATAACAAGTGACAATACGCACGGAATTGTTGGAATCGTCCATTGTTCGCGCATTAAGGTGGGTGTCCAATAGACGCGACAGTACGACTTTAATGTCGCGCACCCGCGCCATTTGTCACACCGGTAGCCCCAATCGGCACTTTGAAATGTCTCTTCCATATTTATTACCTCTTACCTCTGTTTGGTTGAGATATTTGCTACCGCAGTATCATTAGATCCAATAAGAACTCTATTGGTCATAATAAGATTAAGTACAAATGGTTTCTTGTTTGCAGTCATTAATACGGAAGCACTTTTAATTAAATTACTAACTGTAGACGAGAGTGATGCAGTGGGTTTTGTCATATCTATAATAAAAATAAGATTAACGTTAATATGATGAAACAAACTAATAAAGAAAATATCAATAAAGCTCGTAATCATTTGCTTAAAGCAAAGCCTCAAAGAAATCAAAGCGAGTAATCGCACGTTTATCGCATTACATGCACGACCATCACATAAAACATCGGAGCCCACAATGTCAGAGTTGAATAAACTATCACTTTGAGTCATGGTCATTAATAGGCACTGACAATTAACACGATGTATTGACCTTTGCATGATTTATAAAACATACTTAAATTAAACAAAACTGATGGACGCAGCAGAAGGTAAATTGGCAGTGACGAACTCATTAAAATTGCAACTGCAAATGATATTGTTGCTGTAGTTTAAAAGGATGTCAAATTTACTGGGTTGTTGACAGTCTATACTTTCTCTTAGGTGCGATTTATGAATTGCGTTGACACGGAGTTGGTAACACACTTTTACTTTCAGATCCAAATGAATGTATGGCTTATAAATTCAAAACATGAGACGAAATCGATGGACCCATATCTCCAATTCTAACAGAAATCACAACTCCACATGTTGTCACTGTTGCTTTTGAACTTTGAAATGAAGAAATACTGTATACCAGAGCCATTTCGAGCCAACCATTAATCAAAATAACAGTAAACTACAAAACGGGGAACAGTTCATGACAAAGCGATGGAACAGAACACTAATTGCAGTATTGCAGAATCGTAGCCGGGTATACAAAGCGGTTTCACAATGTTTTCGGAATCGTCACGTAGAGAAAATTACCTGAAGTAAATAATAGTAGAGTAGGCATCGCTGTGAATGTGACATCAACAAATTGCGCGATAATGCTCATCGTGGCGAGGACACGATTGTTGTGAAAAATTAAATTATGGTGTCTAGTCTTAAAACTGGTAAGAACTGGGACACGAAGCACACGATTGGCCAAAATGTAGCTATGTGAAACTGAAGTGCACTTATCAAAAAGAAAGGATAACTAAATAACTATTCAATATCGAATAAGGAAGTGGTTAATTCATCAAAGAGTTTTTTTACAGATGTAACGGAAGTATGTAGTGAATAAAAGCATGAAATCACTACAAGAAAATTTAAAAGATGATTGTAACCTTCAAACAGCAGGACACGATGGACTACTTATAAACAAACAATTACGTTAAGACGCATTTGATTGGCGGTTTCTTAAACAATTCGCGGTATAACAAGATGCAAGTGCACTTGAGGTAATCATCGCAATCTGTTCATGCTACATTTGTTTAGGTAAGATGTCGAACGTTTATCTTGGACCATAAAATTAAAATACCAGTTTTCGTTCAAAAGCACCAACTGGCCAATTATGATTTGCGCATAAAAATACACACAACGCTTACAGCTTGTATTAAAACCACAACAAATGAGATGATTCAGAACCCTTACTAGGTCGTTGGTGAATCACTAAACTTAGGGAAACAGTCACCCACGTATCAATAAAATACATTTATATAACAAAGTCACCTTTGTCCGATCCGAAGTGTTTTCACAATTAAGTATACAAAAAATCACACTAAGCTCTTCCTCACGTAGAAGAGGCCTATGTCCCAGCAGCGGAAGCACTATAGGCTGATTAAGCTATACAAAAAATGATGTGTTTCCATTCCGCCGAAAAATGACCTGTGATTTGATTGAAATTTCAAAGTCCATCAGCCGTTAAATGGACTACCAAAACGTGGCACATCAAGCGTCAAACCATCAACACTGACTGACGCTGACATTCGATTAACTCCACTTAATTACATGAGATCTATTCCGGCCACGATGGCACTTTTTGTTCTAATATCCTGAAAGTGTATTGCTTCCGTGCGTTTAAAATTACTAGCCGTCAGTACCAAACTGACGTCAATCTAACTGTTCAATAATGAACACGCACATAAATGAACTGCAAACCGTTGTAATAAAATCGTAATGGCATGTAAACATACGTAAACTACAGAATTCTTAACAAATGAGTCAATCTTCGGTCTATTAGTACCAAATGTACGGGAAACATTAACAGTAATCTAACAACTCCCAGACAGCTAAAATTGCTCAAGATTAGGAAAACTGTTACGCTCCAACCAATTTTAATTTCAAAGCCTTTTCAAATTCTATTCAAGCAAAAAATACCGCAGTAAGTAACGAAAAAGTATCGCCTATTGGTAGCCTAGACTGAGATGAGGAAATAAATCACGTAGATACGGTGTTTTCTTCTATTTATGAAGTCTAATCAGCCGCCGGGCGCAGCGCGCTGGTCTGACTGGATAAAAAGTCCGCAGCTTTAAAACAACAACTTCACTTTGGACAAAATTCCAGGTACATTTGAAGAATTTCTCGGAGGACAGAATAAAAACAGATATTTCCGCAAACAATGGGCTTTTGAGACCAAAACGGTACAGCCTGATTAAAGTTTTTGTAATTGTAGGATGATTTACTTGCGCAGTTCTCAAAAACTGGAAATAAGAATAGACATTACACTTCGTCTGGGAATCTTTAGATATCTTGGTTCTTAAGCATGACGCAGTACAGTAATCTAGATCATGATTTTTAATAAACGAAAAATTTATTTGGTTAAACTGACCTAGTTTATTTCAAAAAGGTAGAGAGAGCCGAGTTTAGCGTTCATTTTGCTCCCTAAATTCTGATCAAAGCTGTCATAAAAAGTAATAAGCCAAATATTAAGTACCTCACGATTAGATGGAGCGTGAGTTAGACGGGTCATCGACCAGTTCACAAAAAGTGTACCGATCTGACTGGGCTGTTCACACTCATTGCAGTTAACGGTATCGAGATATGGGGCCGACGCGAAATTACTGTTTAGATTTACCGAGCCAATTGTAAGTGTAGAGTAATTGTGTTTTACATGCATTGTATCCAATTAATGTTGGTAATGTGAGCTCTGGCAGTTAGGAAGTGGGACAGCGATGTATCACAGGTACGCAATATACTCGCTCCGCGCAGGTTTGTAGTTCTGTCGCAAAACAAATTGCTATCACGACAGGAGGTCCTGATTTGCACGTGTTTACGTGTGACGGTTGGGTAGAAAATTCTTTTGTGACAACCTGACTAATAGAGCAGGCAATACTTGAACTAAGAATGGTCGAAAGCTAAATAGGATTCATGCTGATTTTGTTATGAATCAACACCCGATGATGCATGACATATGTATATGCTGTATAAGATCTATATTTACCGTCTAATTTAATATTACCATGTAATACAATATTGTCGATCAATCATAAATCGAAGCAATAATACGAGTTCAGTTCGACATGGAACAAACAGTTGATATACCTACCACCACTCCAGAACTAATTACAGACATAACGTCCAAAAGGTTCGATCTGTCAGCAGACAAGTTTTCCAATAGGGAAACTTGTATATTGATCTTCAAGACAATGCTCAAAGGACCGGCTGTGTTAAAGCTTGGGGTGGAGCGTTACTATTGTGTCCACAACTAAATAACAACTCCGCAAAACAATGGAGCCTTCCAATAAATATTGAACGTAAACCGATACAAAACATGTGGTCGACATCTGGGGAATATAACGTTTTACTGAAAAGATTTTTGCCAACAATTTATTGGTAAATGTTTGATGTATCAATAATGGATGATGGATCGTCGATAAGCGAATTCTTTCTAGATTTTTCGAATGCTTCGGCTCCCTTGGCACCTATTGTAGGCCCTCAAGATGTGGTACGGTAATACTCAAAATATCCTGCCACGTTAATATTGTTAACGTAAGATATTTTATTAAGAAACCTGCTCTCTGAATTTCCGAGAAAGGTTATTAGATGAGGAAAATTCAACATTACAATATTTTATTACGACGTACAATAATAATAAAATTCCGCTTTTCCTCAATAACTTTAACAATTTTCCTAATATTGCTTTTCCTTTACGAAATGTAAATACATTTGGCTGTTTATATTTAAGGAAACTGGAAACTTCGGCAGCATTTATTATCATCGAAAGAGATAATAGGAGTCGCGGTGAATGATTGGCTCTCGAGCAGACTCGGTGACTCGGTCACGGATGAGCGGTTAGTATGGCGCGGAATTTGGGACATGAATTGTACCGACGAACAAGGTCGACTCGTTGTATCTCTAAGATTTTCGTTTAAAACTATGCTGAAGATGGATAATATAGAATCCATAAATGAGGACATAAACCAATTCATAAAAAAACGAACAACTCACTGAACTAGAAGATTATACCGTGAATGGATGGGCACGCCACAATTGCGGCGGTAAGTCCCCGAATTGAGGAGTGGATTGAGAGGCACCACGGCATCCTCATCTTCCGCCTGACGCAAGTCCCCACCAGACACGGTTGTTTCGGGAGGTTCCTGTTTCTGATAAGGCGGGAGGAAACGCCCGGCTGTTACCACTGTGTAAATCGCCCGGAGAACATGGTGGAGCATACGGCGGAGGTCTGACCGGCTTGAGCGGAGCACCGCCGCGCCGCGCCGTGATCGTGGAGGCGGTCGGCGGCGGCGATTTCTCGCGTCCGGCCCTGGTCCAGGCCATGGTACGAAGCGAGAGTGCATGGAAAGCCGTCACCTCCTTCTGCGAAGCAGTAATGCTCGCGAAGAGGGAGGCGGCGAACCTGAGGGAGAGGCAATCTCTGCGCCCTCACGGCCCTGGGCGTCGGGAATCCCAGCCCGATTCCCGGCCACCGCAGGCGCGGGCTTGCGGACGGCGAGTAAAGGCCTGCGCAGACGAGG
Organism: Antitype chi; assembly: GCA_947359405.1. Taxonomy (NCBI): domain Eukaryota; kingdom Metazoa; phylum Arthropoda; class Insecta; order Lepidoptera; family Noctuidae; genus Antitype; species Antitype chi. Next base: position 4,403,253 of record OX375825.1, on the reverse strand, counting down.
GACTATTTGCGGGGTACTTTTTTGTCCACCAATATAGATTCCTTATAAACTGTATCGAATAACGCACACGAAGGACTAAAAGTACCCCGAAAATGCTTTGAATATCTTCAGGGATTTTTGTCCTACGCGGACAAAAGTCCCTCGTCTGCGCACTCCTTAATGGGTACCTCTCCGTCCGGTAAGGACCAAGCCCAGGTCGACGGCGCGATATATTCCACGCACGCCTCAAAGAGATGTCAGCACCAACTGGTGGGGTACGCTAGGGCCAATGCCTGCCAGGGGTGCGAAATGTTCGAAAAAAAAAACCCTGAATGGAAGAAATACTTTAGCCGTACTGTTTGCTAATGAGAATGCTACAATGAGTGCGATTTAAAAATAGATATATTCATAACTCCAGTTGCTTAGTGACGTGTACAATCGTTTTTACTTTCTTAGTTTTATCTATCTGTATATCTGAATTAATCTTAGATACACCTAAACTTAGATCGATGATTGTAATCATAATTTTAACTCAGTTTCTTTTTATATAGGCTTTATTTTTACAGATCGCTTTGTAAAACTCTCTCTTGGGATGTTTGCGGATAGCAACTTAGTGGCTTTATTTCTTCACGATATCGTTGTGGACTTGTGGTCTTCAATACGTACTCGTAAGTCTTATGAAAGAAGGGCTGTGGAATAATGAACAAAACAATAGGTTCTTATCATATTTGCACGGCTGATTTCCACCTTAGAGTTGACATTGACAACCACTTATGTAACGCGTAGACTGGTCAGTTTAGTCAAGCTTCTAACTACATTGTAAGTATATTTGGACATGCCACGGTCGTAAACTTTACATATTTAGTATTTAAGGATGATTCATTTAAGTAAATTATGGGCAAAAACGTAAAGAGATAAATAACATTGAATTTACGTGGTTCGTGGGCATCATCGTGGTTGTGTTTTTTTAATATGTTTCTATGGTGGGCATCATGGGCCATTCATTTGTTTTATAACTTCATAAATTTCTCCATTTATGGTGCTTCTACCGCAGTTCTTTTACATTGTTTACAGTGTTACAATTCAACTATTATGAATGGCATAATTACATAAGTTATGCAAATTAATATTGTATAATGCATTAAATGATGTTGCATAATCTTGTTTGTTACTCAGAGCTATACGTTGCATAACTAAGAAGGTCGCCGGTTGATATAATTAACAAACATATAAATTTTTCCTTGGTCTCGTTTATCATAGCTTAAGATTTCCCTTCATCTATTGTCTACTCCTTTTCAATAGAGACCGCTTCTGGTTTTAAATATGCAAAGTTCTTCGATATAATTGCCTCATTTTAGATGTTCTGTAAATACTTTATTCACTTTCTCACGATCTATAAAGTCAAAGTCAAAGCATTTACTTCAAATAGGCACATTAAAGGCACTTTTGTACGTCAACATTTACATTAAAATAGAATTGATTCCAGTCGCCCCTTACAAAAGGTAGTCTGCTATGGAGAAAAATGTACAAGAAACTCCACCCAGAGCGGGAGAAGTTATTTGATGATTTCACACCCAAAAAAAAAAACCTTTACTCTTTTAAAATGTTTTACAATTTTTACGTTCATGAATTATACAATTTGTGTGAAAACGATGCACCTAGAAAAAAAATACCATACCACAATAGATACACTCATATAAACTCTTGGGTCCTTCACAATGTAACGATCTTCACTTGTTCTTTTGCTTTAGCTATATTATATTCTTTTTTCAAAGATATAAGGACCAGCACCCTAATTGCGTAACTTACGACTAATCATAATCTGTTTCGTTTTGAAACAGATGACTAAACCATTGCTTCATATGTTCGAAAAATGTGTCTGCTCAACAAAGTAAATAACGCAATGAATATTGTTGAACTGTCAAAATGAAACCGATTATGATTAATCGCGTGTTACGCAATTAGGGTGCAGCACCATATTTATCACAATCTGAATAATTTTAAAAGATATTTCTCATCCATTGCTCCATTCGAACGAAAAATTCGACTGCTCAGCAACGAAAATAACGCAATGAATCTTATTGAACTGTCAAAATGATAACAATTATTATTGTTAGTATGTTAAGCTATTACCCCGCAGATCCTCTATAACATAGTCACTAAATAGGTACTAGCCTTATAACTAAGTATTAGGACTACTAAAATACTTCAAAGATGTTTTGGCGAATCTATTCTTTATGCATTAATTCTGCTTTCAAGGGCACGCGATCAGACTTAACAAAAAGTACTTCATTATATTTTGTTGAGTATGATTAATAGACAATTATAACGCATATAACACTAGTAATCATAAATAATACGACTAGAATGCAACATGCACTGTTTAGTAACAAGACGTTGCACTTGCTACAAAAAACGCGACCTTGCCAGGCAAGCAATAACGTGCTAATTAGTAGTTATGTAGATTAGACTGAGACAGCCATGACCGCGATGCTTTCGTTAATTACCATTATCCTTTATTTTTGTAATAAATTATTCATAATCCATTGCCGATGCATTTCGGGGCCTTGACTTCATTTCTTATTCTTCTTTTACGCTATCGCTACACCCTTGATAAATGATCGTCAGTTCAAGCTTTTCTTTTACTTCACTGATATTTATTTATTTATTTATTTAAGAACATTGAGGACTTACAGCTAATAAAAACAGACAAAAGAGAGGAAACTATAGTCACCAGAAAACCAATTACAAATCCTCACGTTTAGAAATATTATAAAAATAATTTATGGTGTGAGCACAAAAACAAAGATAAACACATCGCCTTAATAAATAGAGAAGAATAATATAAATACTTAGTATGCAAATATTTGACTAAAACAATAATAAATTTAAAAAAAAATACTAAGAAGATATTTTTTTATTTTTACAATTGTATATTTTTTAATATAATTTTCAAATAAATACTAAGAAGTACCGTTGGCATTATTTTTCGAGTTTATGCTACTAGCTTATGCCCATGACTTCGTCCGCGTGAAATTTCTTGTTCCCTCAACCCACCCTGTCGCATTGCATCGCCTGCTTGTGCTATACTTCGTTTTCGCTTACCGTTCTTGCTGACTTTATTTGTTTTTGTCTCGCCTCCTAGCGTATCCTTATAGCCTATAGCCTTCGTCAAGAATTGGGCTATCAAATGCAAAAGCATTATTTCAAATGCGACTAATAGTTCCAGACATTATCGAGTTCAAACAAACAAAAAAAATCTTAGCTTTATTATTAACTAGCTGCCCCGGCGAACTTCGTACCGTCTCAGAATCAATTAATGTTGTGTTAACCTATTTGCAAAACATCTTGACTCATTTCGCATTATCTCCTACAAAGTTAAGACAACCGAATACTTCGAAGGCACAGAGCGTTTTCTAACTGACACACCTACGTTATGTCCTACCGAGTTATGATAACCTGGTACATCGAAGGCATAAAGCGTTTTCTACCTGACACACTTTTGTTAGGTGAGCTCCTACTTATGTCACGTCGCACGGGAACGCGGCCGAACGGGATAAAAACTATGTTCTATGTCCGTCTCCTGGTTCTAAGCTACCTCCCCACCAATTTTCAGCTAAATCGGTTCAGCCGTTCTTGAGTTATAAATAGTGTAACTAACACGACTTTCTTTTCTAGATTGTGGTAGCATCTTTAAATGATTGCGTATCTAGGCAGTAGGTTTCATTGAAAAGCTACGAGACCACTTAAGTAGGATAACAATGGAAAAGAAACTCTTGAATTTCATCTTAAGTTCAATTAACCGTTTCATACAACGGGACAGTGTATGAAATCACGACACTCCAAATCGACATCCATCACGAAAAACGGCATCCGTGCGAAACCAGGGACCGCTAATTGTTAATAAAAACACTAAACAAAAGAGTACCGTAGCGTCTTTAGCCTGTAATACAGTGCCAGGGCCATAAGTATGACAGTCATCGAGTTTTTTAAAGGGGCAGTCACACAAAATAAATGGCAGATAAGACGTTACACAAACCCAAACTGTTTTTTTACTAAATGTCAATTTTAAAACAGTATTTGACGCAGTGGTGGCCCAGTGATAATAGCTCCGTGGTTTGGAACCCAGGCAAGCAAATTACTTTGTGCAAACAATTTCATCATCACTGCTCTCAAAACGGTGAAGGAAAACATCGTTAAGAAACCGGCATGTTTTAGAAACATTCGAACACATGTAACATCTACCAACCCACACTGGACTCGCGTGGTAAATTGTAGCCCACTCCCGTGTATCCCAGAAGTGGGGAAATATTCGGCTGATTATGCTAGTTATGCTACTGAATTAAAACCTCCCCATTCGTACACAATTTTGTGGGTTCAAATCCGGGCAAGTACCAATGTGACTTTTATGTACTTACTGAATTTATCTTAGACATTACTGACATGGGAGAGAGAAAACATCGTTAGGAAACCTATGTCTTGAGCAAGCGTGTTGATGCCGTGCCTTATTTTTAGTCCGTATACTAAGAAGAGGCTTTTTCCGTGCAGTGGAGCAGTAATAGGCTGGTATTATTATTAAGTTCGCGAAACCCTGAATAAGATCTCGAATATCGATGTAAGATGAGTCGTAACCCGTAAGTGGGCACCGACCACAGTGACTCAATCGATCACCCACTCGGTGTGTCACCCCTGGTAACGGCGACCTTGCGGTCACCCTCCGCGGCGCACAGTGGGCTGGGATTACAAGGTTGGGTCTTAAGAGATCAAATGTATTTTTTTGGTATCTAGGCATAAATTTAAAACGTTTTTATTCTTTGACTTTTTTTAATTTAACGAGTACTTTCGGAGATATAGCCATATCAAATTTGTATGAAGAGTCATGTTATTTTAGTTAAGCAATTTATTCCAATTAAATTGAAATTGAAAATAATGTATACTAAACGGCCTGAAAACCTCAATACCTACTTAGTTCTTTAAAAAAAAAAACAATGTTCGACATTTTCCACCACCATAGGTAGGTATGACGTAATTTGTTTTGAGACTTATTTCCGGGAATCAAGGGATAAGAGTGTAAATACGGATTGTCATCATTGCATAGGTACCTGGATACGAATGATGGAATGCATTCTGCATATAGCCTACAGATTAACGATACAGACATGGACAGTAAAGGGAGACAACAAGTGCATCATGGAAAGAAGAAAGAAAGACATACAAGACGCTTTTAAAAATAGAATGGGACTTCTGATTGATGTTGTTAAACAAGGGCACGGCTCCACGAATGACGGAAATACTGCTAGAAGATTTTTTGCAAATCCAAACATGACTGCTGAGATAACTGGTGTTAGTGAAGAATTAATAAGGCGATTTGCAATCATTTTAGAGGCAATTTCATCAGGTTACCACATTGACACAGCGAAATTTCACGAATATGCTCAAGTGACCATGCAACTGTATTTGGAATTATATAGCTGGTCTTATATGCCTTCAAGTGTTCACAAAGTTCTTATGCATGGTGCAGCTATTATTGAAAGTTTTGGTCTAATACCAATTGGACAGCTATCTGAAGAAGCTGCTGAAGCTAGAAATAAAGACTTTCGTAGGTACCGCCAACACCATTCCAGGAAATGCAGTAGAAAAACTACAAATGAAGACATTTTAAATATTTTATTGACCAGCTCTGATCCACTCATCTCAGCGAAACGTCACAAACTTCGCAGAAAACATAAAACTTTGTCAGTAGAAGCACAAAGTTTATTAGTAATTGAACAAGCGGAAACATTTGATGATGACGAATACGAAAATTTTGCATTCGTTAATGTGGATACCCTTGACAGTGATTAAATTAAAACAGTGCAGTGGCCAGTAGTGATTGTGATTTTTACTTATTTATTTATTTATTTTATTAGTCCTTAGTGGATTAGGCCTAAAGGGGAGACCACTACATAAAAAAAAAACGCGCCTAGTTCTTAACCTCTATGGTGGTGTGGAATAGAGAACAAAAATTGAAATTGCGACCAAATCGCAGAAAATCGCAACCCGAGAATAGGCGCTAAAATAGGACAAATATACGTACTATGCATACGTAGAGTCAATTCTTTGAGAAAATTTGAGAATTTCGAGATTTTCACATTTTTTTCTTTTGCTTCATACAAAAATTACTTTGGATATTTATAACTCCGAAAATACTAAGTTATCTGAACGACCCTCGTAGAAATAATTACTTATAATCGATAGATAAATCCAACACAATATTTAAAATTTCAGAAAAAGAAACTTTTTTTTTTAAAATGCCAAGTCCTTTACCGGCCCGTTTCAGCCCACTGTGCGGCGCAAGCGCATTAATTACATGCGCGTGGACATGGCAGCGGCGATGAGCGTTGTTTGATGTTCTTTATTTAAATGTAAAAATGTAATATGACATTGAATTGTCACGATGTATGACACTGGGCGTTTTGGTTTTTTTTTATTTCGATGCAAATATCTCAGATTTTTTTTAATATTTTGTTTTAAATTGGTAAGTACATATAGGTACCTACGTAACGTTTATGATTTAAAATTAATTATATTATAAATAGTATAATGAAAATTCCGTGAACTGCCAGTGAACAACATTCTGTCATGGTTTGTTTACATTATGTAAAGCTAAGCCTAAAAGGAAAATAATTTTAAATAATACATCATCCAGGCATTGCCACACGGATTTCCCATAATTTACTTGAAGATAATTACGAAGTTAAACTTATAATTTATTTCCCCAAATATTATGTCCGTGAGGATGTAGTATAGTAGGTAGTATAGTAGGTATAATATACCTATGTATGTATTTTTAAGGTTCTAACACTTATTATAAAAATAGGTAAGTATAATAATATGTTATTTTATCTTTTTGTTTGTTTTAGTCTAGTACTAACCCCACAGGATCTAAGTTAAGTTCAACTCATCGAAGAGGTTTTTATTTTTTTATAACAATATACACTTGGTTTTGCAATTCATTTTAGATATCGGAAGAATGGTAGAAATCGGCTTTGCTTTCCATAGTAAAAAATAAGCAAAAAATGATGTAAATAATGTACTAAAAGTTAAAAAATAATTCGGTAGGTCCTAGGTACCAGTCATCACACCACTTTCCTCATCAATCTAGGGCATTGGTCAGACAAAAAAATAATGGGGCGCGTGAAATTTCTATCAACAGTCGACCGCTCATACGCTATTTACATGTTTACTCAGGTTACGCTACGCCCCACGATAATTTTTTTTTGTCTGATCAATGCCCTAGATTGATGAGGAAAGTGGTGTGATGACGGGTGCCTAGGACCTACGGAATTATTTTTTAGCTTTTAGTACATTATCTACATCATTATTTTCATGAAAACCGTTTACCTTTTGTTTAACAATTTTTTTAGTTTTTATTTAACCGTTTAATTATAGAACAGCACCCTAATTGCGTAACACGCGATTAATCATAATCGGTTTAATTTTGACAGTTCAGCAATATTCAATGCGTTATTTACGTTGTTGAGCAGACACATTTTTCGAACGCATGAAGCAATGGTTTAGCCATCTGTTTCAAAACGAAACAAATTATGATGAATCGTGAGTTACGCAATTAGGGTGCAGAACAGAATATTGAAGCGTAATTTATTACAGCTTTTCAAATAAAATTCCTGTAGTCCCTGACACGTTTTACCGCCCACATAGTGTCGTCGCTTACTTTTAACCTCTGACATAGAAATATAGGAGGGTCGTCAACCACTGAAGCAATGTCTAAGTAATTTTCTCTTTTTTGGATTACCTGCAGTGGTTCTACTACTTACAGTGGTGTAACACTTGACAGGATTTGACAAGTGACCACATATTTATAATGACATTCCTAAATAAGTCCCAAACTGCAAGCATAGCAGTTTGGGTCAATTTGGCAATCATGCACGTGAAGGCCCAACAGTGCCCAGCCCAACAGTGCCTACTGTTGGTCTATGGGCCTTCACGTGCATGATTACTCGCAAAACGCTCTCATTCACTAACTATGTATTAAGGGGCTTTTTCAGACTTGCGCAACGCGTCACTTGTAGAACAATTTCCATGAAGTTTTCATAGAAATCGTTCTACGTGAATCGCGACGCGCCTGTTTGCAGGAGCCTATAACGTGCTTCGGGTTCGGTTTACAGATCTCGGGTAAGAAGAAGAAGAAGAAGGGTTTAATTTAGGTAGACTATAAAATAATACTGAGTTTACTTGTACCCAATGTAACAAGGTGTGATGTGAAGAGGAGCTCAATACCACATTGTGTGTCAATTGCCAATACTGAAATTTGCATAACTCGTATTTGCACACAGAATGACTCATCGCTCTCACTCATTGTCACTACGTTTTCGTTCCAAGAAAATATATTTTCATCTAGTTGCTACTTGATGGTTTGAAGGCAGATTGGGAAATTATTCGCAAGTCTATTCCGAGGTTTTTTTTTTATCAAATTACAGCATGATTATCTGATATAGAATAGCATGTTTTTATCCGAGCTTTGTTGTTAGTTATTCCTTATAACAGCGGGGCTTGTGGCTAAGTAATAACGGCCGCACGGGTCCACCGGTTAAGCTACGCTTGACGCGGTTGGTCCGAGGATGGGTGACCATCTTTACATACAAAACCACTCCATGTCTCGGAAAGCACGTTAAGCCGTAAATCCCGGCTGTCATTCGTGGATCTTTGACATCGTTACGGGTCGTCAGAAGCCCGAAAGTCTGCCAACCAAGGGGTATCGTATTACCCAGTAACTGGGTCGTGGAGATAATCACCTGCATCCGGTTAGACTGGAAACTGACCCTAAAATAGTTGGGAAAAGGCTGGGTAGATCATGACATAAAACAATACAAAAGAATTATGTTCTTATATCAAAGTCAGCGGAATGAGTGAAGATGGTACACGATAGCCGATGACGAATCGCTTTCGCTGGCACTTGAAGCTCTAAAGCTTATGGAAACGAATCGCATCTGGTTTTGGATTCCTCGATATTTTGATGTCGTGATGGGAATAGAATAGAATTTATTTGCAAATGTGGGTATTACATATGTAGTTGTAGGTATCACAATAAAGAGTTCTGCCATATATCACCATTCGACATGCAAACATTTTCATTATATAAAATTGTTAAAATTTAAACAAACAAACAAACAACAAAACACACAACATACAAATTATTAATAATTTGTTTGTTGTGTGTTTTGTTGTTTGTTAATGATAATTTTATTAATGTTTTAATGAAAATTTGAATTTTAAAATTCAAATTTTCATTAAAACATTAATAAAATTATCATTAAAACAAAAAATAGTGGTCAACTTATATAAACAAACAAACATTAAAATTACAGGTCATAGATATAACATTCCTTAAGTAAAACAATAATTAATGAACTAAAAATTACGCAGAAAAACAAAAAAAAATATCCATTAAAAACTCAGTTACACTGTAGTACGTTTTATCTATTAATAATTTTCGAAGTCTACTTTTGAAATGGCTTAAGGGGAATCTCGTCGCGATAAATAAGATCTTTCACTATTGCTTTTGTATCTGAAATATTCGTTGGTATTTCGTTTCATTCGATTTCTTTCTTTGTGTTCTATTACATTCATTTAATAAAGGTTTCGCCGTTTGTCCTCCATTCTTCGTATCAAAGGACCAAAATAAAGAATTTGATTTCGAAATACGTGCAATGCCTGTCAAAATAGGTGATTTTATTTGTCTCTTGAATGTCCAATACCTACACAAGTGTCATCCCTGGCAATAGAAACTCATAGAAAACAGACAGGCGCCACGCGACACTTTTAGAACAATTTCCATGAAATTTTCGTAGAAATTGTTCTACGAGTGTTGCGTAGCGCCTGTTTGCAGAAGCCTTAAGGTGAATCTTGTCGACATTTTTTCCATAAAAAACTTCGGGAGTGTATTACTCCACTGTTCGACGACATACATCAAAAATTAAATATGATATGGTTTTGTCTCATTATTAATATTGTCTGTACGGAAACAGAATATTAAAATAAAAAGCCATTAAAAAGTTATGAGCAAACAAAGATTTGTTTTTCTTGCTAATTTAACCTCACTTTGGACGTGTTTAAGTTATAAAAGAAGCGTAAAATCTCCAAAACCAAGTCAGTACCGACAAAGCTCAAATATCGAAAAGTTCAATCAAATTCATTTATTTATGCAGTGGTTATTCCGAAGGACTTTTCTTAATTTTTAAGCGCCTGTTTTACTATAAATGATCTTAGATCTCACTCAATAACGTTGTGCGTGTAGACTAGCGTCTAACTGCTCATCACTGATACTACCTCTGTCGGACACGATGCCTGGTGAGACAGACCAGTAAGTTCGAGCCCGCAACTAGATTCCCCTTAATGAGGTTTTTTCCCAGCCCAACTTTTATTTCGTGAAAAAGGTTTCATCTTGGCTGAACATTTCTTAATACCTTTGCCAGACAAAGACAGTTTCTTAGAGACGATAATAATCTTTCCAAAGGCTGGCATAAGCGGTTCTTAGGTAAACATTGTATTCAGGCTGAAAAACATTTTAGATAATAGAAGTTGGGCAAAGTAATTGGGTATAAGCGAAGGTACAAATTAGATTTCTCCTAAAAAAACCAGTTATAACTATGTGGAAAGTTTGTGTTTATACGTTATTATGTAAGTTGTTGTACTTGATACCACTTAATTATATAATAAGTATGTATTACTTACATATATTTATTGTTATCTAACTCTTGTTTACGGCTCTAATACCTCTACATCTGTATAAATAAATACAATTGAAGTGTCTGTTTGTAATGTCAATACAACAGGTTTTAAACTAAATGAATATGAAAGTAAATGCATAGAAATGTATTTATAGTTACATTACCCTAGTATTAAGACCTTATTTCCTAGTTTTTTCTCCAATTAGAGTCGGTCCGCGAGGCGTGCTCACGACCTTAGAAACGGGTTTGTGCTACACTTCCTTGATCAACATACAAACTTACGACTTAACTATTCAAATAGTTAACGAATGCAGCTTGCTTCAAATTAAACTGTATAAATTAATGAGGGGAAATAGCCTTTTATGTATTGTTCAAAACAGTCATGTATTTGCGGCCTTGTATTCATGTTCGTGTCGCGAGGTTCTTGTTATGATTCCCTGATCGGACAGTGTGATTGGATTTTACTGTCAAGAAAATTCTCAAGCTCATCGCCACTTTAAAGACGGAGGAGGTTATCAAGGCAACCGAATAGTTTTTTTTGTACTTCGTGAGACTAATTCATCTCATGAAAATTTTTTGTTTGGTACACTCTTGCAAACCTTTTAAGCAGAAAAAGGCGTATATTAGAGTACCAAAAGACGCGATCTAAGGGCCATAAACTAAAAGCAATGCTTGCATGCAAAATTTATTTCAAGCTATGTCCGAACCAAATAACCAATCCTGCTAGGGGTGCGGGTTGTTCGAAAGAGATACCGCGGCCCCTAGCACACAGGCAACTGAGGGAACACGGGTGGGTTTTAGTCAGTAAAAGTCTGACACGCCCTCCCGCTCCACCCAGAGCGGGAGAAGTTATTTGATGATTTCCCACCCAAAAAATAAATAAAAAAAAAAACAATTTGTAGCTGTTGTTGCTACCTTCCTAATTTAGTCGACGGAGGTAAAAATATCGCGGCAGGATTTTACTGCGCACTCGATTTTCTACTCTCGGTGCATTGAGAATCCAACCAGCGGCAGCGCAGCGATTCGACAAAACTCACTGTTCCATTTTCAACTCTCGGCGCTAAGCAGTCCGTTGAAGACGAAAAAATCTCACCGCGCTATTATTACGTCTTTGTGTACATCGAAAGTCAGCTCTTACGACTTCGAAAAAGATCCCGCATTTCCTAACACATCGCAAGCATGCGGACACAGCTAAGGCAAGGAATAAAAATTTCAATTGAATAATACCGTCGGCCTTGTGTTAAAAACGTAATCAAACAGTGACAATTTATTGTGAATCAACAGCTTCCTGAGGACGACACCCACATGCCAATCGTATCGGGACAGTTTCCTACGGGGCTCCGGCAGTGTAGTGTCGTGTGAATGGCCCGACCCTACTACTGTAGGTACTGTACTTGATACTCTTGGCAATAAAGGCTCTTGCAGATAAGCGCGTTACGACTGGTGCGACGCGACGCGTTGTAATAGAACAATTTCCATAAAGTTTACATAGAAATTGTTCTACTTAGAGCCTATCTGCGGGAGCCTTAAAAATGGCACATGCTAGCAGAGGATTGTGCGTGTAAGCGCAACTTAGCAAAAGTCTAGATAAGCTGGGTTTACCTAGATCTTAGCGTCATGTGCTTGGATTAAGTACAGACTCCAGAAGTCAATACCCACTCGCTGATCAATCGTATCGGGAGTGTTTCCTACAGTGCAGTTGCTAATTATTCGTATCGAGAGTGTTTACTAATCATTCGTATTGGCAGGGTCGTGTGAATGGAGGGACCCAACTACTGTAGGTACTGTACTTGGTACTAACCTAGGCAGTAATATAGCACATCCACTTTTAATATTAAGTTCCGCTTCACGTTTTTATTTCTACTTGGTTGATTTTTAAGGTTCTTGTTGGTTTAAATCATCATCATTTCAGCCGAAAGACGTCCACTGCTGGACCTCCCCCAAAAGGGAGGTTTTGCCATTATCGCCACACTTGGCAGTTGGGTTGGCGATCGCAGTATTATAGATCGCATTCTCTAGTAAATCCCTTAGTCGCCTTCTAGCACACCCACGGGAAGAAATGGGATGGTGCTATTCTTTTACGTCCGGCACGACACGGAACTTTTAAATATAAATACATACTTAATTTGATTTAATGTTTTCTGTGTTGTAATTATGTTAATTATTTTGTTTTATTTACCACCCCATATTCTTAGGTACTTGCTAGCAGAGGACCGTGCGTGCAAACGCAACTTAGCAGTAGCCTAGCTAAGCTGATTTCAAGACGTACATTTTTAAAGTCATGTAAGTACTTAGATTAACAGGCCCCCTCTCTGTGAGAGGGAGTGGGCCATAATCCAACACGCGGGCCCAGTGCGGGTTGGCGGATGTCACATGTCTTCCAATTTTTAGTTCTAGGACATGATTTACTCATGATTTTTTCCTTCACCGTTTTGAGAGCAGAGTCAACTGCCTATCTGGGTTCGAACTCTTAACTTGCACCAAATTACTACCTACCTATTTACGTTTAACGCTAAACGAATGATAATTGAGAGCGTATAGTGATTCGTGGTGCAAGTATGACAGATATGCTTGATAGATTTGGTTGCAATTCAGTACAGCATCCAGAGGTCGACACTCGACACCCGCTCGCCAATCATTCATATCAGAACTATTTCTTATGGGCATAGTGTGAATGGAGAAGGCGGATCAGTTTTCTATGGGGCTACGGCATATTGACATGTGAACGGAGGGAGGACACATACAGGCGGAAGATCGCGCGTGCATAAGCAACTTTGGAGGGGCTTAGATACAAGCTAAATTTGCATATAAGTATTACTTAAATGATGTATTGTGTAAATGGTTGAAATACCTGATATTTTTGGTACAAAAAAGTGTTATTACAGTATTTCAAACATGTACAAGATAAAGAAATAACTACCAATTTACACTGTAGTCAGGTGATGACATAATTGTTTCAATTCATTGACAGGTTTTCTGGGGTTCAATCCCGAGGTCCTCTGTATTAGTAATGACTGTATAACAGTAAGATGAAAGTCTTACTATTATATAATTCCTCTCCTTGACAAGTAAATCAGATAGTGGCTTATTTTGTAGTAATTAATTATGATGAGGATTATTATATTGACATTATTGGGGGATGTACTTATTAAGTTTTAAAAATGGGTCAAGGAACGTAGAAACACTTAATTTTATGCTCTGATTCTATTTCATATTTATTCATATACCTATTGTTAAAAATCATGTTTATTTTGCCAAATACATTCAAAGCAATATGTCAATGTGATAAAATTGTTCCGCATTAAGTATGGTTTAAAAAATAAGGTCATTAACATTACATCATTAACAAAATGTAAGAGATTACAAGACATTTGTTACTGTGTAGATAATGCTTGAATTTTACTAATTACTTGACAAATCTAATTAGTTCCTGTTACAGTACAACTGATTTAAATCTCTTTTGGGGTCTTTTCTTTTAGGGTTGAATATCACATGGTAATATGACCAACTTATGTACCATCATGTTGTTTGGGTCATCAGAAGCTTGAAAGTCTGACAACCAGTCTTACAGTAACAGGGTTGCAGAGGTCAGATAGGCAGTCGCTCCATGTAAACTACTGGTATACCGCTGCATCCACCTAGACTGGAAGCTCACTACAACATAGTTCAGAAAAGGCTAGACAGATCTTGATGTACAGACACCAGCACATCAAGCTACCCCAAACTGTCAAATTTTCCCAATTGAAAATGAACCTTACAATTACAAAATAAAGTTGAAAATCTATCAAAGAAATTTAACAGCTACCCTGAGGTAGCTTGATGTGCTGGTGTCTGTACCATCATGGTGTGCAATCAGAGAGGCCTATGTCCAGCAGTGGACTGCTGTAGGCTGATGATAATAATGTACCATTATTGAACGGTACAAAATAAATTAAACTTTTATAGATTGTACTAATTACATACAAATCCATTGTTTCCTACCTCATTACATATTTGTAATAAATAGGTAGCATAAATAAAGTAATTAATTTACTTAAAACTCATAGTAGGATGTTATGAACTAATTAAGTGATTTGTTTAACAATTACTAATTAGATTTTTGTTTATTTGTTTACGTTTTCTAATGTGTTTGTTGTTGTTTAATTTTATGTTTAAGTAAAGTTTTTGCTGTAGTGAGCGAAAAATTATTTTGTTTTATTACTTAATTACAGGAATACAAAAATATATTTTAGTAGAAAAAGATATACATTGGACACTAGATTCTTACAACTGAACAATGAGTATGCGGTAATTAAATGTTTGACTTTAAGTACTAGCCAAGAAAGCAACTGTACATATCTTTATTAAGTAATAGAAGGCAACACACAGGGAAGAGTGTAAAGTAGTGGGGGAAACCATTGCCCAGTGGTGTGGGACAATTTAGGTAGAAAAAATAATTAACTGAACGGTTCATTCATGATGAGCGTTGTTTGATGTTCTTTATTTAAATGTAAAAATGTAATATGACATTGAATTGTCACGATGTATGACACTGGGCGTTTTGGTTTTTTTTTATTTCGATGCAAATATCTCAGATTTTTTTTAATATTTTGTTTTAAATTGGTAAGTACATATAGGTACCTACGTAACGTTTATGATTTAAAATTAATTATATTATAAATAGTATAATGAAAATTCCGTGAACTGCCAGTGAACAACATTCTGTCATGGTTTGTTTACATTATGTAAAGCTAAGCCTAAAAGGAAAATAATTTTAAATAATACATCATCCAGGCATTGCCACACGGATTTCCCATAATTTACTTGAAGATAATTACGAAGTTAAACTTATAATTTATTTCCCCAAATATTATGTCCGTGAGGATGTAGTATAGTAGGTAGTATAGTAGGTATAATATACCTATGTATGTATTTTTAAGGTTCTAACACTTATTATAAAAATAGGTAAGTATAATAATATGTTATTTTATCTTTTTGTTTGTTTTAGTCTAGTACTAACCCCACAGGATCTAAGTTAAGTTCAACTCATCGAAGAGGTTTTTATTTTTTTATAACAATATACACTTGGTTTTGCAATTCATTTTAGATATCGGAAGAATGGTAGAAATCGGCTTTGCTTTCCATAGTAAAAAATAAGCAAAAAATGATGTAAATAATGTACTAAAAGTTAAAAAATAATTCGGTAGGTCCTAGGTACCAGTCATCACACCACTTTCCTCATCAATCTAGGGCATTGGTCAGACAAAAAAATAATGGGGCGCGTGAAATTTCTATCAACAGTCGACCGCTCATACGCTATTTACATGTTTACTCAGGTTACGCTACGCCCCACGATAATTTTTTTTTGTCTGATCAATGCCCTAGATTGATGAGGAAAGTGGTGTGATGACGGGTGCCTAGGACCTACGGAATTATTTTTTAGCTTTTAGTACATTATCTACATCATTATTTTCATGAAAACCGTTTACCTTTTGTTTAACAATTTTTTTAGTTTTTATTTAACCGTTTAATTATAGAACAGCACCCTAATTGCGTAACACGCGATTAATCATAATCGGTTTAATTTTGACAGTTCAGCAATATTCAATGCGTTATTTACGTTGTTGAGCAGACACATTTTTCGAACGCATGAAGCAATGGTTTAGCCATCTGTTTCAAAACGAAACAAATTATGATGAATCGTGAGTTACGCAATTAGGGTGCAGAACAGAATATTGAAGCGTAATTTATTACAGCTTTTCAAATAAAATTCCTGTAGTCCCTGACACGTTTTACCGCCCACATAGTGTCGTCGCTTACTTTTAACCTCTGACATAGAAATATAGGAGGGTCGTCAACCACTGAAGCAATGTCTAAGTAATTTTCTCTTTTTTGGATTACCTGCAGTGGTTCTACTACTTACAGTGGTGTAACACTTGACAGGATTTGACAAGTGACCACATATTTATAATGACATTCCTAAATAAGTCCCAAACTGCAAGCATAGCAGTTTGGGTCAATTTGGCAATCATGCACGTGAAGGCCCAACAGTGCCCAGCCCAACAGTGCCTACTGTTGGTCTATGGGCCTTCACGTGCATGATTACTCGCAAAACGCTCTCATTCACTAACTATGTATTAAGGGGCTTTTTCAGACTTGCGCAACGCGTCACTTGTAGAACAATTTCCATGAAGTTTTCATAGAAATCGTTCTACGTGAATCGCGACGCGCCTGTTTGCAGGAGCCTATAACGTGCTTCGGGTTCGGTTTACAGATCTCGGGTAAGAAGAAGAAGAAGAAGGGTTTAATTTAGGTAGACTATAAAATAATACTGAGTTTACTTGTACCCAATGTAACAAGGTGTGATGTGAAGAGGAGCTCAATACCACATTGTGTGTCAATTGCCAATACTGAAATTTGCATAACTCGTATTTGCACACAGAATGACTCATCGCTCTCACTCATTGTCACTACGTTTTCGTTCCAAGAAAATATATTTTCATCTAGTTGCTACTTGATGGTTTGAAGGCAGATTGGGAAATTATTCGCAAGTCTATTCCGAGGTTTTTTTTTTATCAAATTACAGCATGATTATCTGATATAGAATAGCATGTTTTTATCCGAGCTTTGTTGTTAGTTATTCCTTATAACAGCGGGGCTTGTGGCTAAGTAATAACGGCCGCACGGGTCCACCGGTTAAGCTACGCTTGACGCGGTTGGTCCGAGGATGGGTGACCATCTTTACATACAAAACCACTCCATGTCTCGGAAAGCACGTTAAGCCGTAAATCCCGGCTGTCATTCGTGGATCTTTGACATCGTTACGGGTCGTCAGAAGCCCGAAAGTCTGCCAACCAAGGGGTATCGTATTACCCAGTAACTGGGTCGTGGAGATAATCACCTGCATCCGGTTAGACTGGAAACTGACCCTAAAATAGTTGGGAAAAGGCTGGGTAGATCATGACATAAAACAATACAAAAGAATTATGTTCTTATATCAAAGTCAGCGGAATGAGTGAAGATGGTACACGATAGCCGATGACGAATCGCTTTCGCTGGCACTTGAAGCTCTAAAGCTTATGGAAACGAATCGCATCTGGTTTTGGATTCCTCGATATTTTGATGTCGTGATGGGAATAGAATAGAATTTATTTGCAAATGTGGGTATTACATATGTAGTTGTAGGTATCACAATAAAGAGTTCTGCCATATATCACCATTCGACATGCAAACATTTTCATTATATAAAATTGTTAAAATTTAAACAAACAAACAAACAACAAAACACACAACATACAAATTATTAATAATTTGTTTGTTGTGTGTTTTGTTGTTTGTTAATGATAATTTTATTAATGTTTTAATGAAAATTTGAATTTTAAAATTCAAATTTTCATTAAAACATTAATAAAATTATCATTAAAACAAAAAATAGTGGTCAACTTATATAAACAAACAAACATTAAAATTACAGGTCATAGATATAACATTCCTTAAGTAAAACAATAATTAATGAACTAAAAATTACGCAGAAAAACAAAAAAAAATATCCATTAAAAACTCAGTTACACTGTAGTACGTTTTATCTATTAATAATTTTCGAAGTCTACTTTTGAAATGGCTTAAGGGGAATCTCGTCGCGATAAATAAGATCTTTCACTATTGCTTTTGTATCTGAAATATTCGTTGGTATTTCGTTTCATTCGATTTCTTTCTTTGTGTTCTATTACATTCATTTAATAAAGGTTTCGCCGTTTGTCCTCCATTCTTCGTATCAAAGGACCAAAATAAAGAATTTGATTTCGAAATACGTGCAATGCCTGTCAAAATAGGTGATTTTATTTGTCTCTTGAATGTCCAATACCTACACAAGTGTCATCCCTGGCAATAGAAACTCATAGAAAACAGACAGGCGCCACGCGACACTTTTAGAACAATTTCCATGAAATTTTCGTAGAAATTGTTCTACGAGTGTTGCGTAGCGCCTGTTTGCAGAAGCCTTAAGGTGAATCTTGTCGACATTTTTTCCATAAAAAACTTCGGGAGTGTATTACTCCACTGTTCGACGACATACATCAAAAATTAAATATGATATGGTTTTGTCTCATTATTAATATTGTCTGTACGGAAACAGAATATTAAAATAAAAAGCCATTAAAAAGTTATGAGCAAACAAAGATTTGTTTTTCTTGCTAATTTAACCTCACTTTGGACGTGTTTAAGTTATAAAAGAAGCGTAAAATCTCCAAAACCAAGTCAGTACCGACAAAGCTCAAATATCGAAAAGTTCAATCAAATTCATTTATTTATGCAGTGGTTATTCCGAAGGACTTTTCTTAATTTTTAAGCGCCTGTTTTACTATAAATGATCTTAGATCTCACTCAATAACGTTGTGCGTGTAGACTAGCGTCTAACTGCTCATCACTGATACTACCTCTGTCGGACACGATGCCTGGTGAGACAGACCAGTAAGTTCGAGCCCGCAACTAGATTCCCCTTAATGAGGTTTTTTCCCAGCCCAACTTTTATTTCGTGAAAAAGGTTTCATCTTGGCTGAACATTTCTTAATACCTTTGCCAGACAAAGACAGTTTCTTAGAGACGATAATAATCTTTCCAAAGGCTGGCATAAGCGGTTCTTAGGTAAACATTGTATTCAGGCTGAAAAACATTTTAGATAATAGAAGTTGGGCAAAGTAATTGGGTATAAGCGAAGGTACAAATTAGATTTCTCCTAAAAAAACCAGTTATAACTATGTGGAAAGTTTGTGTTTATACGTTATTATGTAAGTTGTTGTACTTGATACCACTTAATTATATAATAAGTATGTATTACTTACATATATTTATTGTTATCTAACTCTTGTTTACGGCTCTAATACCTCTACATCTGTATAAATAAATACAATTGAAGTGTCTGTTTGTAATGTCAATACAACAGGTTTTAAACTAAATGAATATGAAAGTAAATGCATAGAAATGTATTTATAGTTACATTACCCTAGTATTAAGACCTTATTTCCTAGTTTTTTCTCCAATTAGAGTCGGTCCGCGAGGCGTGCTCACGACCTTAGAAACGGGTTTGTGCTACACTTCCTTGATCAACATACAAACTTACGACTTAACTATTCAAATAGTTAACGAATGCAGCTTGCTTCAAATTAAACTGTATAAATTAATGAGGGGAAATAGCCTTTTATGTATTGTTCAAAACAGTCATGTATTTGCGGCCTTGTATTCATGTTCGTGTCGCGAGGTTCTTGTTATGATTCCCTGATCGGACAGTGTGATTGGATTTTACTGTCAAGAAAATTCTCAAGCTCATCGCCACTTTAAAGACGGAGGAGGTTATCAAGGCAACCGAATAGTTTTTTTTGTACTTCGTGAGACTAATTCATCTCATGAAAATTTTTTGTTTGGTACACTCTTGCAAACCTTTTAAGCAGAAAAAGGCGTATATTAGAGTACCAAAAGACGCGATCTAAGGGCCATAAACTAAAAGCAATGCTTGCATGCAAAATTTATTTCAAGCTATGTCCGAACCAAATAACCAATCCTGCTAGGGGTGCGGGTTGTTCGAAAGAGATACCGCGGCCCCTAGCACACAGGCAACTGAGGGAACACGGGTGGGTTTTAGTCAGTAAAAGTCTGACACGCCCTCCCGCTCCACCCAGAGCGGGAGAAGTTATTTGATGATTTCCCACCCAAAAAATAAATAAAAAAAAAAACAATTTGTAGCTGTTGTTGCTACCTTCCTAATTTAGTCGACGGAGGTAAAAATATCGCGGCAGGATTTTACTGCGCACTCGATTTTCTACTCTCGGTGCATTGAGAATCCAACCAGCGGCAGCGCAGCGATTCGACAAAACTCACTGTTCCATTTTCAACTCTCGGCGCTAAGCAGTCCGTTGAAGACGAAAAAATCTCACCGCGCTATTATTACGTCTTTGTGTACATCGAAAGTCAGCTCTTACGACTTCGAAAAAGATCCCGCATTTCCTAACACATCGCAAGCATGCGGACACAGCTAAGGCAAGGAATAAAAATTTCAATTGAATAATACCGTCGGCCTTGTGTTAAAAACGTAATCAAACAGTGACAATTTATTGTGAATCAACAGCTTCCTGAGGACGACACCCACATGCCAATCGTATCGGGACAGTTTCCTACGGGGCTCCGGCAGTGTAGTGTCGTGTGAATGGCCCGACCCTACTACTGTAGGTACTGTACTTGATACTCTTGGCAATAAAGGCTCTTGCAGATAAGCGCGTTACGACTGGTGCGACGCGACGCGTTGTAATAGAACAATTTCCATAAAGTTTACATAGAAATTGTTCTACTTAGAGCCTATCTGCGGGAGCCTTAAAAATGGCACATGCTAGCAGAGGATTGTGCGTGTAAGCGCAACTTAGCAAAAGTCTAGATAAGCTGGGTTTACCTAGATCTTAGCGTCATGTGCTTGGATTAAGTACAGACTCCAGAAGTCAATACCCACTCGCTGATCAATCGTATCGGGAGTGTTTCCTACAGTGCAGTTGCTAATTATTCGTATCGAGAGTGTTTACTAATCATTCGTATTGGCAGGGTCGTGTGAATGGAGGGACCCAACTACTGTAGGTACTGTACTTGGTACTAACCTAGGCAGTAATATAGCACATCCACTTTTAATATTAAGTTCCGCTTCACGTTTTTATTTCTACTTGGTTGATTTTTAAGGTTCTTGTTGGTTTAAATCATCATCATTTCAGCCGAAAGACGTCCACTGCTGGACCTCCCCCAAAAGGGAGGTTTTGCCATTATCGCCACACTTGGCAGTTGGGTTGGCGATCGCAGTATTATAGATCGCATTCTCTAGTAAATCCCTTAGTCGCCTTCTAGCACACCCACGGGAAGAAATGGGATGGTGCTATTCTTTTACGTCCGGCACGACACGGAACTTTTAAATATAAATACATACTTAATTTGATTTAATGTTTTCTGTGTTGTAATTATGTTAATTATTTTGTTTTATTTACCACCCCATATTCTTAGGTACTTGCTAGCAGAGGACCGTGCGTGCAAACGCAACTTAGCAGTAGCCTAGCTAAGCTGATTTCAAGACGTACATTTTTAAAGTCATGTAAGTACTTAGATTAACAGGCCCCCTCTCTGTGAGAGGGAGTGGGCCATAATCCAACACGCGGGCCCAGTGCGGGTTGGCGGATGTCACATGTCTTCCAATTTTTAGTTCTAGGACATGATTTACTCATGATTTTTTCCTTCACCGTTTTGAGAGCAGAGTCAACTGCCTATCTGGGTTCGAACTCTTAACTTGCACCAAATTACTACCTACCTATTTACGTTTAACGCTAAACGAATGATAATTGAGAGCGTATAGTGATTCGTGGTGCAAGTATGACAGATATGCTTGATAGATTTGGTTGCAATTCAGTACAGCATCCAGAGGTCGACACTCGACACCCGCTCGCCAATCATTCATATCAGAACTATTTCTTATGGGCATAGTGTGAATGGAGAAGGCGGATCAGTTTTCTATGGGGCTACGGCATATTGACATGTGAACGGAGGGAGGACACATACAGGCGGAAGATCGCGCGTGCATAAGCAACTTTGGAGGGGCTTAGATACAAGCTAAATTTGCATATAAGTATTACTTAAATGATGTATTGTGTAAATGGTTGAAATACCTGATATTTTTGGTACAAAAAAGTGTTATTACAGTATTTCAAACATGTACAAGATAAAGAAATAACTACCAATTTACACTGTAGTCAGGTGATGACATAATTGTTTCAATTCATTGACAGGTTTTCTGGGGTTCAATCCCGAGGTCCTCTGTATTAGTAATGACTGTATAACAGTAAGATGAAAGTCTTACTATTATATAATTCCTCTCCTTGACAAGTAAATCAGATAGTGGCTTATTTTGTAGTAATTAATTATGATGAGGATTATTATATTGACATTATTGGGGGATGTACTTATTAAGTTTTAAAAATGGGTCAAGGAACGTAGAAACACTTAATTTTATGCTCTGATTCTATTTCATATTTATTCATATACCTATTGTTAAAAATCATGTTTATTTTGCCAAATACATTCAAAGCAATATGTCAATGTGATAAAATTGTTCCGCATTAAGTATGGTTTAAAAAATAAGGTCATTAACATTACATCATTAACAAAATGTAAGAGATTACAAGACATTTGTTACTGTGTAGATAATGCTTGAATTTTACTAATTACTTGACAAATCTAATTAGTTCCTGTTACAGTACAACTGATTTAAATCTCTTTTGGGGTCTTTTCTTTTAGGGTTGAATATCACATGGTAATATGACCAACTTATGTACCATCATGTTGTTTGGGTCATCAGAAGCTTGAAAGTCTGACAACCAGTCTTACAGTAACAGGGTTGCAGAGGTCAGATAGGCAGTCGCTCCATGTAAACTACTGGTATACCGCTGCATCCACCTAGACTGGAAGCTCACTACAACATAGTTCAGAAAAGGCTAGACAGATCTTGATGTACAGACACCAGCACATCAAGCTACCCCAAACTGTCAAATTTTCCCAATTGAAAATGAACCTTACAATTACAAAATAAAGTTGAAAATCTATCAAAGAAATTTAACAGCTACCCTGAGGTAGCTTGATGTGCTGGTGTCTGTACCATCATGGTGTGCAATCAGAGAGGCCTATGTCCAGCAGTGGACTGCTGTAGGCTGATGATAATAATGTACCATTATTGAACGGTACAAAATAAATTAAACTTTTATAGATTGTACTAATTACATACAAATCCATTGTTTCCTACCTCATTACATATTTGTAATAAATAGGTAGCATAAATAAAGTAATTAATTTACTTAAAACTCATAGTAGGATGTTATGAACTAATTAAGTGATTTGTTTAACAATTACTAATTAGATTTTTGTTTATTTGTTTACGTTTTCTAATGTGTTTGTTGTTGTTTAATTTTATGTTTAAGTAAAGTTTTTGCTGTAGTGAGCGAAAAATTATTTTGTTTTATTACTTAATTACAGGAATACAAAAATATATTTTAGTAGAAAAAGATATACATTGGACACTAGATTCTTACAACTGAACAATGAGTATGCGGTAATTAAATGTTTGACTTTAAGTACTAGCCAAGAAAGCAACTGTACATATCTTTATTAAGTAATAGAAGGCAACACACAGGGAAGAGTGTAAAGTAGTGGGGGAAACCATTGCCCAGTGGTGTGGGACAATTTAGGTAGAAAAAATAATTAACTGAACGGTTCATTCATCTGAAAGAATCAATGTGCTACAGTTTTGTATGAGATTTATATTGTAATCCAGTTAGATTTAAAAAAAAACACTTCATGAACCTCGAACGATGTTTCAATTTCTTATCTCTTATATACTGAATTCAGATAACTATGTAGGTATCTATTTCTACATAACCAAACCAATGAAAAAATCAGCATTGCAGTTGAATATGATTATTCTAATAAGTATGCTAATCGAACTTAGACCATTTCAATGCCATAGACAAACTATAAATAATAATTAAGCGTGAAAGTACGTCTCAATACAATAACTCCTACAGTTTTAGACGAACCAAACGATGTGGCATCGCACCGATAAGCCGGCTAGTCGATTGCGACGCCCCACGAAAACATCGTTATAAACAACATAATACTACAGATACGCACCGAACGTTACAATCTCCGACAAATACAAAAGGCATGCAAATCGTAATATTCGACGGAATGTGAAACTCAAAACTTAACATAAACATCATACTTTTTTAACTTTAACAACAACAAAATTACCTGGGAATGCAGTTGGAAGGCGTCCTGTCTACTTCCCAGGCCGCAAAAAGTTTCATGGGAACAGGTTTCGATGCATTAGTCATCTTTTCCGATTTATTTTTCTCGGTCATCTTAAACAGCACCAAACAACGGTTTCACAGCACAACACTAATGTACATTACAATTGGCATTGTTATTTAATCACTAAACACGACACTGTATTCATTTTTATAACACAGTTCATACACGAAGCCGATGCCGACGCAATCACAACAATACTCAGTAATTTTATAGCACGGTCGACTGAAGAATCGCAGCGAGCCAACCGAAGGCGTTCGATACGTTTGACAGCCAGCTGCCCAGTGTTGCCTCACTTTGAACAGACACTCCACAACTCCCCATGAAAATGTGGACTGTATTCAAAGAGATGCAGAAATAATATTATTATCATTCTATAAATTTAATTAACTGTGCTTGAGTAATTTTTGAGTAAGCTTCAATGATACTTGTTAATTCTACTTTGTTGATGGTGATTAATCCTCCTCTCACTCTTATTTACACAGTAAAAAGTGTTAATTATGAATAATTGAAATTGTGGAACATAAACTAATTAATACTGAAAAATATACAATTGTTTTACGCAATAATACAATCGACTCGTGAAAAAAAAACTTTAATTTCAGATGAATTAAAAATAATATTTATAATTGTGAAATAAATGAAATAAAAATAACCATCACCTTTTTTTTATTTGTTAAAGGTTTAATTTGTTTGGCAGGTAATTAGATTTCCACTAAACTGGGCAGTTTTCATTAGGCTTGCTACACCAAATGTTGTCAAAAATCAACGACAGATGACACTATATGGATGCGTTCTAATATAAATAAATTCGTTGGACAATTTTTTAATAATTTCAAGTTCTTTCTCACAATGACTAATAAAATGTGGGTTAGAAATTGGTGAGATTTACCTAGCCTATGTTGCAAAGAAGGGACAATTGCAAAGTTAAGCCTGCTGAATCCTCCTTGCAGTTAAAAACTAGCGAAAACTCCTGGAGCACAGTTTTTCCGTCCCTTATAGGGTAACCTATTGCGATAGTGGACTTATTTAACTCTAATCCTAACTTTTTATTATCCGTAATAAAATTTTGCAACTTATTATGTATGTATGCGTTGTGCGTATGTATTCATGCATTGTATGCGAATTTACTCAGAGAACAGCAGAATATGTAGTTCATAAAACAACCACGCATCAGAGTTTTCAGGGTGTGGTAAGGAATTTCGACTCCTAGGAGGCACTTAAGGACAGAATGAAAAATAAACATCATGTTGGATAGGCATGGGGGGTGAAGTTGCTCACGCCCGTAGGATTTACCACCTTTTCCTAGGCCCACCCTACATGTGCCCTCCGGGTGGCAACCACAAGCCACGAAGAACTAAATCCCCTTAAAAATTGTGTCAATAGTACCTTGAGAAAGTACTATTTGGTCTTCTCCCATTTCTTTATTATGAAAATGTCTGAAAATAATGAACGTGATATGTGGCCCCCGGGTAACCAGCGCCATCCAGTACCCGGGCTGGAAGGTGTTAAATTAACTACCGAAGACTCCACGAGGGTATTCGGGAAGGGATACCCAGGCCCCCATGACAGTGAATAGTACTGGTAAAAGTAAGAAATATGTGCTGCAAGCCTTCCACCCAGGTCTCTTTAATAGAACAAGGAGTGCCTCTATTGGAAGTGTTCAGCTCTCGACCAACAAGGAAAAAGCTCCCCAAAACCCTTAACAAGAAAAGAATAAAAGATCTGTATACTTACCCGATTACCAGACAGTACCAGTCAGTAGAAACCCTAATAAGAAAAGAAAGTTCTCAAATTCACAGTCTCCCGAAAATGTTCTAGTGTCATATAGGTTTGATGGACTAATGCTGATACACAAGAAGCAGACTAGCCTAAGGAAAAAAAGCCTAACAAAACTCACCTGATTATCTTATACGGCATTGATGATGTAAACAAACTTACTGAATTCTTGGTGACAGTAGCTGCAAGGGAACCTTTAAATATGGGATCGTAAACAAAAACCAAATGAGAATAATAAGTGAAGATACAGATGTCTACAAAAATCTCATGTTAGATATTAAAGAAAAGACTCATTGGCTATACTTTTAATAGAAAAAAAGAAAGAAACTACAGGCTGGTACTCAAGAATCGATTACACCATACAACTCCACATCAAGCTATATAAGACGCATTTGAAGAAACCAGAAATGTTGTATTTGGGGAAATTATCAGTGCTAGAAATGGGCCGGATAAAAAGCCTACTACAACATTCTTTATAAATCTCCAATCAGGACCTAATAAAAAAGCTGCCAAGCAAATAAGATATAAGTAGCTATCACCAAGCTGTTACCGTGGAAGACCCAAAAAAAGGAACACCATTGTACAATGTCAAAAGTGTCAACAGTACGGACACACCAAAAATTATTATATGAGGCCGGCTCGTTGTCTCCGGTCGCGTACTGCTGGTTCTGGCCGGAACCGGAGGGAAAAGAAATTCACCTCAATTTCCCACCACTGTACGCGATAAAGAAACAGAACTGAACAGAAACCATAACCATAACAATACTCAAATATCAAAAAGGTATAGCGAAGTCCTCAAAAACAAACAGCCAGATCAATCTTCCAACCCTCAAAATGAGCAAGAAACTTATCAACAATTATCATACACCAGAATAGAGGAAATATTCATTAAACAATATAAAAAAATAGATATTATCTTACAACAGATGAGCAACATGATGGAACTCTTGACAACACTGGTCAACAAACTGTCCTCGAGCTAATCACACTAAAAATAGCCACTTCGAACGCAAATGGTCTTACTCCCAACAAAATTGAGGTTGAAATGGTGTTAAAAATGCATAACCTAGATATTCTACTTATATCTGAGACCCATTTCACTAACAATAGTAGCTAGAACAAAGATAAGAAATTATAACATTTGCGCAACGAACCATCCTGTCAGAATTGCTACAAAGAGCATTAGTATATCTGACTACGTTATTCAATTGTATTATTAGAACATCTTACTTTCCCGCACTATGGAAGGTCTCATAAGTGATCATGGTCTATAAACCTGGAAAGCCAGCACGTGAAGTATCATCTTACAGGTCAATTAGTTTATTGCCTATAATATCCAAGGTTCTAGAAAAGATACTACTCCGACGACTCTCAGTGCTATGAACGAAAACTCCGTCACTAAAGACCACCAATTTGGGTTCAGACCTGAGCACAGCACCATTGAACAAATACACAGAGTGTGCAGACGTATCAGCGACAGTCTTGAGAAGAAAGAATATTCCTCTTCGGCCTTCCTTGATGTCCAACAGGCCTTTGACCGGGTATGGCATAAGGGATTTCTCTATAAAATTAAGTTACTACTGCCTCAGAGTTTCTACCAAATACTAGAATCATATCTCAACAATAGAATATTGCAAGTCAAAGAAGATGACCGCTCGTCATGTTTTACGAGATACTTGCTGGTGTGCCACAAGGCTCCGTTCTCGGCCCGGTTTTGTACACCATATTTACATCAGATCTACTACTAACACCTGGAGTAACTATTGCTACCTATGCAGATGATACGGCAATATCCAATATCAGCTTCTAGTAAAAGACCCTGCAGATACCACTGCGAAACTTCAACAAAGCCTTGATAGAATAAGCAACTGGTTTGACAAATGGCGTATAAAAGTGAGTACCAATAAATCAGAGCAGGTCACCTTCATACTGCGAAGAGAAACTTGTCCCCCTGTTAACCTTAGTAGAAGGGAGTTGACTCAGTGTGATACAGCTAAATACCTCGGACTACACTTGAACCGCAGACTGACATGGCGGAAAAATGTTGAAACAAAACGTCAACTGGTCAACCTCAAATACAAAGGCCTCTACTGGCTCCTGGGTAGAAACTCAAAACTGTCACTGGACAACAAGCTCCTAATTTATAAGGCTGTCATAAAACCGGTTTGGACCTATGGGATTCAGTTATGGGGAGCCTGCTGTGATTCCAACATAACTATAATCCAAAGAGCTCAGAACCACATCCCTATGCAAATAAGCAATACACCCTGATTCATTAGAAACAGTGAAGTAAAACATGAATACCTGAGTATGCCAACAGTGAAGGATGAAATAAAGACAAATACAAAACAAGACTGAACAACCATCCTAACCAGCACCTAATTGCGTAACACGCGATTAATCATAATCGGTTTCATTTTGACAGTTCAACAATATTCATTGCTTTATTTACGTTGTTGAGCAGACACAATTTTCGGACATATGAAGCAATGGTTTAGTCATCTATTTCAAAACGAAGCAAATTATGATTAATCGTGATTTACGCAATTAGGGTGCTGATCGCTGTTAGACAACTTACTAAGTTCATATAATCCCATTGAATGACTATTTCATGAAAAAAATGAATTTCGAGGGCTACCTTCGCGGGTCGAAGGTTCTGTTGCAAAAATTTAAGTTGCTACTGGTGCCGATTCTGTTGTCACAAAATTCTCTAAACTAAACTAAAAATCACCAAAATTTAGTTTATTCCTGTCAAACGACGATTTCCTATTCTGAAATTGACTAAAGTGACACAACTTAACTATATTTTAGTTTGACAGCACTAAGATTGTACTGAATTATTAATTTAGTGAAGATGGTAATTTTGCTATTCTGAGTTTGCCGTTTTTCACCAAAAATTTTGACTATATTCGTTTTTCTAAATAAATCTGACTATTTTTAATCGCGATTAAAAAAGTGTGGAATAAAACTAGTGGTCATGAACTAAAATTCACACCAACACTTCGACTTCAGTTGCAAAAACACTTTTTTTTTTCTTTTCTTTTGCTTATATCTCGAAAACGGTGTGTCCTATCGCAAAAATGATGATAATTTCTAGATTATAGTTATGTTGGAATCACAGCAGGCTCCCCATAACTGAATCCCATAGGTCCAAACCGGTTTTATGACAGCCTTATAAATTAGGAGCTTGTTGTCCAGTGACAGTTTTGAGTTACTACCCAGGAGCCAGTAGAGGCCTTTGTATTTGAGGTTGACCAGTTGACGTTTTGTTTCAACATTTTTCCGCCATGTCAGTCTGCGGTTCAAGTGTAGTCCGAGGTAGTTAGCTGTATCACACTGAGTCAACTCCCTTCTACTAAGGTTAACAGGGGGACAAGTTTCTCTTCGCAGTATGAAGGTGACCTGCTCTGATTTATTGGTACTCACTTTTATACGCCATTTGTCAAACCATAAGCCCCATAATCTCAACATGTATGTAATATTTTTTTTTATTTTCCAAACAAAAAGTGAAAAATTCCATATAAAAAACGTCGAGGCTGCCCCCCTGCGCACGCTTCATTCAACTCTTAAAAAAATCATTGCGTGGGGCACACAAGTACCTACCACGTTGCGAAGCCAAAAGAAAAAAAAATACCACCTGCAGGCTTGGCACGACAACCGTAGAGAAGCGTTTTGTCGACGGAAGACTAGACAAAAATTACGTTTCCGTGTAGACAGTTGTCAGTTTTCACCGAGAAATGTAGACAAGCGATTTCTATCTATTCTACAGTAGAGTAGAAATAGAAAGCGTCATGCTAAGCCTGCAGGAGTCACGATTGTCAAATTCGATTTTAGTTGTGTCAAAATAATTTTTAAGTTTAGAGATTTTATTTTGCAGAATAGCTTTAAGATTCTCATAGCCAAAAGTAAGGAATTTTAGTGATAGTTTAGTTCGGTGTACAACAGAATCGACACCACTGACTCCTTCACTCTCAAAAGAACCCATTATGAGATTTAGAAAAGAAAAGTGTTAATCATTGGTAAAAGAGCAGATGGAAAATGGCTAGCTTTCAATATGTTTCTTTGCGGTCTTACAATTTTTTTACAAAAGTGAGCAAGTGGCAGTTTATATCGCCAATTGGGAAATAGTTTCTAGTCCAGCACCCTAATTGCGTAACTCACGATTAATCATAATCTGTTTCGTTTTGAAATAGAGTGCTAAATCATTGCTTCATATGTTCGAAAAATGTGTCTGCTCAACAACGTTAATAACGCAATGCATATTTTTGAACTGTCAAAATGAAACAGATTATGATTAATCGTGAATTACGCAATTAGGGTGCTGGAATTTAATCAAATGTAAGTTTTGAACAAAAAATATTTTATTTAAGTATAATAAAAATATAAAACATAAACAGTAAAAGTCACTAAACAATAATAATTAAAATAGTATCCAATGCATAACACAATATAATTACATAGGTAATTGGATACATTTTGAAGTCTAATCTTAAACCTATAAATAATTTCAATTGATGGACAAAATAATTTGAAGATAAAAAAAACATTTATACATGTTATATTTATCTAATACCCAAAACCTTATAAAATGGCTTAAAATTAATTATCAGACTAGATTAGAATTAAAAGCTTATGAATGAATATTTTCAGTAAAGTGAAAGAGCGACTTTTGTATAAAATTGCAAAAATCTTGAGAAAAGAAAGTAACTACTCAAGTTACTCCTACCATGTCCACAAATTGGTTATACACATAATTTATGATATTCTAAATACAGAAGCGGTATTTTTTTAATTCTAATATTATTTTCCAATATATGTTTTAACAATATTTTTAAGATCAATTTATAATGGCACTGATATTTACTCAAATTCGTTCTTGCTTCTTTGTTAAAATTTTCCGAAATTTAATCGGCAACACCTTTTTTCCGAGGCCAAAATTCGTTACGTTCGAAATTCAGACATAGCGCTGTAAAAGCGATGTCGAAGATGTGTACGGCCAATATGTGGACGTGGCGTCATTTCGGGTTCATTTGGCGACTTCCGGCGGGCAGTCAGGCTGCGACGAGGGATGAGCGGCGCGGAATGCTGGGTGGTTCTCAAGTTCGCGATCGATACGGAGAATAATGGGGAACGGGCGAAGGTCCACGTGGAATCTGGAAAACCAATAAAAAAAAAACTTGTTCAGGAAGGTTTTGAACAGGAAAGTCTTTTGTTTTTTATTCAACCTAACCACACATAAAAAGTCAGCAAACAGAAGTCAAGATAGCACCCTAGAATGCCCATTCTTCAGTCGCTTTTCACCACCACTTTAGTATTTCAGCAGTCAATCAAGGACCACCAGATGGGACAAAATAAAATGTTGCAGGTTTATCAAAAATATTCTCCTAAGCTACATACCTTCTTGCATTAAAAACTTGAGGCACCAGACAGCAGTCAGCCAGAGTGATCTCATCACCCACACAATACTTCCCAGCACACCCGGAGAGTAACTTCTCCACAGCTCTGAACCCTCGGGTGATCCAGTGCTGCGCCCATTCCTTTTTCTTCTCCTCTCCTACATGGATGAGGACTATCAGGTTCTGGAGAGGCTGGATGCCTGAGGATATCACCTGGAATTTGGAACATAACATTGATTTAATATTTTGATATTTAGTGATTAGATTCTTTCTTTCTTTTTTTTTCTTTTCTTTTTTTCTTTCTTTTTCTTTCTTTTCTTTAGATTAGATTCTTTTAGAAAAATCTGACATATTTTCTAATTTATCTTTACAAAAAATATTTGACATACCTCACATATTTCACGAACTTTCGCACGTTTGAAGCAATCCTGGGGCATAAGAGGCCTCTGATTTGGTCTGGTCTCTTCCAAGTAATGCATGATGTTCAGTGACTCAACTAGAGTGTGCCCATCTGTGAAAACCAAAATTATTAAAAATAATTTTGATAAAAAGAATAAAATTATCAAATTAGGGCTTTTCTATTCGTCTTTCACATGGATATGAATGGGGAAAAGGAATAATTATTTACCTATACAAAGAGAAGGGACTTGTTCCATAGGGTTGACTTCCCGGTACTCATTGCAGTGTTGTTCCCCGCCACCCTTTATCAGGCTGACTGCCTTGATGTCATAGGGGATCTCCTTCAAGTTGAGCGCAATCCGCACGCGCCAGGAACATGAGCTTCGCCAGTATGAATATAATACTGGCTGTAAAAGACAAAAACAATAATTACTATTTGGAATTAGAACATGCATTTGTTTAATTTTTTAACACAACTTATTCTTCTAACTGCAAGTAGGTACATGAAGTACCTAATTTAAAATGCAATAAAAATATTGATAAAAATTTATATAAAACAAATTGGAAGCATGGTTTCACAAGATTATTTGTATGCAGGTGGTTTTATTACTATTAGCTAACTTGTTGCGTACATCTTTGCAGGACAGTACAGTAATCAACAGGTTTGTATATAATCATGATTCTGTGATATTTACTGTATTTACCTTAGTTTCAACGATATCGCCCATTGTAGCAATTATTTAAAACGACGGACGACACGACTTTGTTTCAAAGGCACAGTCTCAATCAATACTTCGTGATTTTAAATCATAGTAACTCAGTAGGTATTCAACAAGTTAAACCTGATATTTATATCATGTTTACATAGCAAGATTGTCCAGTATGCAAATAATCTCGTTAAAATAAAAAAGATAGATCGCAAGTAGTAAACAGGTGTGCAAATTCATACCTTAGCCATGGTGGAAATAGTCCCGTTGTACTTGGAGTAGTAAGTAATTTTGACGGCGTTTAGGTACTTTTTCACAAATAAAAGCAATTAATTATTGTTTTATTGTATAAAAACAACTATTCAGCCCCTTTATCACTGAAATAGCAAAGTGTTGCACGGCACGAAGTTGAGTTTGCAATATCAATTTTTCGTTTAGAAACACTAAGGAGGCAGGCTTCTCGGAAGTAAAAATTACGAAATTATTATGGAATGTAATGTTAGTTTAACCATTTTTTTAATAAATCAATGTAAGTTTGTGTAAGTGATACAGGTAAGTAAAAATACTAAAAGACTTACAATTTTTGATTTATATTTTTCGTTCCAAAACGTTTTTTTCCAGCTGTGTGACAGATTTGGTTACATTCCGAATTACACTGTATTGATTTGAGCGTACCGAATTGGCCTGAGCGCGATCACGATAACCCGGATTGTCCCGTGAATCGTAATAGATGACATGACGATGATGCCATGACATACGAAATCATACGATAACACCGGCCCTAACACTAATTAATATCACCGTGAGCGCTTACAAAAATTACAGTTGTTTTGAGTCACATCAAATGTGTATACAATTTGGGTTTATTAGAAATTGTGCTTCTGACTAGAGTTGTTACCTAACTAGATACTTTTGGTGTATAAAAGTTTTATACGCTGTATACAGGTTTTGACGTTGAGTGCATTACTTACTGCTTCCTCCAGGAACCAGCGGGAGTGGTGTTGACAATTGATGTGGGCGCTGTGAGCGATTATGGGATACCTCGGATTACAGCCTTATTTTGTTTGGCAATGGCATTGACAGTTTGACACATTGTCAATATTATTTTGGTGCGTAGTGTCCACGTGAGTTACAGAAAATAAGAAAAATTCTCTATTTTCTCATTAACAATGGGTAAAAACAAAAAGGGGTCAAAAGCCAACGTCTTTAAGGTTGCTGGAGCTAAGAGCCTCAAGAAAACGAAAGCCAAAGCCGTCAACTTAGGATTGAAAAATGTAAGGTTAACTTTTCACTTAATTTATTAAGTGTAAGTACTAGTTGGTAGGGACGTAGGTACACCACTTTTATTGTTCCAGTGATATTAATTGCGATGGACTTAGTTTGGTTGATTAACTATTAAATTAATATAGGTAAATTAGAGAAAAACAGAAGTCTTCAAATCTTCCAATAACCCTTGCTTGGCTTTTTAGGGTGTTCGTTCTAATCTTGTAATACTGATCATATTAATGAACTGATGTACCTTAGGAGTGGGTTGTAACTTTGTAACAGCTATAATCGCATATTATCTGTTTCGCCTGTACCTGTTCCATGTAAATAACAGTTCCAAAAACCTGTTACAACAACAAGCTGTTATTTTGTAACATGTTATATTATGTGGGAGCTAACTTTAAAATCGCATACCTGTTCCACCTGTTCTTGTTCCGAATATACATAGTAAGTACTTCTCTTTCTAACTAAGGTGCTATACCTATGCGAGAAAAGGAAAGAGCTTGTGACAATGTACCAGGGTGTAACAGTAAGAGTTTTTATCTCATTCTAACTAAGGTAACTGTCATAAGCATGAATAGAGAAAAGCTTGTGACTGTCGTGTGTAAGGGATTTTATTATTTCGAGGAACAGTAGCTGGTATTTCAGTTTGTTTGTCACAGTTACAGTCTATTATCATCCTATACCCGTTATATTTAGCTGTTACGATAAATACGCCTCACACCTAATGTACAGATGCCAGCACATCAAGCTACCCCAAACTGTAAAATTTTCCCAATTGAATATGAACCTTATGCTTGTGCCATAAAGTTGAAAATCGATCAAAGAAATTTGACAGATTGGAGTAGCTTGTCTGTACCTAATGCCATCCCATGCCATCTTTTTATACGACTCTTTTGATATTGGCCGAAGTCTTAGAATGAAAAAAGGAAAACTAGATTTTTGTCATTTACTTAATCCAAGATTGGTTATTTATAACCAAACTCTCTCTCTCTCTCACTCTCTCTGTCTCTCTCTCTCTCTCTCTCTCTCTCTCTCTCTCTCTCTCTCTCTCTCTCTCTCTCTCTCTCTCTCTCTCTCTCTCTCTCTCTCTCTCTCTCTCTCTCTCTCTCTTTATAAATTCATGTAATACGCAGTTCTAAGAAAATATTTCGAATTTATCCAAACTATTTTGCATTACTTAACTATTTTTTTATTGTTCCAGATTAAACAAAAAGTACAAGACATAGATAAAGAATTTGTAGAAATTAGCAAGAAACCGAAAGCAAGGCAGGTAAAAAATGCACCAGCTGTCATCAAAGCCCCAGCGAAAGCGAAGAAGTCAAAGAAACCAGTATCAAAAGAAGAAGTGGCAAAAACAACTGAAGGAATGGTGAAAATGGACTTATAAGTTTTATTATTATAGCAAAATTAATATAAGAACATAAGTAATATTGTTATAAGTATTATAATTATATTTTTATTTATATTTGTTGTTTTTATATATATTGAACTAACCCTATTTAGTATAAACTGTAGCTGTAGAATATCTTTATAAAGAAAACATAGTGTAAGTTATTTATATTTTATACAGACACTAAATATTTGTTGAAATACAAATTACAATTAACCTTTTGACCGCCAGAGCGTAAACGCATCGGCGTCCCTCCCACGCCAAGCCACAAATTCGGCGCTATTCTTTTTTATAGTTATTTCCTATAAAAAAGAATAGGTATTCCAAAATTTTATCGATAACCAATTAATCATAGCTTTTCGTTCCCTATTTTTAGATAAAATATTACTCGTAACATCATTTCTTTATTTAATTTGACCCTAAAATATTGTTTTCTAGTCGGCATTAGCAGTGGCGTGTTGGGCACGTTTTCAAATGTCGGCTATACCCGACGGTGGCGTTCAAAAGGTTAATTCTAGATAACCATGATGTACCCAGTAGTATAACTGAACTAGTATTTGAGTTGTAGTCCGACACAACCGGAGAGATCAGGCGCAGAGCCAATGGCTTAACATGTTTTCCAAGGCACGGAGGCACAACGCCAACTCCAAACTGCAGGCAAAAATGGGAACCCAATAATGCTTCTGCCGTCCCATCAGACTATGAGAGTGAGGGAAGAGAGAGTGCACTTTAATATCTCCCGTCAAAGGCTAGTCTCATTAAGATTAGCCGCCATAGCCGAAAAACAGTCTGGAGGACTATTCATATTATTTGGGTAGTGGTTGACGTCAGATTATACACAGTGAAATTTTAATGATTGTTTTCCTCAGCAAAATGGTTTTGTCTTGGTAATACAATCGTTTTATAAACAAATAAAATATTAAAAACTAAAAATGGCAGATTAACAATTGTGAAAAATCATCACGTCGGTGTGAGAGTTTATTTTGCTTTGAACATTTATGGATCGCTGTTTCCTTTGTCGGCGGCGCGTGCGATTCGAATAGTAGCTACAAGTTACCTCTAGTGTTACTATTGATTCTCACGTTTTCGAGTTTATGAATGTGATTTTAATTTAAAAAAAACACCTTATTTTTTTTACTTTTACTCTATGCTTCGAAAGTACTCCTTAAGGCAAGTTGCTCTGCCGCGGAAAAACAACCATTTAAAACACAGTGTATATAGCCACTGCAGGTTTATATAAAATACAGATTTTACTCTGTGGCTTGTTAGATAAGAAACTAATTTTAGAGACTAGGCTGAGAGTAGGATAATCCATGGTGCCATATTGACTTTGTGGTGAAAGATTTCTGCTTTCTCTGGTATAATCTTACCGCATAAATGAAAACCAACATGTTAATATGTCTTTTATTGTTAATATTTAACAAAATATAACATTATTAAAACACTTAAACTAGTAACATTTAAGTTTTAGTTTAAAAATCCATTGGTTAACGGTGGTAGATTTCCTAAACATACATATACACAAGGAAGGATGACTTTCGTTGTTGCGTAATTTGATTACGCAGAAGAAAGGGCGGTGACAAATTTTACCACCTTGGTGCTATCACATCATTCATGTCTACTCTAAAAGAAAATGCGCATGAATGATGTTTAGCATTAACATACATATATTTAATAACAGAAAATGCTTAACTATTAAAATATTTATTAGTGCCTATGGTTGTTTATTCTTCATCAGTTAGGTCGGGTTCCGCTTTCTCATCTTCACTGACGTCTCCAGCCTGGTCGGCTTCAATTTCAGGTTCGGCGGGTGTTTCAGAGATAATTTCAGGAGATTCGGGCTCTTCTACGATGGGCTCTGGTTCATTTGCAGCAGGTTCACTGAAAAGTAACGTTACAGATTTTAATTGAAGGCATTATTTAAAAACGCGTTTCTCTTTTGCGTCGCTTTATGTTCCAAAATCTTGAAAGTTCTCTGAGTTGTTAGGTCTGTGCCTCTTCGACAGAGGATTTAATGATCAATAACTTCTTAGTAATTATACTATCTATATCCTTACCTGGCATCAGCTTCAGGAACTTCAGCAGCAGAACCACTGTGTGAAAGCTCCTCAAGGCGCGCTGCCGCAAGTTCGGACTCTTGTCTCGCGATCTCGGCTAGTTCAGCAGCCTGAAATGCGAGAAAACCAGAAATGAGTAAACTTTTGTTCATGTGTTCTATTCTTTCATAGATAAATTAGTTTTTGGTTTTGTTTTAGTAAAGCATTCTTTACCTGACTTGCAAGTTCGGCTTCACGTTCGTCTTGTGCTTGTTTCTCTAACTCTTCTAACCTAGCGAGTTCCTCTTGTCTCCTCTGTTCCGCTTGCCTTTCCTCCTCGAGCTTGGCCTCTTCTTCGGCTAACTTCGCTTCCTCAGCCAAGCGGGCTTCTTCTGCGAGTTTTGCCTCTTCAGCTAAGCGTGCTTCTTCGGCCAGACGGGCAGCCTCTGCCTTCTTAGCTTCCTCGGCTAGTCTTGCTTCTTCCGCCTTGCGGGAAGCCTCTGCAAGCTTGGCCTCTTCAGCTAAACGGGCCTCCTCAACTAGTCGAGCTTCCTCAGCTTTGCGAGCTTCTTCCTCGGCTTTCCTAACTTCTTCGTCAGCCTTGCGTTTGGACTCTTCTGCTTTACGGGCTTCTTCTTCTGCCCTCTTCTTTTCTGCTGCTTCACGTTCAGCCTGAAAGCGGTGAATGGTTTTATTTAGATTTGTCGAATAATTATTATAAGAATAACCTAATAAATACGATACGATACGTACTTGAGCCTTACGTTCAGCCTCACGTTTTGCTTCCTCCTTCAATGCCCTGTAACATAAATGGAGCCCCAGTTGAATTAAAATTAAACAACATTAAATTACCGTTATCGGGTTACATAAACGAAATACGTTAAAGGATACGTACTTTTCTTCGGCAGCACGTGCTTCTTCCTGCCTCTTCCTTTTGATTTCTGCCAAATCAGCCGATGGAGTCATTACTGGCTCAACGGTAGTCGCACGGAATCTGGCTGCACGGTCGGCCTTGGATGCCTTCAG
The DNA here is from genome assembly GCA_947359405.1 of Antitype chi. NCBI lineage: Eukaryota > Metazoa > Arthropoda > Insecta > Lepidoptera > Noctuidae > Antitype > Antitype chi. Next base: position 4,364,685 of record OX375825.1, on the reverse strand, counting down.
TTCCAGAGCAGGGTCTTCCATCATCTGCGGGACCTGGAACTTGCGGCTCGGCCTCCATGGGAGCAGCTTGACTGCACCGAGGCCAATGTTACGTGCGTCCCGTAAACCAATGACCATTGGTGAAATAATTAGCTCTCTTTAAGATAACTGCTAATCATTCCACAGCATGAATGATTAATGCCAATGGTCATTGTTACAAGAACGATGACGGACAGTAAGCGACGCAGTACAACGCTCATGATCATGATGCTGTCTAATCGAAGCTGTTAGACCCCAGCACCAAGCTCGATGACAAACCCTGATGGCATGGTATTCGCTATGACTTCGTATAAGTACTTTTTCAGTGCTGCTTCATGCTGTAATGCGAATGATAGTGCAGTTTTCCAGTGTAGCGTCTACATTGTGTCCATTTTTTACTCAAACATGATTAAATTCAGTATAATACTTATATGAGACTTAGCATGTTCCAGAAAAAAAATGGTATTTGATGTGTAGTCTAAATGTGGATTCAGTGTTTATTTTACCTTTAACGCTAAAAATCTTATGGGGATATAATAATTTATTTTGTAATTTTATCATATTTATTTACGTGTGTTATACGAACAGTTAAAACAATTTTAGTCAGAAAGCGAAGCGTTACAAAAGCTTGGATTTATAAGCGTGACATTGGGAACAATGAACGTGCAAATGATTAAAACAACTACATTTTCAGTAAAAATTCTTTATTGTTAAGTAAAATCAGTCGAGTTAAGTGAAAACGAGACGTCTCGGTCACCGACAAAATTTCGGCGCAACACCGCGCTATCACAACGATGACTAGTAAATAAATAAATTCGTTCGTCGCAACTCGTAAACAGAAGTAACAAAAATAGGTATTCTGTAATATGAATAAAAAAATAGATGATCTTGGTTAGTTCTAGCGTGTTATACCGAGATCAGAGAGCGCGAAGGGCGAACACGGCGCGAGTGCGGGGCTGTCCCGACTGGAAACAGCCCCGGCACCCGCGCCGCGTCGCGGGGAGCTACGCGCACTGCGCCGCCGACGGCTGTTCCGGCGCGCCGCCCGCTGCAAGAGACACCACACGCAGGGTTAGACACGGACTTTATATCTCTGTTTAATATTCGTTTAGTGCTCCGAGCCCATAGGCATAGCTTTTCACTTTTAGACCGGTTTATAGACTCATTTTAAAGAATTAAGCGAGGGGTTGTGTAAGCGAGCGCTAGCGATGCGACGGTGGCGAGGTACCTGTGGCACTCTCGACGGCCAGACCGGCGGCCGCGAGCCTGTTCTTGGCATAGAAAGAGAGGAGGTTCACGTCGTCCCTGATGCTAAGCTCCTTGTAGAGAGGCCTACGCTTGGAAAAGGCCTTGTTACCGGTGTATTGCAGACATGCGAGGTGACCACGTCCTGGCAAGAACACCTCACGGTTACCACGGGGACACACTGGAATTTAACTGTTAGTCGGTGGTCAAACTGAAGGACAATGGACGCCACAGTTAAAGACAAATATAAAATTATCAAGATTTTTAATTCGTTTAGTTGGAGAACATCGAGTGTAGAGTTCACTGTTCGATATAGGGCTTTGTTATTATTCTCACCAGTGAACTTCTCGGCGGGTTTGTTGTAGTAGGAAATGTTGCGGATGTGTTCAGCCACGCTGCGCAGGGGCACCACGAGCTTAGCAAGGTAAGCTTCATTGCTGAAACGATACGGAACTGGTTCCCCGTACGAATATCTGTTGATAAAGTTGTAAGAAAAATAAATAACCGCAGTTTATGACTGTCTAACGGATGTTATAATTTTTTCGTGTCACGTTAAACTTGCCAAGATCTAAATGAAAATAAATCGTTAGCTGTTTTATTAGTGGACACAAGACAACAAACGCTGACATTTAACCGGACTATAAATAAAACGGCTGTGCTTATTGGACAGTTGGACACGTAAGGACGTCACACTCGAAACATGCGCTGACGCAAGAAATAAGCCATGAAATGTACACCCACGGTACGGACATCCTTCCTTTTGAAGGTCACATTTTTTTCGTTTCCGAACCCCAGAAGTTCATTGGATTTTGGCAGCAAGGCAGGTTTCTCATTATTGCATCGTGTACCTACATGATTGCCAAATGACATGCGACAGGTAGTTGTGTCGTCAATGTCACTGCCAGGGCGGTCTTTTGATAGATGCATCAATGGGCCGGCTATTTTAGTACTGTTACTTCAGTCAGGCCAATTAAAACTTGACCTAGCCTTGGTACTGGTACATGGCGCAAGGTCTTCTGGACGTTCTTGAGTCCGACAATGTCAGATAAGATATTTGGTGTTAAGATCTTTTTGTCTGTTTGGAAACGACCGAGATCGTTAACTACTTTTTTTTTTTTTTGTTGGGCATCTCGCAGTTGGCTTTTAGAGGCGTGACTGCTCAACCGGGCTTTCCTGGGGCTGCCATTATGAAGTTAATCTTAACGCCTCCAGCCAGGGCTTACAAACTAAATTTTACATGCTAAGCGACTGCACGCTGAGGGCACCCCCAGTGGGGTACGGACCTCGGCTCAGGGCGTCACTGATAGGGGGACAGCTATCATTGGGGACAGGCTGGATCAAAATATTGGCATTATTATTGATCGGGGAATTTAAAGCTACTGGCTCAGCTGCGGCGCGGGCTGGCGCTTCAACGAGTAAGGGTCGGTCGGGTCGTTAACTACCGTCTTCTACTACTTTTTCAGTACAAACAATATCTATATAGTAGCATCTAAGCGATCCATTTCGAAGTTGCTGGTAGAGGAGTGTAGTCTACTCACGAATAAATCGTATCGAGGGGTGCTACGGTCTTAGCGCGGGGCACAACGGAACGTGCCCGTGTGAGTAGCGCAGCTGTGTCAGCGCGGATGCGGCTGGTCTCATCTTCGAAGTTCTGGAAACATTCAGCACGAGTTTTAGAAAGCCCATCGATCTGTTCAAAGCAAAACTGATAAGTGATTGTAAAAGATTACAAAAGCAAATTGCGTTTTTGTGGTTCTCCGTTTCAGTTTTGGACTGTTCATTTGCAAACTTATATACTTCGACCTTCGGCGTATAAAAACTGTAGGACTGTCTTAAGTTTCAATTAGCATAATTGCATAGTTTGGACGTACCTTGGTGGACTCGGAGCGGAAAAAGTCGTCGACGGCTGAGACAGAAAATTCGGGGCGACGGCGGTACGCAATGCGGTCCAACTCCCGCAGGACTACTGAGGGTCGCACGCGCACACGCACTACGTGGTGGGGCGCCTCCGGGTATGTGACGAGTCGAGTGACGGTGCGAGGAGCTGACGGTCTGTATATCAGCTCAGCCTGGAATTTTTGTAATGCCCAAGGTCAATCCGAATGTAGCAGATGCTTAATGGTGGCTAAAACAATGAATCTATGTATTTACGAGCGAGCATATGGCCCCTTGTTACCCCGCCATGCGCGGTTATTTATAAAGTTTCCTTTGTACCTACTGACTGGTATATCGTATTGTGTCAGTAACATTTGAAATAGTACAATTTGATGAGGCATTAAATTCAACATGAGGTGGCCCATATGCTTACTCTAATGAGCTACAGCTATGCGAAAGCTAGTAGAATATTGAGATAATACCATGCATTACGCATTCGTGAAATCAATAAAAAACTTGTAACGGTCATGATAAATAGACAAATTGTCAAATCAAACGTATTGTGAATGCTGTTATTCTACAGAATTTTCTGCAGTAAAAGTAATGCGAAAAGCATGTCATGAAATGTATTTTCATGATAATCATGCGCATGCAAGAAAAACGTATTTCTAAAGAATTTAAAACGTGCAATAAGATATTATTAAAATGCTTGTGACGAGAATAATCTTACAATAATAACTGAGTTTATCGAAGCTTTGCTTGTGAAACAATATGTGGGTGCAAATGTAACGAGATATGTAGGAATGAGTGCAGGTTGCAACATTGACGAATTTCCCTCAGATGGGAGTTCTGCGCATAACATGGAATTCTACACAGTTCTGTTTGTTTATAATACGTTAAATCATAGGGCTATTTCGGTAGTGGACCTTACTGTACGTCTCAATGGCGGCGTGAATCATCGGCGGAGTGTTGTAAAATTAGATTATTTCGCTGCGCACACGCCGCAACGGAGATGGCGAGAGTGATTGCAACTTTTATTACCATAGAGACTTTTCTACCTTCTATTTATATACTAGAAACATGATCTAGCTATTCGCAGCCATAACCTTGCTCTAAGCGTTAATGAGCAGCTGACACATTATTTTTCGAACTGTCCATTTCTGTCTCATCTAGTTCGTGGTACCAGACATTTTCCAAAGTAACGTAATTTGTGTACTCAATTGTTTAATTGCCAAGTTTCAATCAACAGGAAGGCACCAATCAGTCATGGAAGAGTGACGGGCGATGCTATCAAGTTACTATGTCCATCTCTGCCAGCGATTTACCAATCATACGATCTTTAAATAATTTGTTGTTGTGTCGTTTGTGCTATCTCATCTTCTAACTTAGAGGAAATGCTAAGGATAGTTTGAAATTTTGCAGAGTAGAATGTTCTATAGGTTTCTTATAATAACATGGGCGTTAACGGTATTCTTGGCTTCTGTCCGGTTGCCAAAAATGCTTCTCCCTTGATCCGTCTCCAGCTTTTGTTTTCACACTCTTTGTCTAGGGAGTGATACATCCGGCCAGTGTTTTGGATAAACATCTTAAATTAAAGATCTTCAAAGTTCTTCGTTACCGAAGTAATAGGGAATGTTTGAATTTAAAGTTTTTTCATTGCCAGGTCAGTTGAATAAATAACCCTCAAATGTAATTTAGTTTGCTTCAAAGATATTTTATCATCAATCATTTCTTATTATCTATTTCTTCATTTTAATGTAAATATGTAATAAGACTAACTGCGGTTTAAACTCCTGGGTGATTTCAATAGTGATTTGCATTTTCTTTTGGTCTTTTATGCTGAAAAATGTTTTCTTCGTTGAACTTATTGTTTCCTTGATAATTTCAAACAAATCTGCACCTAGATGCTTTTCTGTACGTGCACATGTCTGATCTCTATTGTTAAACATCCCTCGGATCAGTAAAAACGTCGGTACTAAATCTTGTATAATTGTAAACGACTTGTTTTTAAACATACATTTTATTACGACGAAGAATGTTTTTTGATTACAGTAAGTTGAAGAAAATGCAAATCACTTGCATTTTCTTTTGGTATTTTATGCTGAAAAATGTTTTCTTCGTTGAACTTATTGTTTCCTTGATAATTTCAAACAAATCTGCACCTAGATGCTTTTCTGTACGTGCACATGTCTGATCTCTATTGTTAAACATCCCTCGGATCAGTAAAAACGTCGGTACTAAATCTTGTATAATTGTAAACGACTTGTTTTTAAACATACATTTTATTACGACGAAGAATGTTTTTTGATTACAGTAAGTTGTACATTGGCATACTGCCACGACGACTTGCCTGTTACGTGTAGGACTGTAGGTATAACTGTAAGCTGTAATTACTATATCGAATTGTGTAAACCACATTAAATAACGTGAATATTTGAAAGTTGCTGAAAACTGAAACGTGCTTCAACAGCATCCGGTTCGTTCGGAGCTTGTTGGCTCGTTGAAATTAGGTACAGGTGCATTTGAAAGCCACAAAGTCACACTTAGTCGTATATTGTTCATAAACTCAGTTTGCTATACCTGTAACTTTTTTATCAAAACTGAATTGCTATTTATGCAAGTTGCATTGCCTGATTAGGTCCGTTTCAGTTGCATTCCACAATGGCTGCAGGGGCTCAAGTTCGGGCTTAGCACGTTATCTCCTAATTCCTTCTAGCATGTCAAATCAAATCAAATATCTACAGGACCTACGTTTATTTCTGCACATACGTTTCTTCAGGAATCGATTACAAATCACCTCAGTATAAACATAGGTGCGGTAACGATTTGCCATTTCCTCTACTAGTCATGAGCATAATTGCCATATCCGCTGCAGGCGTGTGCACGTGTTCGCTGCGTTTCTAAATGCCGTTTTGAATGTTATGTACCTACCTTTTATTTTTACCTTCTGCACAATTTTGGAAAATCCCCAATGTCTGATCAAATTGCATTATTTATGGATTTCTCTACAGTCAAATAAAAGTCACTATTAAACATAATCGAAAATGTAAACCAACAGGTGTTTATTATTTCAAGCGTTGATTTGTATTTTAGAATTTTTATAAACTCATTTGAACACTATTAGGAGGTCCCAATGTACTAAATGGTGCATTCCTGACATATTTTGCCCGTCACGCATTTTGGCAGTCTACATGCATGACCACCTCATATTTTATTCACCAACTGTGAAAACAAAATGGTGCGGTAAAATTAATGTTCTTGGAGCATTTCTTTATTAAAAACTGGATGAAGTCCATTTGTTAAGAATTATGAAATATTTTTCACGGACATGTTGTTATTTTAGGATTCATTGTTACTAAGAATCTTTTCATATCTATTATAGTATAGTGAATAATTCAAGGGCAGCTTCTAGAGTCGATGATCCCACTTGGATTGCCAAATTGCCCTAAGCTGCACTTGAGATATAAAACTATCATCTAGATAAATATCTAGCCGTATAAATAATCATTGCGATCGTTATGCGGGGTATGCCAGACTAACAAAACAGTTGCGTTTCGAGATGTCTGATTTAACATTTTGGCTGCTATTAGTCTATTCGCTTGCCACTGGTGCTTTTGTAGCAGTTATGAATAATAGTGTCTACCAACTGCCAAAAGTAGCTAGGTACCTACTTAAATCATTTCTAAAGAGATTGTCTTGGAACGAGTTTTAATAGAATTTCAAAATCGAATTGTGTAGAAAATTGTTCATGGAAATCTAGAAAGTTATTAGTTTAATACGTAAGTAATTAGGTACCAAGTAAGTAATCACTTGGTAGGTACCTAATTTCTATCAATTAACTTTTACCAAGTGCGAAAGATCTTTGTATCCTTCCTCTGATTTCAACGGAAACGAAAAGTTTGAACATCTACTTAAAAAGTGATTGTAGTTGATACTTTGATAGACAGATTTCACTAGCTGATAAACACCCTGTTGGGGGCATAGGTAGAGCATTATTTATGGCGTGCCTAAATAGGAAAAGTACGCTATAACTTCCTACAGCTACACTTAGGCGAATACTTTCAATAGAGCAGGGAAAAAAGACAATGTAGAGAAAGAAAGACAATAGCTGGACTCATTAATAGACTAGATTCGTTTGAAAGCCAGCTGAGTAGGTCTGTCTTGAGAAAAACATACGGACATAATTAAGCAATTTTAGTGTCCCTTTTGCCACGGTGAAACGGTAGAAATTCTTTGATATCATTAACCTCTTTTGATATTTCGAAAAGAATTTGTGTTTCGCAAAAAGCTATTTAGGTGAATTTGTGATAGAGCCCTTCAGTTCCAATATGCTGGCACAAGGTGTTTGGAAATAAACAATGCAAGAGCATTTAATTTTACGACTTGTTGAACGGAACGTAATTAGGTCGAGGTAAACTAAAACAGATTTGATTGATTGAGAAGTTTTACTTTTTAAGACTTGTTTACTCATCTCTTTCAAAAAATTATGTTTTCTTTTGTAGGTAGGTAATAAACCTTGATGTGTTCTTGGTATTGTCTACACATGAAATAGCTAAATATTTAATTCTTTAAAACATTTAAGGTTGTAGCCGATGGTTTGTTATTGTATTAAGTGATTAGTTGAAGGCTTTTGATTGTGTTCATCTCAGAGAAGTTACTTAAATCACATTGGGATTACCAAAGTAGCTTTAAAATTCAGTGTTTCTTAATTCTTTATGAAAGAGATTCAACAATAAAGTTCACATTCATTTGAGGTCCCACAAGGTTTGATTCTTGGCCCGATTTTGTCTTTATGGATTTTTTACTAAATTCTATTTAACTTGTAAAGCTTAATCTTAATACTTACCTAAGCTAGCTTTCTTGTGTTTACTAACACTCATCTAATTTATGACATACATGGTCAACCACTAGTTAATGTGAAAGAACCCTTCTTACTCATTTTAGTACTTAGACACAACTAAAACAGGTAAAGGTAGCGAAACAACCTAAAATCAAACCAACATTTTCCGCAAAATATCTACAAGTGGTAATAAACACGAAAAATAAATATTTACATATTTACAACTGCTGGCATGTACGGTCCCCAAAAGAGATAAGTAACCAAAGTCGTCGGATATACTCGTAGTTGAAGTTTAGTAAGAACCGATGGATGTATTCGAATACAATTTAATTTAATTAATAGAAAACAAACAGTCCCTTATTCAAATTAAATTTCATTCGAATACGTCCATCGGATTCTTACTAAACTTAGAATAGATTCGACGACCCTAGTTCCTTATCTCTCGGTGACTATACGTGCTATTTCTATAATCAAGCACATTGGTGCAATCTTAAAATAATACGCATCTTGCTTACGTGTGCTGGAAGCAATGTTACTACTTACTTAGCTGTGCTTAAGTCAGTGCATAATATGTCCATGGGCGGTGTGAATGAATAGCGACGTGTACCCGGCAATCAAGGATGATCTACTTACAGTGCACTATCTACAGAAGTCTCGAACTTACCTGTGAGAGCTTGGGTACGTACGAAATGTACGGGTCGGAATAGTAGGGAACGTATGATGAGTAGTAGGGTAGGTAGTACACTGACGACCACGGCTGTCAGGGAAATGGACACCAGTTAAACTTATCCATTTAATAATATCATAGTAGTTTTATTTGTTTGTTCTTGGTTGTCCTAAGTATAGTAAGGATACAGAAAAGTTAAAGTTTGTTCTGCTATTTTAGAGTGCTGCAATTTGTTGAAACTTTGTTCAAGAGTGATAAGATTAGGTATGTCTAAGCTAAGTTCTTGTTATTATTGAGATACTGTGTGTTTGGTATTTTTCTAGTAAGTGTACCTACGTACCTATACACATTACCATGTCTTATAATTATAAAAGTATGTGTTGTTCTTGGATGTGGAAAGATACTATGATGTCATGTTCGGGTTTCTCAACAACTCTCGTCTATTTTGATACTTTGTTTATTTTGATTAGACGCTACTGCAAAATCTCATTTTATCTCAATAGCTGCTATGCTATACCTACATGTAATTTTATTTTTCCGTCTGTTAGATTATCCTTACTCGTAAAAACAGTTAAATAATTCAAAGTACAAAAAATAGGACATAATAGAACAAACCAACATAGAGTGGGTAACATGGAAGTAATCTGTTAGTAAACATGGATCGAGCTCATCATCGACCCGTTTCTTTAGGTTGTTGTGTGAACACGACACAAAGAAAATAGAAATATATTAGAAAACGCAAGCTTTATTAAAAATTCAGTCTAAATCACATTTTAAATAATTTAAAATAACATTAAAACAAGCTCTAGAACGATCAACTTCCACTTATGAACAAAATAAAGTAGAGCGATCACATTACGTTACAGCGAATACTGATTAGGTAGTTACATGTTGGGGAAGCTGGGGGTCAAGGTTCAGGGAGTTAGGGAGCAGGGGACATCAAGGTGGGGCCGGGCGGGAGCCGGGGCGCTACACGCGGTACGAGTAGTGGCGGTAGGTGGTGCCGTAGGGCAGGCGGCCGCTCGCCGTGGACGAGTACGAGTAGCCGCCGGGGCCGCCCAGGTTGCTGCTGCGCTCGCTGCTGTACGAGTAGCCGCCGGGCCCACTGCCGGCGCGGCGCTCCACTGTGCTGCTGTACGAGCTGCGCTGCGGCAGGCCGGCGCCCGTCGAGCGCTCGTTCGTGCTCTGGTACGAGTACGAGTACTGCTCCTCGGCGCGGCGCGGGCGCACCGGGTCGCGGTCCACGACCACGTAGTGACGCGGCGTCTGCAACAACCCTGCCCTATAGCCACCGCCGATCACACCTTGCCGCCCGCCCTCGCACCGACCCGACCCGACCGACTAGCTTACTATAGCGAAAGCGACACACGACAAAGACACTACGCCCGTCAGTACGACGCGTAGTTGCTGTAAAAGACATGACGATGCGCCGCGTGCTGAGGCCGGCCGTGCGACTGTGCTAGCAGCACGTCCATGTGGTCGCGCGGCGTGCCTAGCGGATCCGCCTCCAGGTTGCGCTCGCGTAGGCTTACGGCCGCCAGCACGCGCGCTCGTGTCTGATCGCGCGCCGACACATACGGCGCTAGCGGCGCCAGCTTCGACTCCGGCTTGGGTGCGATGTTCTGGCGCGTGACCGGCTCGAGGATGGAGTGGCGCGCGCCGGGACGCGAGCGTCGGCCGAACGCCGTCACCGGATCCGGCACGAGACTCGGCCGGGGCACGAACGGCACCTTCTCCCAGTCGCCGAGCGGCAGCCGCTGCAAGCGGAGAAGTCGCCGTTAGTCGGACGGGCGCGGCTCCAGCCGCGGCTATATTTGGCGCGCCCGGTAGCTCCGCTTTGCAACTCCGATTCTCGATTCGAAATGACCCACTTGCGGAACGCTACCACGAACGACGCCTATCAAAACCTAAGTCCTTTCAGATAGAAGCGGCGACGTGGCTCTGGCTTATCATTAGCAATGATGTTTACAAGCGAACTCGAACGAAAACGGGAACAAGTCCACACTTGGGAAGACAGCGAGAAATCATAGTATCACGTTATCATCGTTGAGGATTACAGTCACTGAACAAGAACACTATGTACATAATCGAAAAGGCGGGAGTGGCGTCGATAGCCGTTTGTTGAGGGACGCGAGTGGCGAAGGTCGAGCTGGTGCGAGGGGCGTCCGGCTCCCGGGAGAGAGTGGAGCGAGGTGCGAGGCACGCTCAGTAGAAGGTGTTAGAAGGGCGGCGGCGGCACTCACCGTCACGGTGCTGTAGCTGCTGCTGGGCCTGTAGGGGCGGCGGGTCGTGTAGAAGTCACTCTCGTACACCATGGCTGCTGATTTATGATCGTTCGACTGTAACTCGCGACGGTTGGTCCTCGACTGAAGAGAGCGCACACGCAGCGGCGCGACGCTGTCGACCTTATTTTTAGATCACTGTCATTGCAATTTTCACGTCATTCCCCAACCCCGCACGGATTTCTCACAAAAATTATAAAATGCTTGTTGTTTTGCTTGTGATGTGACAAGTGGGTTAAGGATAATCAGAATGTCAGCGATGAACGCTGGGTGCAACAGAAGACAAGCAGAGGTTAATAAAAATAATGTATGAACTAAAACAACCCAGAACGGTCCATTTGAATCATCAAGTTAATTATATTTTGTAAATTTTCTGATTCCAATGTCGGACGAACTTGTGTAGTTGTGTAGGACGAGGACACGAAAGGGAATTTGTGTTGTATTTTCATAGACTTTTTTAAGTAGGTTGTTTTGAATCATAGTTATTTTATTTCAGCTAGACTTTGATGAGTCTGCCGATAAAAATAATAATATTATTTTGCCGATAAAAATAATACCTAATATTATTTTATCGGCACATGTGGGTAAGTATGTAGTTACCTACTACGTGTTTAGAAGGTAGGATTCTCTTAGTTGGAAGTGGAATATTTAGGTAGGCTGAAGGTAACTAAACTTCGTAGGTACTTAATTATATGCATACCCTTGATTATTATGAAGGTTTTGCATGTGTTTAGGATTAGAGCTTAGTAGGTATTTCGTGGCGTCACATTATTCTGCAAGGTTACTATAACTTCAACAGTCCACTTCCATGGTCAAGCCATCAAGCGTTGATTTTTTTATAGATAATGCCATGAGAGATAGAAGGTTTAGTCTGGATTTAGTAGACATCCCTTGTTACTAAGTAAATTGACGTTATCCATCGTCGATCATTGGCGCGTTGTTTGGCAATGTTGATTCTTTGGCCAAAAATCTCGAAAGAGTGGGTACTCTGACCCCAAGTTTCAATCGCAAACGGCCCGAAAATATAATTTCCCATAAGATTGGATTATTTGCGGCGTTTCATGTTTTCCTCACCTGCGACAGCCGCCACAGTACGAGGGCAGGAAGATGGGCTGGCGAAGGCGCAAGGGCACAGAAAATATACCCGAGCAGAATGAAAGCTTCCTAAAAAAGCTCAAAATTCTTACCTACTTTTATAAGGTTGTCAGTCTGTCACTCAGTGCTAATAAAAAACCGGGCAAGTGCGAGTCGCGATTCGACAAACGAGAACGGACAGATGGACAGACGGACGGACAGACAGTGACTGAGGTGATCCCATAAATATTCGGTTTTCCTGTTTTTTTATAAACGAACGACGAACGTAAAAAATAGTCAGTTTGTTTAAAATTAAGTACCTAGGTACAATACCAAAGTAAGATAGGTTAGGTACATTTTATTGTTAGAAATTAAAAGAAAAAACTTTATTCAAAAGTAAGTAAGTATCTAGTATTTCTACAAATTTCCAACTCGCAAGATTTTTTGTTGCTTTTTGCTGCGTTTTTAGTATTTTATTACTTACCCACTTAGCTATTCCTTTTGATCGTAAGTTAAATTCTAAACCTAATAATTATCCTCGTGACACCCGAGCATTTACTGCAATCACTTGCTACTACGGCCGAATGTACTTTACTATTTTTGTTGGAAAGACCTTGCTTTTTTTGTCTTTTATACTCGTATAAGACTTAAGTCACTAAGGCATAAACATTTTCATGCAATTTAATGTAATGTCACAAACACTCGGGAATTGATGCTACCTGAAAGTCGTCGGTCGTCCGTTGTCAAAATAAGCAGCTCAAAAATATTCGGCCTTTAGAGTAGGTACGGTTTATTTAGCACTTTGGAAAGGACGCCAGGTGTCAGGAGGATAATTTTATAACTTTTTTCAATAATCTATTGGTGGACTCCCATTGTTTGTGCCGCCGCCGCTCCACCGCCGCTGTCCACACCGCTCAGAGTCGTGCATCTCAACAATCACTCGCCCGTACCTACTTTTGTTCATGTTCAAGCCGTGTCGCGATTGATTAAACAATGGACATTGATCCTAGAGCGCTGATATTTTTTTCTTATGTTTGTGGCCATTTTATTGAATTTCTCAAAAACGTTAAACGATGTCGAGATGGCAATCATATACGAGTATGTTAGAAAACTAATCATTCTGAGTAATTCGCTCGAAGAAACTATAATTTGCTTATCTCTGCGTACTTTGGAGATAATGAGCATCATTTTTACTACTCAAACTGTAGTTTGGTACGAGTCAACGTTAAAAATAGGATCTCTGTTGTTAATAAACAACGTAGACAACAACTCCTACAGTTATTCGTCCACTAGCGACACCACTTAATTTTCATGAATTGTGGTGAGTTTAGGACATCTAGACAAAAACTGTTTTGTAGAAAGGTAAAGGATAACGGATAACCACTTGTTAATTACATTTTTTAAAACAGATAGTCATTTGGGTACGGGAATCCTGGCCCAAGTCATTGATTGTTAACTGCTCACGCTTTAGTGTAGGTAATATCTCGATGTCCAATCGAAGACACCGGTCATGTTCAGAGGCATCACAGTTCTCATAGTCCGAACACTTCTTCGAAACGGCTCAGCTTCAGTTGCGGTTCAATCCCGTATTTTTCGTGGTTTTTTTTTTTGTTGTACCTGTACTAGGTTTACAACCAAAACCTTTAAAATAAGACACCTACACTAGCGCCGGCAAGTATATTATTTTCATCGGGGATGGATCTTAAGCTCCACCCTGAAGCTCATTTTTACACTTCACTTCGGATATATTAGGTTAGTGTGCGTAGTCCCAGCGGAAAAGTGTCGAATTTCGTAGTTTCAGTTTAGCAGATATTTAGTGTACCTATGACATCGTGTAATTGTGTATTGTGTATGGTAAATAAAAATTTGTGCATCCAGCCATTGAGGAGCTATTCAACAAAAACTGTTTCCGCTGGGACTACGTCATCCCAGCGGCACTTTTTTTTAAAAATGGTCGTACAAGAAAATAAATTCATTCAATAATTTATCGTTTGCCCATTCATAGGAGTAACTTTACAGATTTATGCAGAAAAGCTAACAATTAAGATAAACTAGGATTCGTAAAGCAAAGCGAGGTCGATAATTCTTGCATCTCGCCTCGAATGGGATAGATTTTGTTTTGTCCATCCATGCATACAGAAAGAGGACCAACGGTGTCGATTTAATACCAAGAGGAAGCGAAGCAATGTCGGCACCCCGCCTAGGGTCGATTAGATTCCTGAATTAGAAGTTCGGGGTACCACCCTATAGATACCTGTGCTTCACCCAGGTGGAGAACCTAGGTGAAGCACGGGTCCGGGGCCTCTTGTTGACTAAAGCACAAACATTTTTGGATCTCGCTTCGAACAAGCTGAGTTCTTAATTATTTGTTTTCTAGTTCATGTGTTTTTACACATAATATTATTTTGAAGCCAGGGAGGTGTAAGTGAACGCCCTTGTACCACACTCACGGCGCCCATAGCTGCCCGCAACCCATATAGATGTCTCGATGTGTAAGCCATTGACCACTCCAGAGCATAATACCAGATTCGCAAAATTTACATGTGTATTCACTAGCTCCTACTAATAGAGAAATAGCAAGATCATTATTGCAGCAACTAAAAGTACTGTTTGCTAATAGGCGCTGTGGCAAGTGGAGCCAACGGCTGTTACCTACATTACTAATCCATTTCTTAATCTGACAGGCGATGTCTGGCAAGTAATAACTCAATAACAATAAAATCGACCCGTCGCGCGTCTAATCAGCAGATAATAGAAATTCTATTGTTATCGGAACACATGGTGTGCACTTCTGATGTCATCCAGAATCGTTTTCCCCCAAACGGGTCTAGTAACAAATCGACTTACCCTCATCACACTGCATTGCCCCTTTTCTTTTTCATATTTTGTTTGATAAGAGTTACTAGTCAGATGGGGGTAGATCGCCATGGGGGGAAGTTGCCGCACTAAAATATTTTAAAGCCATGACGCATGATACCATTAACTTGTTAGTTAAATGGCATCTGCCGTTTTGCTGGCCTAGTATACAAGCTGTAGAGTGGTCTCAAACTGACTTAGTTAAAGCTTACGGCAACCTTATTTGTAATTCAGATATTCGTATGGAAGGTTCAGGCTCAGAATGTCCCTTTCCCAAAATGTCCATTTGTTTCAAAACGTCCGTTTCCCGAAATGTCCCTTTCTGAAAATGTCTTGCATGCAGTATGCAAGTGAGCATGCAACATGCAGCAGGCATGGTTTCTGTCACGGCTTCGGTGCTCCGGCGCACAGTGGGCTGAAACGGGCCGGTAAAGGACTTTGCATTTAAAAAAAAAAAGTTTCTTTTTCTGAAATTTTAAATATTGTGTTGGATTTATCTATCGATTATAAGTAATTATTTCTATGAGGGTCGTTCAGATAACTTAGTATTTTCGGAGTTATAAATATCCAAAGTAATTTTTGTATGAAGCAAAAGAAAAAAATGTGAAAATCTCGAAATTCTCAAATTTTCTCAAAGAATTGACTCTACGTATGCATAGTACGTATATTTGTCCTATTTTAGCGCCTATTCTCGGGTTGCGATTTTCTGCGATTTGGTCGCAATTTCAAATTTTGTTCTCTATTCCACACCACCATAGAGGTTAAGAACTAGGCGCGTTTTTTTTTATGTAGTGGTCTCCCCTTTAGGCCTAATCCACTAAGGACTAATAAAATAAATAAATAAATAAGTAAAAATCACAATTTAGTAATTGTGATTTTTACTTATTTATTTATTTATTTTATACCACCACACCATTTTTTTTTCTGGCCACTGCACTGTTTTAATTTAATCACTGTCAAGGGTATCCACATTAACGAATGCAAAATTTTCGTATTCGTCATCATCAAATGTTTCCGCTTGTTCAATTACTAATAAACTTTGTGCTTCTACTGACAAAGTTTTATGTTTTCTGCGAAGTTCGTGACGTTTCGCTGAGATGAGTGGATCAGAGCTGGTCAATAAATTATTTAAAATGTCTTCATTTGTAGTTTTTCTACTGCATTTCCTGGAATGGTGTTGGCAGTACCTACGAAAGTCTTTATTTCTAGCTTCAGCAGCTTCTTCAGATAGCTGTCCAATTGGTATTAGACCAAAACTTACAATAATAGCTGCACCATGCATAAGAACTTTATGAACACTTGAAGGCATATAATACCAGCTATATAATTCCAAATACAGTTGCATGGTCACTTGAGCATATTCGTGAAATTTCGCTGTGTCATTGTGGTAACCTGATGAAATTGCCTCTAAAATGATTGCAAATCGCCTTATTAATTCTTCACTAACACCAGTTATCTCGGCAGTCATGTTTGGATTTGCAAAAAATCTTCTAGCAGTATTTCCGTCATTCGTGGAGCCGTGCCCTTGTTTAACAACATCAATCAGAAGTCCCATTCTATTTTTAAAAGCGTCTTGTATGTCTTTCTTTCTTTTTTCCATGATGCACTTGTTGTCTCCCTTTACTGTCCATGTCTGTATCGTTAATCTGTAGACTATATGCAGAATGCATTCCATCATTCGTATCCAGGTATGCAATGATGACAATCCGTATTTACAGAGATCTGGATCAGTCGGTTTTGATACAATTAAGGGCAAATTATTCATCTCTGTTGGAGTGGCTTTACAAATGTCGCATCTCTGAGATGAAGTATCACACTACACAAACTGTCATTATTTTTAATACTGCCACTGTTTTTTAAAATAACGAAAAGATCAAGGTTTGTCACTAAATTTTCAAACATTTTCACAAATACAAAATAACAAATAAGTAAGTAATGAATGTGTGGGGGTAGTGCGTCTATTATGGTGGGTAATAGAACACTGAAGTACGTTTGAATGCAACCGAACATTCCGTAGATACCCTATCGTTGCACCAATCACGTTACGACACGTCATAACTTGTTGTTGCGCTCGCGCACTCTTATCCCTTGATTCCCGGAAATAAGTCTCAAAACAAATTACGTCTTACCTATCTATGGTGGTGGAAAATGTCGAACATTGTTTTTTTTTTAAAGAACTAAGTAGGTATTGAGGTTTTCAGGCCGTTTAGTATACCTACATTATTTTCAATTTCAATTTAATTGGAATAAATTGCTTAACTAAAATAACATGACTCTTCATACAAATTTGATATGGCTATATCTCCGAAAGTACTCGTTAAATTAAAAAAAGTCAAAGAATAAAAACGTTTTAAATTTATGCCTAGATACCAAAAAAATACATTTGATCTCTTAAGACCCAACCTTGTAATCCCAGCCCACTGTGCGGCGGTCCCACGCGAGCTTATCGTGCCGGCCAGCCTCAGTCGCGGCGGCGAGCGTTACAACCTTCCGCTCTTCAACTCGCGGGCCGCTTCGCCCCTCCGCGATTCTAAATTACACGCTAGGGGTAGGGCAGACAAGACCGCGTGGAGTCAGATTTACAGCGACTCGTTTGTCACTAAAACCTTATTTTTAGCAAATGTTTTACTGTTAGGATAAGGTGGCAACACTGAAAAGGAGGCAGAGAAAAGATGGCGCGAATAAAGCATGGTCGTTCTTGAAACATATAAAAAAAATTAAAAAAAATAACACACCATGTTATTTTATTTGGTCATAATTATAATTAAAAATCATTTTATGTTTCAAGAACGACCATGCTTTATTTGCGCCATCTTTTGTCTGCCTCCTTTTCAGTGTTGCCACCTTATCCTAACAACACGTAGCTTTCGTAGGACAGGGAGGGACATTTTGGGAAGGCGACATTTCGGGAAAGGGACGTTTTGAAACCAAGGGACATTCTGAGCCTGAACCGTATGGAACGCTACTATAGCTAGTTTAAGCTAAGTATTTGTGACATGGTGCCTAGGCGATCATCGCTCTGCACCGCGCTCCGTCGCGTAGCGCGGTGCGGCAGTTTTAACATTTTATCTATTTCTATAAAAACTAAGTCAAGTTCGCTCTACAAGTCCCAGCCTGAAAAAACTGTACTGTAAGTTTGGGCGTTTTATCTTGCTTTTAAAATATTGATATGTGATACGTTCAATGTTCTTTATTTCAATTTGGGTAAATAAAATATCACTCTTTATTGTAACAGTATTAGTAATATTCGTTGATTTCGAAGTGTTTTGTCTCAAATAGGTGTAATGTAAATCAACTCGTTTTGTAATGAAATTGTATATTTTCTGCACACTTTTGTTGCAATATTTATTTTATATGCTAAGATAGGCCGTACACTATATAAGCATTCTGCTTGTAAGGCAACAACTGCTTATATGTAAGATCAATATACGTGAGCCGTTAGCTTTTATGGTGTAAGGCCTATCAAATTCCGTGATAACAGTATAACAAATCATTTCAAATGTCCCAAAATATAAAATATTACTTCAGAACAAGGCTGTATCCTCCCTTATCTGTGTGATCTATTGAAACCGATAGTTCTGGCATTTGACAAAAAGGGTACATCGTAACAGAGATCGACGCCACTAATAATACAACAATAATCAAAAGTAATTGTAAACTTAAACTATTTATTTATCCTTTTACAAAATTTTACCTTTTTCATTATGAATTTACAATAATTTTTAATCATTCACGTCATCCGAACGTATGCTGTATTCGATCACAGACGGACCAAGCAGTCGACTCATATAAAAAAATTTGGACCCAGAAACATAATTCAGTTGTAGTATATTATAATCTAGACGGCAAATCAAACACCCGTTGTCCCAGACCCACAGCTTTATTGACTCACCAGTGTTTCCATACAATAAATCATAACAATTCAGGTCAAACAAAACAACATGTGCCCAACTTAATATAAATAGGTCAAAACTGTCTGGCGCGTCGTGTGAGGAGTCTCGGGGAACATAGTTCAGTCTGCCAGCGCAGGGCGCCAATAAATATCAACGTATGTACACGAGGCCACTCGCGACACTACTCCCCCCTATATATTTATAACTTTCATTAAAAATTTATAATTTATTTCGTTATGTCCTATCTATGTAGGTCGACTAACACCGTTGCGCCGTGAATCCGAAACTGTACGGTGCTGCGAACATAGCGTCATTTAGTTGTGTCTATAGAAACTAGATGGCGCCGGACAACACTCGGATAATTTTGTGGGTACGGTCGGTCAATAGCAGCGAAGGGAGTCAACGGCGGGCGCCAGACATCTGCTGGCGTCGGAAAGTCAAACCTCTATGAAATTCAACAGTTGGCACTCGAGATACTGCCCAGAGCCGGCCACAGACTCCCGTCACTAACCACCTGTAACATAAGCTGAACGGTATTGCTATTTTCCAACATTTTTGTACACTGTTTGACTGCTCTGCCAATGTCAACATCTCGAGATATGTACAACTCGATTGCTTATATATTTCGGCACACCACCCGCACTTACTGACGATGTTAGGTCCCTCGACTAACAGTGTGCAATGCTCTGAAAATATACATTTGCGACGTGAACACCATCGCCGTCGTATTATACAGTAACAAGAACAATTTTATACAAATGTAGTTGCAAGCACGCAACGCGACTTATCGGAGTCTACACGGAAAACCGTTTGGACTTGTACAAAAATAAAATCTAAACCAAAACTTATCTGTCCGGGGACAGTTTTACAAAATTGACGCAGAGTTCGTATTGTATTACGTCGGGTCCGCTGGGGACCGCGTGAGGCACAGAATGAGGCGACATTGCACGGCGTCGCGGGGGGTGCGCGGGCGTCTACTGCGACGGGTACTGCGCGGACGGCATGGGCGACGCGTACATGAGCGGCGCGGGCCCGCCGCCCCAACCGCCGCCCGCGCCCGCCGACCCGCCGCCCGGCATGCTCATGCGGTACCCCGCTGCAACGAAACAAGCACATTACTACTCATACAACAGACGGCGTATTCTGCTAATATCTAACCGCGAAAACTTGGAAGCTCCAGTGTAGGCCACGGAATAACAGGTCAGCGTCAAGTTGTATGTAAACAAGATATGATTCGTGACTGTAAACACGTAAAAATCATCATTACAACACTCGTTAAGTTCATTTAATTCCATTGAATGACTATTTCATGAAAAATCATTAAATTTCATGGACTAACCTGGAGCTTCCACATTAAGTGAAGAGAGCGGTCATTACACGTGATGATAGGGGATTTACACTATTGACAGTACAATTCAAGCAGACTTAGCCCAACTTTTTAAAGTAAGATTTTGACAAGATAGATTGGCTGACTTTGGAAGTGAAAAGCAAAGACCAAGTACGTCAACCACTTTGCATTTTAGTCGTAAAAATAAAAGCTTGTAAAAAAGAACTTATTGTAACTGTGATCATAAATTAATATTGCTTAAACATGACGATGACGAGTTCTCTGGAAATCTCAGTGCATTTGCTGGGAGAAACTTCAATTGACGAGGAATATTCATACTAGATTCTACATAGAGCACAAGCTACCAAAATAATGGGTCCCATCAATCCTGTACAGGATAAGTTTTTAACTAGTGCGCAAACTGTTTCCATGAATTCAGCATATCATTCTAGACCCCCAGCGCAGAAATTTATCGCAAGTTTTACAAAAAAAAATCAGCTGTTTCATAGAAAAGTGCAATACCTACACAGTCAAAATGTATGGAACAACCCTTTTTTTGTTTTGTATAACCGACGTAAAATTTCTGCGCTGGGGTGTCTAGAATGATATGCTGAATTCATGGTTACAGTTTGCGCACTGGTTATAAACTTATCCTGTATAAATATAATCCTATAAAAAATATAAATCCTATCAATGTTCACTGTTTTATGTTCTCAGGAAAACTTTGCAGAATCAAAGAGCAAAAGCTACCAAAATAATGGTGCACTGAACTTGGACCTTTATATGGGAATTTCTATTTATAGGGAAAATGTTATGGCAACGATTCATCAGTTATTTGAATTAAATCATTATCCACAGCTTATCAAGCTAGGTTCAGAATTTCAGATCAAGTGATCACATACTATATAAATTACCAGCTCACTAGACGGATTTGCAGGGTCTGAAAACAAATTCAGAAACTGATAAACCTACTTTCTATACCAAATACGCGAAATTGGATGAGACTCAAATGAGCAAAAAGACATCAAAAGTCTGCCCAATAATAATTTGGCATCCTACCAATAGTGCATTATTGTTTTTACCAAACAGAAAATAGTGCTGCTTTACTGCTTATTAATAGTTCCGCAAAAATAAATGGGTCACATTACTGAACAGTTTAATGACCGTCATGGTCATTAAGATTAACTGTTATAAACTTGTTAAGCTGTAGAGAATTATTTCCATAGCCGATTAAATTGAGAAAAGTATGGTAAGGTAGGATAAAGAAATAAATATAAGTATATAAATCCCATCAATGTTCACTGTTTTATGTTATCAGGAAAGGACATCGACGCGAAACCGCTATTATGGATTCAGAAAAAGTTTCTGCGTAAAATTTAATAGACGGTTATTAAAAAAAAACATGCTGTTTCCTCTCTATGTGCAATAACTAGGGCTTTTTTTTCAATAGTCAGATAACTTTTATCATTTAGTTTGACATATTTTCTATACAGAAGTTTCTATTGATACTATTGAAAAATCTGCCCTTACGAGGTTAAAATGTATGAAACGGCATTTTTTTTTATTTTAATAGCCTACGTATCATTTCAACGTAGGGCGTATAAAAAGATTTCATTAATAGATAAAAATAAAGCTGATTACCCAGAAAATGAAAAATCTCTCAAAACTATAACAGAGAAACATGTACTTTGAAATTGACGTAACGGCAAACCACAGTCACTTAGCTATAAAAATGTTCGCAGTAAGTCGTTAGTTAACACGCCGGTTGTTAACAATAGAATCGAGGTGGCAGATAGCAATGCTGATAGCGACACGTATGTTTGACAACACAGCTCACTTTTATTTTTAACAGACTTAAAAAAAGGAGCAGTTTCTATATTCCACTGTAATTCTTTTTAATGTATGTCCACGGATTTCTCCGTCAATTGTGGATGGATTTCGAAAACTCTTTTTTTAATGGATAGGGTATGCTTCAGGGGTGGTGCCATATAAATTTTATTGACTTTGCTTCGGTAGCTTTTGTGTTAACCTCGATAATACGTTTTTAACCCTCAGTATATTCCTCGATGATATGCTGCTGCTTCCTGTGACTGTTGTTTACATAGAAAGTACTGGTATACGAATTGGTGTGGGGTAGGGACTATAACTAAAAAGTGAAAAATAACTTTAATATCGGAAGTTGGTGACAAAAAACTAAAATACATATCCTAAAGGTCGTTGCATACGTAACGTGTTTTTATGACCCGGACGGAACGGGACGTGACGTTTTGGAAATATCGTTTCATAGAAAATGTAAACGAAAGACCTATCATTTCATAGAAAATGTAAACGAAAGACCATACGTCACGGATGCACGGACGGGACGGGAACGTGGCGAAACGTGGTAAAATCCCCGTAAGTGTTTACTAACCACGTTCCATCCCCGTCCCGTCCTCGTTACGTATGCAGCGACCTTAAGACATCGACTTCGTTCGTCGGTTGTTTTTTATTTTGAAAAAGTTTTTACTAGTAGAACTGAATGTAGTATAGGCAACTAGGCATACATATTCAATTCGATCAAAATCATCGTATGTTTGTATGCGCCAACATACTTTGCAAAGGTCCTGCGTTCCTATTCTAATATACGCGTAACAATAAGCAATAAAACCGTTTTAGGATAATTAAGGAGTCCCAAATAAGTCTAACAATAACACCGAAAAATGCTTAGCATATCCGGGGAGTCAAGAGCTAAGTGTCAAAAACCGAATTCGAAAGGATAGGTTTAAAAAAGCATTTTAAAAATTCCGACTTCCGAAATTAAAGTTATTTTCCACTTTGTAGTGTTTTCCGGAAGTCGGTTTTTGTTTGGAAAAAGTTTTTATATTTCACTTTTTGTTTATAGTACCTACCCCACACCAATTCGAAATTTCATCATCTCTGGGGTCAAAACAATGCATATTTATGCGGTAGCAGTATAGCGGTTCATTTGCTGTCATTTTTTAAGAGTTCCGTTGTCTGTCTGCGAAACGCATCATCAGATCTATATGAAATTTAAATGGGACCATTTCGGTATAAACCCCTTGCGAACAAAAAAATAATTTTGCAAATCCGTCTATATATATATGACGGAGTTATGCCCGGGCATACATAAAAAAAGAAGGTTGTACCTTCCTTCATCAGCTTGGCGTCATGAGATGATGATGACCATTCGCAAATATATCAAGCTTTAGAAAATATATGAAAAACATTGTTAATACCATTTGAGCGTTGCCCTCGATTATCCTGGGATTCCATCATCAGATCCTGACTTGGTGCCAATGGGACCACCTCAGGAGTATACTCTTTTAAATAAAAAAATCATTTTGAGAATCGGTCCATAAATGGAGCAGAAAACGGTGAACATACATAAAAAAAAAATACATACAGTCGAACATAGAAAAATAATGAAATGAAATGAAAAAATTATTTATTTGGACAACAAAGATCCATAATGTTAGTAAAACCTTAAAGCTAGTGTTAGAAAAACATTATTTATGAGTTTGAAAAATTGAAAACACTTTGCACAGAAGATGAACAAGTAAGGTACAAACTCACTTAGCCATCCTCTCCACAAAATGCCTCAAAATGGGAGAATAAAAACTATTTGATACTGTTTCCAGAAAGCTGTTGATACTGGCCCGTGTACTAGTTACTAATGTTGCGACTTAAATAATGTGGAAATAAAAATAGCTTTATTGAGATCAGCCAGTGGCGAATTTTTTTTGGGTCCTACTGATAATGCAATAAGTACTCAAAGCGAAGTTCTGGACTCGCAAAATTTCGTTTGCATGTTAAGAAAAATAATTGGGAAAAAAGTGGAATGATAAGTTGATAACCCATTATGTCGCATTTAGCGCTTCTTTTCAACATTCATTATGCACACAGACAACGTTTGGTACTCACTACTATCTGTAATTGAACCAAATGCAAAAAGTCAAAGTGAAATTTACCGATTTCTAGCATTCTTGCATCTAGGCTAGGAAAAGGTTTCTCCTAAAGCTTCCATTTCGTTCAAGGAAGGTGGGAAAAATTTACTTATTAATAACTAGATTCCGCCCGCGGCTTCGCCCGCGTGGAGGTCGGAAATTATCCCGCGGGAACGTACTACCGGGATAAAAAGTATCCTATGTGTTAATCTAGGTTATAATCTATCTGTGTGCCAAATTTCATCCAAATCCGTTCAGCTATTTTTGCGTGAAAGAGTAACAAACATCCATCCATCCATACTTACAAACTTTCGCGTTTATAATATTAGTATGATAATAGAAAATTTGCAATGGTGGCCCAGTGAGCAGTGGTGTAGGTTCGTACCGAAACAGGCACTTTACTATGTGTATTTCATTTCATCACCATACCATTGCCCTCGAAACGGTGAAGGAAAACATCGTGAAGAAACCGGTGTCCTACAACCACATTCTAAGACACGTGATTTATGATCCCTCTCACAGAGAAGCCTGTGTTCCAGCAGTGAGAACATTATAGGCTTGTTTATGGTGAATATTGTTTTAAATGACATACCTGCTGCTGCTGCCTGCGGGTTGCTGTAGGCGGTCGCGTACTGCTGGTAGTACCCCGGCGCCATATACCCTTGTAACGCCGGGTAGCCCTGAAATAACACGCGCGCTCGTTAACACCGGCCATAGCGATTTTATCAGTCGATCGACACGCAACATTACTTTCAAGTTAAGTAATTGTACGTCTTTGTTTTTTTTTTGCTTGCAGTTACGATTTTTTAAAGCCATATTTTTGTCAAGTTTTTAGTATTCTTGTTTCATGACTATGACGAGTATTTTTAAACGGTTTTATTTAGCTTGCCCTGTTTGTTGTTGTTTTTTGTTTCGATCAAATTTAGTACTTGAAATTTTACCCCCTTCTTGTTGGCAGATTGATCTGATATTTAGTACACACCTTTAGTTTTGATAACAATACAATAAAAAAAAAATAGAATGAGGATTTTTTTTTTGGGTGGGATATCATCAAAATAATATCTTCTCCCGCTCTGGGTGACTCTTTTATTGACTAAAACCCCTCCCGTGTTCCATCAGCTGCCTGTGTGCCAGGGGCCGCGGTATATCTTTCGAACAACCCGCACCCCTGGCAGGCATCGGCCCTTGCGGACCCCACCAGTTGATGCTGACATCTCTTTGAGGCGCGCGTGGAACACAACGCGCTGTCGACCCGGGCTTGGTCCTCACCGGACAGCGAGCTACCCATTACTCGCCGCCCGCAAGCCCGCGCCTACGGTGGCCGGGAATCAACCTAGGATTCCCGACGCCCAGGGCGTCTCCCGCGGCGAATTTTACATATGTTATAAAAATGAGTGCGTGATATTATTCATTTGTAGCTACTTCTTGTAGTATTTCCTTGTATATGAATTTCTATAAATTAGTTAATAATTTATATACAATCATTATAAAACAAGGAAAATTTCTACATAAAAAATTTGTCTTTCTTGTCGTTAAATAAGAATTAATTTAACGCGACTCATTGGAACGACTTTTCATGCACTTCTGTAAACATACGTTTGCATTCCAATGATTCTTGACGTAAATCATGCCAAAACTTCCAAAAACATAACATAAATTCATACAAAAGTCCAGCTAACTACATTAGACAACGAAAAAATATATAAAATCTCATGCCGCACCATTATTTACTAGCACAGTCGAATGTCATGCACACTATGTAGCAAGTAGCTACAAGACCACGCATAACTCTCACAAAAACAACGCACGTTTAAAATTCAATAGTCTGCTTCATAAACGTGAAACTTTCAATGGACGCATTTGCATATTTCACGACGTACGTATCGTGGCTTACTGTAATTCAGATCTATTACACTTAAGTATAATATTCACGGTGTTGTTTGCACGATTAAAATATTGCTTTAGCTTAGCCATAACCACCTGTAGATTGAGTCTAGAATTTTTATAGTTACGACTGGTTTTGCTGAATTAGAAATTCCGTAATATTAATTTGCTTTTTCCTGTTTTTTAGTTTTAATTTGTGGCGATTAGCATTAACGTGGTAGTTGGCTTATTAGAATGCTAAGGTAATCCGATATACCGTTGGCAACTAGAATGTTGCTATCGGCCATCTGCTTGGCTTACAGGTATAGCACCTTGTTGTGTGTATCTGGCTAGTGTATTAGCACCATTTGAAGTCATAAATTATTATCAGTTGACTTTAACAACTTTCGCAAATGACTGGCAGAAAATACGTTTGGAAGGTAAAGTGAACTTTCGATCATAGATCCGAATGTTGAGAATTCAGCAGCTCATTAATAATTCGTCAAGGTGAAAGTATGAACGTAAAAGCATGGCTTTGCGCTATATGTATGATTCAAATAAAATTGTGAGAAATTGCAGTTTTATAGTATTTATGGAAATTAGCTGTCTAGTCTAGACTCGTAAAAATGTGCATGTTTATAAAATGCAACTCACAGTAAACACAATTAGAAAACGAAAATCAATTTGTTAGGTTAGTGAATGTTACAAGAAATGGTTCAAATCTTGGATACTTCATCTGGCATTTGTTTGGAAAAGTGATAACAAACTCTTATCTAAGTCTAGATAGGTACACGATACTTACGCGAGGAGAATTAATACACGCGTACGGTTTGATTTTTTTATTGAAGTAATAAGCAAATCTGAACCTTAGAATGAACGTAGAAAGATACAAGCAGATTTATAGCGTTAAGAAATAAGATTAAGGGTCAGTCCAAACAGTACGGAGAAGGCTCGATCAGGCTCGTACCTTCTCTGGCCGGAATTCAAACAGAGAAGCAACCAGCATTCGCGAGCAATTTGTTTCAATATTTTGTACCTTAGGTTATGGTTAAACGGTCCTATTTTCAATAGAGCCAGTAAACTGTTCGGGCATTTTCCCGTTCAGTTTGAGCTTGGCCCACTAAGCAGTCAAATAATGAGTAGCCATTTTAGACATAGGTCCAACAATAGGTACCGAATAATTAATTATTCGTAAGCGCTAAATACAGGTAATCAATATTTAGAAACATGATAGTACATAAGTACTCAACTTACTCAACAGGAAGAGGATGTTTAGATTAATTTTGGAAGTGATACTAAGTTATGGTCCATAGACTGGACAACACTATGGGCTGTGCTTATGACCTTTTTGTATTTTGATTCATAACTTTAGTACATAAATAAAGCCAAAATTACTTGTACCTTCTTGCTTGTTAAAAATATTTACTTTCCTTATAGTATTAACTAAAGGGTATGTTGATTTTTCACGTTTTTACGATATGCTATCGCTCTTCCAAACACATTCGAATTTGAGCATTTTTATGATTGATTAAATATTCATGTTTTCAATAAGACTATAAAAAGCATACACAAAACACATTTACCTGTTGTTATCTGCAACTACCAAGTTAGTTCTAAGTTTACTAGGCAAAGAACTACAATACACACATACATAGAATAAAATCGAATATAGAAGATTGTTGAAAATAACTAACTACTTCAATGCTCCATTGAAAAACTCCTCCACAACATTGAAAAAAAAAGGTGTTAGAAAACAAAGAAAATGCCAATCAAATCTATCTACCACACATTAATAATAACACTTAGATAAATTCAAAAGTACTACCTGATTCTGTATGCGAAACAATAAAAACAATAATTTTATTACCATGTTAGATTTATCAGCATATTATTATATAAAATATCGGTCAAGGTTACAATCTTTTTCGAGATTTCAATTAATTTTATTACACATACAATATGTCATTATAATGTGGGTATTTATTTCACGAGACGTGCGCTTGCGTCGCTTCTGCTTTGGCCAGCGAAGCAGACGCAGCTTTCTAGCCTTGACCCAAAATACGATAAAGTAATCAGACTGTACAGTGATCACTAATCCCTTTGTAATAAAAATAATTCTTATTTTTATATTTCCGTGTTGATAACAATTATTTGAAACTCATGTTCAGCAAATTCTTAAAGGTTTTGTCGTGATCACGGAGTTGTAAGAAATGGAGTGATAATTTACCAAAATTGCATGATGCACACTTGCATACGCGGCGCCATTAGCGTCTATAAAAGTAACCAATCAAAACAACGCTCTACAACGCGATGTAGGCAACCAGCCAATGAGAAACGTTTTCTTGTTTGGCAAGTATGAATCAGAAACATTCTTCTAATCACCCCAATTTTTACTTCTTCATGTTTGTTTTAAGGTGGATGCGCTATGGTATATCGCTGAATTCAAATTTTCTTCATATTTTTGCAATTTGCAGGTCAGAGTAAAATGAGTCGCGACGGAACACGTATGTATTTACAGAATTACAATCATTAAAATCACCAATAGCACTCTCTTAGTACTTTTAATCTCATTGAAAGGCTATTTCAAGAAAAATCATTTATAGGGATATTAAATGAACTTAAGAGGATTGATTAGTTACAGTCGCAAATCATATTTTATTAGGGATGCCCGATTTTTTGCTTTCAATCGATCTTTTGAATCGTAACCTCGTGAATCGATTCACGATCTTAATCGTATTGTATTGAATCGATCTTCCGAGATCGAGTAAGATCGTATCATAGTTTTATAAAAATAATGAAAAGCACAGTATGCATTCCAACTTATTTATTTTAACTTAATCTACACAATAGATCCATTACAAAGTGTGCCAATGGTATCTTTGTGATGACGTATTTCCTTTCGTTTTAACAATTTGTTTACACAATTCACATTGTCGACCCTTGTCACATTTAATATTAAAATGTACAAACGTTTGATGTTGTTGGTGGGGCCATATTAAAAAGTAGTTTAAAATATAAGGTCAGCTCACAGAACAGATAGAACTCTTCCTATTCCAATAATGTAAACAAAATACTATCACTGTATCACCTACCTTCATATTTCATACAATACCGCTTTTGAGACATGTAACTCGAAACTAATCTCAATCAA
Source organism: Antitype chi (assembly GCA_947359405.1). Classification (NCBI taxonomy): domain Eukaryota; kingdom Metazoa; phylum Arthropoda; class Insecta; order Lepidoptera; family Noctuidae; genus Antitype; species Antitype chi. The sequence goes on along the minus strand of OX375825.1, from coordinate 4,335,650 downwards.
TGTTTATGCAAGTAATATTACTTTGTTGTAGTTCGTACGGTACGTTTCGGTTGACGTTTAGGTTTTTTTTTAGTAGATACGACTTTTTCATACGAACTTATGGGCGCATACGATTCGATCTGGGCGAAGATCGGATCCTGTTGAATCGATGAAAAAAATCGGTAGATCGTATAGCCATGAATCGATCTTCGGAAGATCGATTTAAATCGGGCATCCCTAATTTTAATAAACCTACAACCTGACACCGACCTGCAAATGGCAAGGAATGTTACAAAATTTGAATTTTCTGGGCTACCGTAGCGCTTCCACATTCATTAATAAAGAAGAAGATTAAAGCAAAGTAACGTGGCAGATATTTACCTGAGCATACCAGTAGCCCATTCCTTGTTGATAGGGGTACGGGTACTGCGTTTGTGCACCCATCGCGGGCGGCGCCGCTGTCGCATTGTTCGTACTCTGGAATCACAAATTATTCTCATGTTATTGGAATACTTAGGTTACAAGGATTTTATTTAGATCACGTTTAAACCACCAAGCCAGTTTTTTAATACCTACAGAAGGTAGAAATGCAGTTCTTTTTACAAAACTGACAACATAGTCCGGTGCTAAGTTGTCATTTTTGCATTTGGAACTTTACTCAAATCTTTGGTGCTGAGAGCTCAGAAGGCCAATTCTTGTGATTAAAAACAAAAAAGGTTGATCTAGTCACAGTCTCATCTCGGATAGAATCAAATATCAAAAATGTATGGAAACTTCCTAGTTTCCATACATTTCCTAATGAGATTAGATTTTGAACATTCTTATAATTACGAGGACTGCCCCTCTGATCTTTAGGCTAGAACTCAAGTTAGATCGCGTTTTGTAATAAGACAGAATAGTTTTGAACAGTGTATGCAATTAGCAATAGGTACCACTAATACCAGTGAAGTGCATTGACTGACACATTACAAATTATGATAAGAACATGCTTGCTTTCAAAATTACCCATTCTCTAATATGCAGCTGACACATTTAAAATGGAAAAGTATTTTTACTTTGACTCATTATTTCTCAGTGAATAATTAAAAATAGGTAAATAACATTACTCTATTTTGATCACTTATCGAGCCATTATAGTCATTATTAGTAGGTATATAATTTCGTTACTAGAGAAAATATGACTTCATTACATTAACAATTTTTTTTTTCATGAATAGTTTGTATTTTATAGCAAATATTATTGGCATACAAATTGATTATTTCTAGTTTTATTTGCAGGGTTAAGTGCATTTCTCTTGTGCCTAGTTATTGATATCAGCAAGTAATTTTTGTAACATTATGATGGTATATCTTCAAGCTTAGCAAGACATAGTCTATTATTTTTTAGTCTAGAGCCAAAATAGAAGTTTGTAATGAATGACACATAGATTCTTGGTCAGTTAGCAAGTTTATAATAGTATAATAAAATAAAAAATCAACAACAGTAGGTAAATACTATTCCAACTACATATGTAGTTCGCCAAAATGGTAGTGTGCTAAGCATATACACTACTCACATACACAAACTGTCTGCTGACAAGAATGAATCAACTGCTTAAAATACTACACAAAGCAACAACCTTATTTTATTCTAATTGAAACAAAAGTTGCGTCTCAACTCAACCACAGCTGTTGTTTTGTTTGCACGAGTTAATGCCAATTAATTGTTTTTGGTCTGTGAGAAAGTATGCAAAAGCAACCAATATGGCAACAAAATAAGGTAAATTTTATAACAACAATATTATGGTGACTGCATTTTTGTTTAACCTGCATACATGAGTTTTGGGCTTGTTATATTGATAACAAAATTCTTACAATGCAATTGATAAGTATGAGGAAGTTAGATCTTAATTATTCAAATGAAGATAACCTCAAACATATTGACTGTTTTAAAATTCATAGAGGTAATCAAACAGATTCATTTAAATTGGGAAACAGGTCCTAGAGGTTCTGATTTACATATTACGCAGATTGGAATTATATGTATGATCAAAAAAATTGTCTGGTGTGGTAATAAACCCAAATGACTAACAAAATTTTAATGAGGAAGCTTTATTGCAATATATCTGCAAAAATTGGCAACTTTGATAGGGTAAATATATTTTGATTAACTCCATTTCCATATTGCTACTTTTATTATTTTTCCAGCAAATCATTGGTCAGTTCAACAATAAATTATCAAACTTGGATGTTAGACAGATTGTTTCACAATTCAGTTTTGGCAAGAGGTAGTTTATATCCAATATTTGATCACACTTGTCACCTGGGCCAAATATACCATGTTATACAATGTGAGACAGTAAAAATGCTATAGGACTTATAATTTTGCAAAAACAAGCCTCCATTGGCATTTAGATCTTTTCAAATTTGCAAGCGGCCCTATGTTCTGCAGTTGACTGCAACAACACAGTTTCACTGATCGCCAGACGCTACATTCTACTATAAATGTCTACTTTTTCAATTAGGGACTGCCTCCAACTAGATTTCAAGTTATGTCATAGGTTTTATGAAGTCTATAGTAATATAATGGTCTAATATGTTTATTTTTGTACTAGAACCATTATGCAGACTGGTGTCTTTGAAAAGCTAAGTTAAGGGGTATGGTAACTACAAGAATATACCAGATGTAATAACTTACCGCAGCCATGACTTTTACACAACCATAGTATGTTAAGATACAATAGAAGTTACATGACATGTTTTCGGCCAGTTTCATGTAGAATCATACTTGTTGTTGAATAAGATGCATATGGCTTGCTAATTCAATGTCACATTGTTGTGTTTACCAACTTTGTCACAAAATATTTGCTGTAACATGCAAGTCTGTGCACGCTGCAAAGAAATATTAGTTACCTGCACATTAAGTATACAAACCTGGTTATCTCCTCCTCCATTCTCTTTGCCCCAGAAACATTTAACTATATGCCCACTAATTTCTGTGTTGTGTGTTGCTTCAATGGCATGTGCCGCAGCTTCTTTAGTTGTAAACCTAATGAAGGCGTAACCTTTATCCCTGAACACTCGTATGTCCTGTATCTGGCCAAACTGTGAGAATGTGTTCTGCATCAAGTCCTCAGTTATAACATTGCTAGTGAATCCACCGCAGTATACCGTAGTGTTTGTCGGTGAGCTCTGATTGTACACCTCGTCAAAAGTTGGCTGTTTCGCTCGCTTGCTGCTAGGTGCACCTTCATTTGGCTTGGACGGCGGCTTGCGCGTCGACCAGTTCGTACGTATGGAGCGGGATCCTAACCACTGCCCGTTCATTGCCTGAATAGCGGCCTCTGCATCAGCCTTCTTAACGAAAGAAACGAAAGCGTACCCTTTAGATTTGAGCGTTTGTGGGTCGCGGACTATCCGACAATTCGAAATTTCACCGAATGGCGCAAATGCCTCTCGCAATATGTGCGTTTCAATCTCTGGTGATAAATCTCCTACGAATATGTGATGATGGTTGCTGGTATCAGTCTTCGGCTGATTGCCAGGACTCGTAGCCCAGTTAACCTTCATTTCCTTGTCGAGGACCACTCGCTTGTTCATGGCGGCCAGAGCTGTAGCTGCCGCCGTGTGACTTGTAAACTCGAGAAAGGCATAGGGATCGTTGCCGGGCTCGCGGATTATCTTACAACCTTTTACTTCGCCTATTTGTCCGAACAACGTACATATGAATACTTCTGTAACACTCGCGTCCAAATTACCGACGTAGAGAGTTTTAGGATGGCTTTCGTCGCCCATATTAGCTTATATCGTAATCTAGCGATTACTTAATTACGACTATGAACACTAATATTGAAAATAAGCGTTAATCAACGTGTTATTTCATCACATAAAACATTGGATGACGGATAAAAGAAGGAAAAATGTCGCAAACAGCGCCTAGAACTTCTCGAAAGACGTTGCTGTTGACTCGTGAAACGTTCACTTTTCGGAAACAAACGCATCTATAGACGAATTTCCGGTGGAATTGATTTGAAAAGTTGGCGGGAAGAAACTTTAATCTTGCAAAGAGAACAAAAAACTATATGAAAATTAATTTGGGAGCAAAAATTGTTTACGTTTCAATGATAGCGAGGTTTGTTTTATTTTTTTAAATTAAATAAAATTTAAAATGTAATGTGCAATTCGAAGTCATAAACAATGTAAACTAATGTTCATAGATTTTATGCAAAACTTTTCCGGAAACGAGTGTCAGTTGAAAGTCTATGACTCATCATAAAGTGCTCTTTCGATTACAAATCATTTTTAGTCGTTCCATATTCTTATTGGTCGTAAAAAATGATATTTAATTTTTGACCAATAGGGAATAATTCAGTGTTTTTAAATTGTAAAGGCATTTCATCATAGACAAACCAGTACGAAAAAGTATACAATTATTTGTTACAGTACAAAAATAATTGAATTTTTAATTGAGCACAGTATTTCAATTAAACTGACACGCATGACGCATCTAATGAAGCTCGTACTTGTTTTTTTATGGTGATACATTACATTCACGGAACTTACCTTTTCAGAGGACAATCCATTTAGCTATATTTTTTATAGTAATAATTCTAGCTACTTATTCTAATAACTGTGCATAGTGTCTGAGCGTCTCATTTTGAAACTAAATATAATTGGTTTGTAAAACCATACGTAAAATTATTACGAAATGGAGGAAATAAATAAATCCTTGGGATTTTATAATTGGTAACATCGTGTTTTTTTGACAGTTCACGAACGACAAGTTGGGTTGTCGCACGATGTAAAGTTTATAAAATAATAAAAAATCACAATTAAAGTTTGTGTAAATGAAATAAGTAACGATACTAGACACTAAAGTGTTTGACATATCGTTGTTTTTCTCTAAAATCTTTAACCTCTAGTTATTATCGTGCGAGGTTAGAACCGCTTGTCAAGTACACGTATGCAGCTATGTTACTAATGTTCAGTTTTTGTGATTTTTGAGTGAAATGACGTGATAAGAGCCTGCAGAAAACATAAGAGAAACAATGTTGCCCTTAACGCAAAAGGACACGCGGCTTCCGCGCGGAACAGTTGGTGGAATACGTGAAAAGGTTGCAAATTGGATGAGACTAATTTATTCTGATAAGAATTCGAGGAATTTATTCATGTTCCTTATTCTAAATTTGTCCTTTGCGTTTGTTGAGTTGTTTTATGGTGTTTGGACGAATAGTTTAGGTAAGTTCACCAAAAGAAAACATTTTCATCACTATTTTTATCATGTTTTTTCCTTAAGACTCATAGCATATTGTGTACTAATAAGATACTGATTTGTGTTTATTTTGTTTGTAGGTCTAATTTCTGATGCATTCCACATGTTCTTTGATTGTACGGGGCTGGTGGCAGGTCTGGCAGCCTCTTTGGTGTCCAAATGGCGTGCAAATGAAAGATTTTCTTATGGCTATTCCCGGGCTGAAGTAGTGGCTGGTTTTGTAAATGGATTGTTCCTGTTATTTATAGCATTTTTCATCATGAGCGAAGCTGTGGAAAGAGCTATCGAGCCACCAGAGGTAAATACTTTCTTAATTTCTTCTTTAATTGACCTTAAAGGTAGACCACAACACAACTAAATAAAAACTTGTTTAAGACTTAAACAACTTTGTATTTAGCTTATGTTTATTACTAGAAATATTTAATTCTTTCAGGGCCGATTTTTCAATCCTCAGATAAAAGTACCAATAGCTAACTAGAGAGTAAAGTTATTAGACTCTTTATTCGTCGGTTAAGTGGTTGTCAATTTTTCAAATGATATTTAACCAAGGAATAACTAACTGACCAAATATCTCATCTGTGACGACGCTAACTTCAGGGAGGTGAAACAAATATACAGAATAAGCGAATGTTAGAACGGGACGGACTAAACGTGATTCGAACAGATGGCAGTGTCGTCATTTCACTTTTCAAAACGTTACGAGGTTGTAAGTTTGACTGTGTGGTGTTTTTATTTGTGATTTCTGAATTGATAATAATGGAAAAAAAAAGAGGGAGCGTTCAGCAAACTTTAATAATGCTGAGGTTCAATTATTTGTGAGTTTAGTAGAGAGGTTTAAGAAAATAATATAAAATTAAAAGACAACACAAATACACTGGTTTCTGAAACAAAATGTATTTTTTTAGTAGGTAAGGTACCGTGCTTAATTAATTACGTTGTGCAAGTCAATACCAATAAACATATGTGTTCAAGCTTATAAAAACTGATCTTTGTGTCTTGCTCTTGATTTTATCTTTTACCAACAACAGCAAATATTGCACTGATACTTTGGTAAGTCTGAATCGACGATGGAATTCTGTTGAATCCCACGCGTTAAACTGTTCGACCCTCGGTCTTACAATTCTTTCTTTTCTTTCACTTGGATTAACATATTCATTTATAATGGCTTCTTCCTCAATTGCCATGTCGTTAATACTATCTGAAATATCCATTTCTTAATATTTATTATAAACCACGAAGACTAACCTCAAATTTAGTAACGTCAGAGTCATTTAACAATGGAATAAGCGGTTAACTGGCCGTCAAAGAGGCAAATAGATTTATTCCTCAGTTAAGTGAATTATTCGACCAATAAAGCCTATCTGACGATTGAACAACAGACTTTTTTGCTATCTATCGAATAAACCCTATCTGTCTGTTTAACTGAGGATTGAAAAATCGGCCCTCAGTATTGTGTTCTTACCCAGTATGATTCTGACTGGTTTTTTTTATATTTTTTATATACAGTTAAATATAACTAACACCTATTGAATGACACCAAACTTGGTTCAATAGAGTAATGGCCAAATTTTTTGCAAAGCCTGATAGCGCCTAAAATTACAAAATTAAACCAAATATTTTCTTCAATCTGTCAGTCACTACTCATTAAAAAAAGAAAATATTCTAAGCTATCATTTAACAAATTATTTAAACATTTTATTTTCCATTCCCATAATTTTCAAAACAATCCTTTTCAGAATTAGTTAAATATCCTAAAAAAAAAACAAAGTTAAAAACTTAGACTCAACTACAACATAAATGCCATCTAAACTAAAAAGGTTTAAACAAGACATTGATGCTGTTTTCTTCCAGAGTCACACATCATTACTAAGGCTTAAATCGGTATTTCCATTATTTTTTTGTAAATTAGCCAACACTATCCCACTGCTTATCAAAGGCCTCCCCCAAATCCTTCCAGGCATACTTTTCCAGGGCCACCTCCATCCAGCCCTTGAAATATATGTCTAGGTCGTTACCCCACCTTTTCTTGGGCCGGCCACGGCGGCGCCGTCCATCCTCGGGCACCCACTGTGTGGTGACAATTGCCCAGCGGTCACTGTGCATGCGGCTGCTGTGACCCGCCCAGTCCCATTTTAGCCTGGCAGCCTTTTTGCCTACGTCTAGGATTCCCGTTTTGGAGCGCAGCGTGGTGTTTCGTATTCGGTCGGTTCGTCTAACGCCTAAAATGCTGTGCTCCGTTGCTCTTTGGAAAACCGGAAGGCTAAAGGCGGAACTTTTGCGACTTGGCGAGCATGGTCTGAGCATCATAGGTTAGGACAGGCAGGATACACATATCAACGAGTTTTCGCTTCAGGGAAAGAAACCTCCCTAAGATCAGGCCCTGTGCACTTCATACCCATTTATTGGGGGAATTGAATCTGAAGGATTGTATTCGGTATTGACATAGAGTGGGGAGTGATCGGAATATAACAGTTGTCTTGATAAATTAAAAATTTGTTGATACATGTATTTCCCCATTTCAATTTAATGCTGTTGCAACTAAAAATACACTTAAAAGATTTCTCGAAAAATGTCAGTTAGGAGTTATTGGCCGTCGTAATGTTTTTTTATAATTTGACTGTCAGATGTTAAAACGTAGTCGTTAAAGCCGTCAGGTGACACCCAAGTCTATCGTCGTTATGGTTTCTTCGAAAAAAAACTGTTGGCTATATGCATCCTCTGTCCAAAGGCGAACTGGGTGAGACGAGCACCTCGCTTATTGTGTTCCCCTAACCAAAACAACCGACCGTGTCTCCACTATCCAGTTCCTGCCTTAGTCCCAAATTTGCATTGAAGTCACCAACTACCATGTTCCAAGTGCCCCTATTTTTTTCGCATGCTCTATTAACAAGATCGTAAAAATCTTCTACGTCTTCGTCAGAATGGGCAGATGTCGGTGCATATACTTGTACGAGAGTCAGCGTTTTGTTAGGTGTTAGTCGAAACTTCAGTACAGCGACGCGTTTGGCGTACGAATTCAATGATATTATCCTTCCACTTCTTTGCGACCATGAAACCCACCCCATATTGTCCACTGGTTTCTCCAAAATGAAAGAATACAGCATCGTCTCTTTGCTCTGTGTTTTTTGCCCGCTCTCCTGACTTCTGAAAGGCCCAAAATGTCCCAGCTGATGTCTTTTAGAGCATTCTCAAGCTCAATTAATGTCTATGCATTAGAAAAATAACTTACAGGTACAAATTGGAGATTTGTGGTATTGATGGGTACCTAAATTTGTAACTGGTACTTGTTAGGTGGACTACCGTACCCAGGTACCAAAATGGCAAGAACCGCTTAGTAATAGTTCAGAACTTTTGGTACCGATTCTAAACCCTGTCTTTGATACTTTTTGCCTTTCTCGTAGTTGGGTAAAAAGGGCAATTATTATGGAATCAATTATGCAACCAATGATATCCGACCATGATAATATTTTATTAAAAGTTACTTAATCTTTGATTTTATCTACATTATTGCTTAGCATGATAAGTTCACAACTTTACAACATGTACTGTTTTAGAAATTGTGTAACTTACATTCACTTAAATTCCCTATCTTATACAATACTAACTTTTGCCCGTGGCTCCGCCCGCGTGGATGTCGTTTATCGGGTAAAAAAGTAGCCTATGTTCTTCTATCCATATACATATCTGCCAAATTTCATGACGATCAGTTCAGCGGTTTAGGTGTGAAAGCGTCACAGACAGACAGAGTTACTTTCGCATTTATAATATTAGTAGGCATTATAATTATTTCATGTCATCATCATCATAAGCCTCCCAGGACACAGGCCTCCTCTCGGCGAGAGGGATTGGACCGTAATCCACCACTTGGGGCCCAGTGCGGGTTGGTATTTTTGGTTCTAGGACATGCCGGTTTCCTCACGATGTTTTCCTTCACCGTTTTGAGAGCAGTGGTGATGAAATAATTTACAAAATCAAAAGTTATTTATTCAAATTAGGCTGAGAATCAGCACTTTTCGAACGTCAAAATACATAAGACAGACCCCCCAAAAATGCCCACCCGTCACCACTTCCTATTGTTTGAGTTAGAAAGAAGAAGGAGCGGAACAAACTCCCCAGCAGAACAGCTAAAGTAAAGCCCCGTCTGGGTTCGAACTCACGACCTACAAATCGTAAATCTCGGCCATTACCACTTGGCCACCACTGCTCTATTATTTCATGTAGGTTTATGGATATTTTTTAAACGTAATTGAAATACCTCCACCTATAATACTGCCCCGTTGGTGAAGTGGTAACAAATGCCACTGCTAAACATGAGGTCCTGGATTCAGTTTCCCAGGTCGCGCAAAGTTTAATTGGGGTTTCCTATCAGGAATTTCTCAGTAGCAGCCTAGGGTGTGGATTGGAGCCCGGTTGTTGGCAATAGGCTCACTTTCTATAACATGAGGCTTAAACATAACTGGCGAAATGTGGGTGTTCTATAGATGTACAGACGCCAGCACATCAAGCTACCCCAATCTGTCAAATCTCTAATAGATTTTCAACTTTATAACTTCATGTTCAAATTGGAAAAATTTGACAGTTTGGCGTACCTTGATGTGCTGGCGTCTGTACCTCTGCCTAACTCTATGGGGAATACAGGTGTGATGTTATTTTGGTGTTAATAACATTTGGTGTTGAAGAAACATAGCCACTATATTTGTTCACTGCTTCACTGCTTCCTTGTTTAAAATGGGCAAAAGAAGTAGCACAAAAATCTCCCTAGCAACTTATTTCAGTCTGTTCTGATATATTGTAAGGCTACAAAGGAATAGTATGCAACTAATTGAAATGTACAAGAAAGTATTAGAGTAAGGTTCAAGGCAAATTATGATTAATGTAGTAGTGAGCCAAGTCTTCAGTTCACAAGGTAACTGAGTGAGAAATGAAGAAATTACTTTGTATAAATGCATAACATTTCAATTGTTTTACATACTTCCTTGTGATATTGATAAGATCATAAACAAATAACACACAATACACAACCTTAAGTCAATCAGGATAAGGTCTAAAATAGATTTTATAGTAAAATGTCTTTAATAATATCAGCAGAACTAATCAGCTTTATGGTCCCATTGGCTTAAGCCAAACAATAAATCTATGAAACAATGTGTTATTGAAGAGAAACATTATTTTTAATTATTACTCTACACTTATTAAATATCTAACGATTTGAGTAAGTACCTAGTATCACCTGAGAAATTAATGAAATAAAAAAAAAATCTTCTTCACTTATTAATTACCTAACGAGTTGAGGACCTAGTATCACCTGAGTAATTAATGAAAAATAATGACCATCAATTAGGCTGGACACATCTGCCGTATGTCAGACGATGAATGGGCCAAACTTACGACCCAGCGGGTCCCGCTTTATGGCAAACGACATCGCGGCAGGCCCAGACGGAGATGGCGGGATGAGCTGGAGTCCTATAATAAACATTGGTCCTTGACAGCTCTGAACAGAGAGAGGTAGAAAGAGAGTAGGGAGGCCTTGGACGTTAATGGCTAATAAAAAAAAGACCATCACTTATTTCAGCAAGACGTTTTATGTATAAACTGGCTTCTGCCCGCGACTTTGTCCACGTGACATTTGGTGTGCTGACCCACACTGTCGGATCGCATCGCCTGTACGCGCTTCTTCGTTTTTGTGTTAGCGGTCTTTCTGACCTTTTTTTGATTTTGCTCGGCTCCTAAGGGTCCTAGCGTGATGTCAAATAGCCCATAGCCTTCTTCAAGAATTGAGCTATCAAATCCAAAAAGTATTTTTCATTTCCAACTGGTAGTTCCAGAGATTAGCGCGTTCGTCGTATGTGATCTGAAATGCAATCATTCAGCCATAACAAAATCAATACATAATCACCGAAAAATTTACTACTGTAAACCAACTTTCACCCTTCCTCAGTCACACAATTTTCAACACAGCGCCATTGGAATAGTATTGAAATTCTGTTGGCAAATAAATGAGACAATTCTGACGAGAAGGCACGTATTTTATAAGTGTTACCAACAGTTTATTGTCATAAATAACCGTATCGTTGCAGCATCGTAACAGGGTTTATTGTAAGATGTGGTCTTGACTCAATTTACATGTGAAAATAAAAGAACTTTGAATACACTCAGAAATGTCATAGTATTTTGCGGTCCATTGCTCAATAAACACTTGCCTACTTTTAGGTCGCGCAGTCGGTTAAAAATGCAAAGGCTCTCTCCCAAGTTAGGCCTCAACATCAACACCTATAACTCCATAGGTTTAGGTAATTAAATAAAGGTAAACAAATCGTAAAAAGGGTTTTTTTTTATAATTGACACTTTCTTGTTTAAAAATACGGTGTAACAAAATCAAATTTATTTTCGATTTATACGATAGTTTCCTCTTTTATTAATGTATATTAAACTTTATCATTTATTCTTAAACTACCCTTCTTAGATGCAACATGTGTTAAAAAACCAAAAGAGAAACATAATCATTGCGTCTAGAGTAATGAACTAAACGAAATAAAACTTTTACTAAACAAATAATTTATAAAACTACGAGTACATAAGTATCTACTGAACGTAGCTAAGTAAAAATATTTTAATGTATCCTATTTTGTTATTTTTCTGTATTTAAAACTACTCTTCTTTATTTGTTGCGGGAACCAACCCCAGATACTTAGCGCAGCAGGCAATCGCCCAGCCCCAATGCAGCAACCATCCCGACAGTTAGCAATTCACACTACTAACCACTGTCTACCTAGAGTTAACTCTAGGTTATTCTTACCTCTAGGTTTCCTGGTGCTTTAACTATCGTTTCTTCTAATCTACAACGTTTCTTCGCCAAATGTCATGGCCTGCGACGTCAAGCGCGTAATGTTACTGAACTCCAAGCACATGGGTAGACATGCTCCAAGTCTTGAGGTCAATCAAGACGGGGTAATCCCTGGTGTATTTAAATGTACGTATATGATTATTAATATGAACCCGGGGCACGGGGATTATATGATTTAACTTATTATGACAACATTTAGCACGAACACTGGTTACAATCGCAATGTAGTCTAGAAATTTGGATGCACATTGAAGTGTCTCAGTATCTATAGAATGATCTAATGCCAAATCGCCTTACTGCAAAAGTTATATGCATGTTGTTGATGAGTTTTTTTGGGGCTGATCGACCGCTGGTGGTGTAGTTAATCAAAGTATCAGACATATGAGTTGAGTAAAGGCTTCTTCGAACAGGCGCGACGCGACACTTGTAAGACAATTTCCATGAAGTTTTTAACCGACTTAAAAAAAAAAGTTATCAATTCGACATGTTTATAAAAAAAATATGTATGTTCGGGCATAACTCCGTCATAATTATATAGACGGATTTGCAATTTTTTTTTTCTTAACGGGTCTATTCCGAAATGGTCCCATTCTAATTTCATGTTCGGGTATAACTCCGTCATAATTATATCGACGGATTTGCAAAAAAAAATTTTTTTTCGAAAGGGGTCTATTCCGAAATGGTCCCATTCTAATTTCATATAGATCTGATGATGCGTTTAGGAGACAGACAACGGAACTCTTCAAAAAATTACAGCAATTGCTGCTATCGCATAAATATGCATTGTTTTGACCCCAAAGATGATGAAATTTCGAATTGGTGTGGAGTAGGTACTATAACTAAAAAGTGAAAAATTAAAAAACAATTTCCAAAAAAAAGAAAATACAACTACTTACTTGTACGTAGTTGTTTTTGTTTTGGAAAAAGTTTTTTTCGTAGAAATCGTTCTACAAGTGTCGCGTCGCGCCTGTTTGAAGAAGCCTTAAATATGTTATTTTTATTTTAACATGTTGTGCGTATACCCATCGCGTCTGTAGAGTTTACAAAAAAAAAACCGGATATTTCAAATAGGTTAAAAAACTATATTGTATATAGGCCACAAAAAATGCTATCGTCTTTTTAGTTTTGGGTAACATGTTTATCGACACCCATCATGACACCAACAATTAACTACCCTTTTTCTGAAAGCAGCGCCTCTATCGCCCAGCTTACAAAAACAGAGAAGGGCCAATTTCAGAACCTTTTTCGGCTTCACATTAATTAGATAAAGATCATTTTGCAAGATAACGATTTTCACCGGAACATGTCAGCACGTGCCGATATTTTCGAGGCCTGACGTGATACAGATAAGCCCTATCCTTTAGTTTAGGGCACGTGTTTGAAATATTTGTGCGTTAGTGTCGTAACTTATCGCTTGATTGTAAATTGAACTGGAACCACGTTTGTCTAGCTACGTCATCATTTGTTTGAGTAGGCAAAATATCTTGTACGGAGTAGCGTGAACGGACTCTTATCAGAACAGGCAGCGGGGTAATTGCGCAAAGCACTAACAGTAGGCTTTCATTTTGACAGTTCAACAACATTCATTGCGTTATTTTCGTTGTTGGGCAGAGAAATTTTCGCAACATTTATGAAGCATTTATTAGCAAAATCCTTCAAAATGATTCAGATTTTGATTGATAAGTAGTGTGTTATGCAATGAGGGCTGCATCCGGTTAGACTGGAAGCCGACCCCAACATAGTTGGGAAAAGGCTGGTCAGACTAATTTTGACTTTAGTATGTCAAAATAAACTTCTTCTCAGTAAAGTACCAACAGTATCTCCAAACGCTTGTATGATCAGATGCAACATACTCTAGTAGAAAGTCTTAAGTTTTAATAGCAGTTACTTGGTGCCTAAATTTCTTTCAAGCTTATGTATCCGGCATGAATTCATTAGCAACGCTCCAAGTTCTCTCCAAATCACAAAATGTGATATAATTATTATACCTACTAACCAATTGTCTTATTAAGAACGCTCAATCCTGCCATGTTAATTTTCATTTTACTTTGCATAAATTTAATCATGTATTTTTATGTTTTATCCTATTTACACAATCGTTTTTTAAATGTTCAATCTTGACATGTTAATTTGTTTATTTTTTTTTCTCTAATCTCATAATTTATTTTTCATCATTTATCATTGTTTTCTTCATGTTTATCGTGTTTACACTTAGTTATATTATGCGCATGCTGTGGTCTCCTGTAATTGAAGGAGCACACGTAATAGAACCTTGTTATTACTTTGATTTATAATGTATATTATTATGTATCCTTTGTTGGAGACCCTAAATAAATAAGTTAGGAACTTAGCCGCATTTTAGTTGTTTGATAAGTAACTTGGTCCTTTCAGTGAGAACTAAGTTTTTAACCGACTTCTAAAAGGAGGAGGTTATCAATTCGTCGGAACCTTTTTTTTTTATTTTTTTATGTATGTTCCCCGATTACTCGAAGATGGCTGGACCGATTTGGATTTTGTGATTGGTGATCCCAGGTGGTCCCATGATCATCAAGTCAGGATCTGATGATGGGATCCGGGAGAAATAGAGAGAACTCTTCAAATTTTATAGGCACACGAAGCGATTTAGCAATTTTTTGGAAGAGTACTTTCTCGTAGTGGTCTCATTTCAATTTGGTGAAGATCTGATGAAGAGATAGGCAACGGAACTCCTCAATAAATGATAGCAAATGGACTGGGATTGCTGAAATCTCATGTCTGTCTATTGCTTACACCAGTTCATAACATAACATCACGCCGGTACGCTGTGAAGGGGTAAGCACATGTGAACCACTAAAAAGTGAAAAATAAAAACTTTTTCCAAAAAAAAACAACCGACTTCCAAAAAAACACTACAAAGTGAAAAATAACTTTAATTTCGGAAGGCGGTGACAAAAAATTCAAATACAGCTCCAAAGACACCGACTTCCGAAATTAAAGTTATTTTTCACTTTGTAGTGTTTTTTTTGGAAGTCGGTTGTTTTTTTTTGGAAAAAGTTTTTCTTTAATAATTTGCTAAGGACCACTTATAAAACGTTAAAGTATGTTTAATTATGTTTTGAGATCCATCACTGTGCAAAAAAGACTTGAAAATAGCATATATTTTTTTGCTTTCAAAATTGTTTACGGTTAAAGAGATACACTGATTTAAAAAACACCTTTTTGAGCATTTTCAAGAAATTACCGCCTTAGGTAGGTATACTCCTACACTTATAGGGAACCACAGCATCCACAAGAGAGTTCACAACTAAGTTAACAAAGTTAAAATATTAATAATAGTTACATTTGGAAAAGTTAATAATTTTTAAAGGACATCGAAAAGATACCTAACATGAAATACTTAAATTAAAATAAACCTATTTAGCAATTCTTATAGTTTATACATACTCGCAGGTGTCTAAATTCGTAATTTTATTTGGCACCAGTTGTATTTTGACTGCCTGTTACATCTATAAATCGTTATGCAATATGATATCTCAAAAAGGTCCAAAATCTTCTAAACAACCTTGGTTTACTCACAGCGTTCTAATAAAGCAGTTGCTAAATATAAATTGAGTCATAATCCATTCTGTTCCAATATTTGCTTATTATGATTTAATAGAACTCGACTCAGCCACAGGATGTATTCTACAATGCTTATTGTACCTATAGTTTCTTTATCAAACTTACAATATGGTCTCAAGTCCAAGTTATCAAGACATTGTATACATACAAAATTAGAGACACTCCCTCATTTTCTAATTGGATCACCTTCGAATAAGTTTTGTTTTTGGGTGGGAAATCGTCAAATAAGTTCTCCCGCTCGGAGCAGGAGGGCGTGTCAGACTTTTATCTGACTAAAACCCACCCATGGCCCTAGAGTTGCCTGTGTGCCAGGGGCCACGGTATCTCTTTCGAACAACTCGCACCCTGGTAGACCTCCGGATAAGATTTTTCAAAAACCAACCCCTTTTGGGGCATACAGTTTAGATAACAATTATTTTCCTTTGACCAATAAACTTGACAATGTACTCAAATATCTACTTATCTAAATAAATAAAAAAGACCGTAATAATTATTTTCATCTTTACATCATAGGCATAAGGTTCATGCTCAATTGGGAAAATTTGAGTTTGTGGTAGCTTGATGTGCTGGCGTCTGTACCTACTATGTCACGAACTTGATTTATAAGTGTGGTTTTCTTCTAGTTAGTACTAAGTACCTAGTGAAGTGTTTTTTACCACGTAATTTCAGTTTATAGCGAGTGTTTAATTGCCCTATTAATCACACGAATAGTGAAATCAAACAGCTACGATTATTGTGCTACTATCAATGTCGAATCAAATTGATTTAGCGAGAACTACCTACCAAACAGCTTATCACATCATAAATAATTGGTACCTATTGACTTTAAAATTGATGGCAACATTACACTCCTATTAAAATGACGCCGATTTCTGTGAAATTACCATTGTATTGCCATTATAAAGTGTAGTTTATATTATAATTTTCTTTAAATTTCCAGGTGAAACACGAACGCCTGCTGTTGGTATCGATACTGGGCTTCTTAGTAAATATGGTGGGCATATACGCCTTCCACCATGGTCATGGGCACGGCCATGGTGGACACGGCCACTCCCACGGCGGCGGCGGCGGGCATGGTCACTCACACAACAGTCATGGCCACTCGCACGACGACGACACCGAGGCTCCCACCGGCGCAGGCTCCGCTATTATGCGGGGCGTCTTCCTCCACGTCCTAGCTGACACGTTAGGATCAGTTGGTGTCATCATCTCAGCCATCCTCATGAGAACGTTCGGCTGGATGAGAGCCGACCCCATTTGCTCCATGGCTATAGCCCTCCTTATAGCCGCGAGTGTGGTACCTTTAGTGCGTGACTCCGCGGGCGTGCTCATGCAACGGACTCCCACATCACTGGAGCGTGCGCTACCTAACTTATACACGCGTGTGGTCGGCTTGGCCGGCGTGCACGCGGTCCATGAACCGCACTTTTGGACCCTGTGTAGTGACGTCCACGTGGGTGCGCTTAAAATCGAAGTGGCGAAGGAAGTGGACCCTAGGTACGTGACGGAGCAAACGTCGCGGATCTTCCGCGAGGCAGGCGTCAAACACCTCACGGTGCAACTCGACTACTACCCCCTCTGATGATCACAAACACACACATGACCACGCAGTGGTACCGTGTCTTGTATATAAGGAGAATAAGTTAATTAAATGTACTGTGCAATTATGATTTCGGTGGGATGTTCGTAAATTTCAATTTTTGTATGATTTATTAATTATGTTGTGATGAAGAAATTCCTTCTTTTTTTTACTGTTCACATTTCCATAAAATTTTAATTGAATACAATTTGTATTGCCTTTGAAATTACCTGCTTAAAAAGTATTGGTTTAGTGTATATTAGCATAAATTGTATGTTATTATGAAGTATAGCTGTGTAGTATATTTTTATATTATATTTTACCTTTGTATTTATTTTTATTTGTATTTTAACATTCCAATTGATTAATCAATCGAGGAACTTCGTCACTTTGAAAACTGTTAAAATAAAGATGAATTTGCGATATCTATGCGCTACGGACGTGCTGTGTTATTGAAGTTATGTGTTCCATCCAATGAACTATTAAATGCAGTGTAGTGCAGTGCATCACAAACACGTATGTGGAGCATCTACTATTTCGAGCAGCGCGTCTCGTACTAGAGACCATAGATATCCTGAATAGTGCCCTATAATGTTACGAAACAAATTAGCAAATTGATAGTTAATTTAACATTAAAGTATTTTTAGATATTTCTAAAAATGTACATAACTAATTCGGCTTGCTCTTACATTGTTTTTAACTCATGTATATTTATGTAATTTGTATAAATCGAACTTAAACTACTTGGGGTCGTACTCACCCCGCATTGGAAGGCGAGCATAATGTAAAATAGTGAAATAAAAAGAAAATGCATTTAGATGATTCCTCAAATTTAAGAATGTAGCATCCATGACCCAACATAATTTGTATATTGAAAAGTTTTATAGAAAGGCCACAAAATATTTTTCGCCTTAGAATATAATACCAGGGATTTGGCTGTACTATGTTTAGTACTACAATAGATAATACTCGATGTGATATAATCACAGTGTACATTTACAAACTGTTTTTCGATTTTAATGCTTAGATGACGGGTTTAAAGCTTGCGTTAAATAAGCAGAGTAAACTAAAGAGAATAGGAATTCCTGAACCTGTGATCACACACAAAAACTAGTTGTGATACTTGTTTTCAACAAATCTTGAAACATGTTTCATAGATGTATTGTTAACTATTTTGTTCACCTTTTTGACGAGTTCTGTAAACAGTCTTTACAACTTGTTCTATGTGTAAATGACAACAGAAAACAACATGTAGAGAACATGTTTTATAGTTTGATGTAAACATGGGATGTGAATGCCTATCTTCTACCTGTTAAACACCACTCTCTGCCACCGTTCTAAGCTTTCTGCCTGACGCGAGCTTATTAATTAATTACTCCTGTTGTATAAAACCCACCCTGTTACTTCTTTGCCTCGTCAGAAAAGATGACAATCTATGATTCCAAAATAATGTTAACGTGGCTAAATAAAATGTATGTTTGGAAATAGACCTTATTCTGCAGACACCAGAAACTCAATTGAGGTTAGCTAAATATTGTTACCATCAGGTAAAATATGAAAGAGAAGGTAGAAAATTACAAATAAGGTTGAATTTAATATAGCAAGACAACTCTCAATAACCTGTCTTAAAAATGTAGTTCCAAAAATGAAACAAGATTTCTCTTTTTGTTTCACCTGCGAGATAAGAGTTCAAAATATTTGTTTTTTTTTAGTTTGGTAAGCGTTATTTACTTCATTGAATGCTTGAATCGTTGATTGTCATTTTAAGAGGGTGGTTCGATAACTTCTAGTACCTATTTATTGTTTATATATTACAAAAATGTTTGCAAAATAGCAATGTTTTGTAAAATAGTTGAATGCACTTCCAATGAGTGAGATATGTATTTACCATGCGAAAATCCGATTAAATCAGTTTCAACGAGATTAAACATAAGTTACTGAATTTTCTTGACTTTTATTTTATACCTTTAGGGTAATGTAGATTCCCATAACATTGTTGGTAGTTAAAAAAGTGACTCAGCCGAATGCTAGAGCACATTATCATTAAAATTTTAGTTTATGTGTTGATAAACTATTAAAAAACCAGAGGGGTAATAGCGTGGTGCGAGTTGCTCGAAAGCGATACCGCGGCCCTTGGCACACAGGCAACTGAGGGAACACGGGTGGGTTTTAGTCAGTAAAAGTCTGACACGCTCTCCTGCTCCACCCAGAGCGGGAAAAGTTATTTGATGATTTCCCACCCAAAAAAAAAGGGGTAATAGCGTAATTCACTATCGGTAGGAATCGCTTTAATTTTGACAGTTCGAAATGTTCACTGTTAGAAAAAAACAACCGGTTAGGTAGTAATTTTAAACAATGCCATGAATGTTGTGTCATGGTGTTGTTTAAATTGCTAACAGGTTTTTTCTCTCGAACATATGAAAGAAAGGAATAGCAAAACCTTCAAAATGATTCAGATTCTGATATTAGGCAATTAAGGTGCTGGTGTAAGTCAACCTTCTGTGCAAATGAGAGTCATGCAGTGTGGGGGGTTATTAATCCACCTAATTAAAAATAAATATCGTCTGTTTACATTAATAAAACAAAACATTATTTCAAATATATTATTTACCACATTCGTAAACAGACAATAACGCAATCATTTACAACGAAATCATTAAATAATAAATCTGTATTAAGTATTCCAAAAAATTTATTATTTTAAATATAAAGTAATTTAAGATCTATTCTCGCGGTTAAAGTGGCCTGCGGGGTTTTGCGATGAAACTGCGTCAACATTTCATTATCACTAGGGATTTGATCGAATTCAGTGTTGCTAGTTTAAGATTTGAATTCTACTATGTCGCTGTCAGAATTTAATTAGACATAACATCATATATTTACATCTTTTGTTGCCATAAATGAAAAAAAGGAATACTTTGAAATAAAGAAATCATGTGAATACACTTGCAACGCACGCAAGCAACCTCATAGCGTACTTCTAGCTTATGTGCCCGCACGCAACTCAAGCCGCGGCTAAATATTTATTGTGCTATTCAATGAGTTTTTTGGCCTTGAAATACCGACGAAGGTAGAGAACCTGCCACGTGGCGAGACCCAGGAGACATGCCATTGAGAATAAGCTGAAGAATAGAACGCGGTTGTTTGTGGACTCTGAAACAGAATGACAATGGAAACTAAGATAAAATTATAATTATGTTTGTTAGCATAATTGATGAAGTTGCTAACATTTTAACTAGAAACATATTATTATATTATCATATTATGACATGTTTTTAATTTAATGTATTTTGAAATTAAATATTTGCACACCACATGTAATGGTAGAATGTAAATGGGCCACCTTTATAATAACATCATACTACTTTGTACACCTACATTTTGGCAAATAAATTACTTACTTACTTACTTACAATAACTTTCGAAATTGATTTTAAAGTAAATCTTCTAATTAAAAAATCAGTTTGTTGTATTCACATGAAGAACCAAAAAAAAGGTAGGTATTCTGTTCCATTAAAATCTTGCTTTTGGTCCTTTATGATTATTTTTACTTCTCAAGCAGATGATGAATAAATCTAATAATTTAAATACATAAAACGCAATTATAATAATCTAACTAGCCTATACTGTCCCACTACAGGTCAAAAGGCAGAATTGTGTGCGAAATGAAGAGGCCTTTATTCTGCAATGGAAGAATAAAAGTATTAATAATTACCATTTGTGTCTCTCATCTCCTCCTCTCGCTTCCTCATCAAGGTGAAGTCTTGGACGATGGCTTCTGACAGATCCTCTAATCTCTTCAGTTCTAGTTCCATGGGCTTTAGTTTGGCGGCCTCACCAATCTGGATACGAAAGAGTTTGTAGTGTAAAGTATTATTCATATTTTGTTTAGAAGCAAGGATTCCATTTTGGTTTCAGGCATTTACCACGCTCGCTTATTTTGAGGGTTTATAAAAGTGGGTCGATGGAAAAGATGGTTCAGTCATAGCTCTACTACCCACTGCTGGTGGGTGCTTATTTTTCACACTGGAATATCAACGCACTGCTTAAGGAACGTTTCCATACTACGTGACCCATTTTTTACATTTCTTACCCTTTATTTCTTCTTCGGTGAACACTCGTAGTATATGCCAAGACCCCCCTCGGTGACCACCCGTAGTATATGCCAATACACCCCCCCAACCCTCTAGTTTTCACGTAGTAAGTAATTCATAAATATGGTTTTAAATAATTTTTTGCCGACAGAAAGTTAACTTAACGAAAAAGCACGGAATTTCCATAGAGGGTATTGAATAAGTGAAGAAAACCTAAGTCCCCTCCCCCCGCCCTTGTGACCAAGCGTGGTATTTTGAATACCCCCCTCCCCCCTCAGAACGGGTCACGTAGTATGGGTTTGCGCCGAGAGAAAAGAGAGTTCAAAATCCAACAGTGTATTTTTAGAAGAGTTGGGATATACTCTGACGGATTTTCAATGCTCAGCTCAATACCACGAGTTGAAGATCAGTGTGCCATAAAAAACCGTCGCGTTGTACGAACCTGGGCCAAGCTAACTTCAAATGGGTGTGGGATACATTTTTTGGTATTAAGAAAAATCTAACTATTTGGTTTATCAATATCGCTGGTCTATCCTTTATGCATCAGATATTAATGGTTAATTAAAGAAAAAAATCCATCACAACACACATTGGGGTATATGTTAATAATCATATAAACAATCAAGCCAGGTAACTAAATGGTTATCAAAATCAAAATCAAATCAAAAAAAATCAAATCATTTTTATTTCAGGCACTGCATAAGTACGTACACACAAATACATTTCACCCATAGTGACTACATGTCATAGATAAGCAGATATATTGTTATTATATGGTTATTACTAAGTTATATTAAGTAGGTATTTTAGGTAGGTATTACAAATTATAGATTAAATTAGATAAGTTAATACATTATTAGAAATTATTATTAGATAATTATATTTGATAGATAAAATTAGATAAATTAATTCGTCATTATTATTACTTGATTACGTCATAGTCAATGCTGAGATTGAACAATTCGGTTCTAGTCACGAAAATTGTACGGAATACAGTGGTTATAATATTATTTTTACAGTTAAGCAATCGCGTTCGAAATGAAGCTCTTGCCCTTCTCAGAACGGAAAAAAAGTCACCCACTCTATTTTCAAAGAACATACCAGACGCGCTACACCGCCAGCGCAGGTTAAACATGGCCCGAAACGCGTTGTTGTACTGTACACGAAGTGAGTTGTAAGCTCTCCTCGTGTACTGGTACCAAAGTTGGCTGGTGTAGAACGCCCGGCAGTAGGCCTCGAATAGTGTTGCCTTCACTTGCTTGGAACAATGAGCAAAACGTCTTGCAAGCATGTTGCTTCTACAAGCAATGCTCCTTCTTTGCCGCTCCAAATCATTGTCGTCCGTTAATTTTTCATTCAATACATGTACCGTTGGCCGAGGGGCTGAGCAGCACCATATCGTCTGCATAGCTCAAGTTGTTTACGCTTATGCCGCCAACATGGCATCCGACCCTAGAGCGGCTCAGCTCCTCGATCAACTCGTTGACATATAGATTAAACAAAACTGAAGACGTAACCCCCCCTTGTCTAACGCCACAAGTAAGTTTGTAGGGTTTAGAATAGGCACTGCCCCATCTAACTTGGTTTATTTGGTTGTCGTACCAGTATTCCAGTATATTTACAATATCCGGGGGGACTTTAGTATGGCGCATTTTGTCCCATAATATATCATAATTAATAGAATCAAAGGCTCGACTTATATCCAAAAAACACGCAAACACTGAGGTTTTCTGTGATATATATTTATGAACAGTTATATTTAATTTAAACTTATAAATGTAAATAAATTCCTCAAGAAAAGAAATGCCTTAGAATTTAATAGAACTAGACTGGGTGGGTCTTTGCATGTGCATCGTTTTCAAAAGATTGACAGTGGAGAAAGATAAAAAAAGTTAATAATCTATTTGAGCCGGTGCTATTTCTCTAGATAGTGCGATAATATTATCATTATGCATGCTTCAAAAAACACACTTTTTAACTTTGTTAGTAACACATAAAGCCCACACATTATTACCCAAGTGTTCTGGAGAAGTGTGGATTGTAGTAGTCACCGATAACCAAGAAAATATATTAAAATACATGTCATACTTATAGAAAGGGCTCTAAAAAGTATCTAATCTTCAAGTGAATGAATGTTTGAAAATGTTGCCATATTTTAAATTAAAGTGACCAAAAATATTGTTGCCAGCTATAAAATTGCAGATCTGAATAAAATAATCCTCTACATTAGTAAGTGATCAAGAATAGAAAACTAATAAGAAGTTACTATTATATTCTTATAAGTATGAGAAACAATACTTACGCCTTCATAATTTTTGGCTTCTATTCCAATTTTGATATCCAACATCACATCTTGGGTGACGCCACGGCGTTCTGAAATAGAATTTATAATTTGTAAGAAAACAGCGTGAAATGCCATTGGTCTTATTTGATGGCAGGTTGAAGCCGGATATTTGGCTAGATTAAAGGTCTGTATTTTATTTACAACAAGCTACTGTGTCTGCCCACATCTTTGTATGTGTGGAATTTGTTGTTTTAACATAAATTATATCTGTTTTATTTCATTATTTCCCCCCCATCCCATTAGTGAGATTTTTTTAAATCGAATCAGTATTTACGAAGATGGCCCCTACATACAAATTCAGAAATTCTCCTTTGTTATAATATTCGTATAGATTGTTTCACAGACATAAAAGTTAACCTATAAAAATATACCACCGTATTTCTACACAATAGTAATCTACTTGAAGATTATCAATAATGACGCAATTAATATGCAGCTGTGCTATATACAAATAGGATAGCAGATATTGACTTTATTATGTTAAGTTTACGATGGCCATTTATCTTTTGTTTCCATCCATCTTTATAGCGCTGTTGCCAATCCATACTTGTATTGAAATTATGAAGGTTTTAAACATTTATCACTAACCGAACCGGCAGTCATGCTGTCCATATTAAAATAATTCAAACAAAATTCCCATAAAAACTTTCAGTTTTCTCGAATTTTTCTGGCAATTTTTTTCCCAGTTAAATACTGATACGGATTAGGACATTTTAGCACAAAAATTGGTCCAGTCGGTGTGAAGTGATGCGCTTACCAATAAACAGCATTTCATTTTTATGAATTTGCATGCAATTACTGTTCGCTGGACTAACACAGGATACCTTATGTATAGGTAAAACAATCCTTAGTGATCGGCTTATTTACCTGGGCCCTGTATAATAAACGTTACAATCCGACAATTTTGTAAATAAGTGACATACCTAATTGTAAAGTTACATGACAAGTGCTGTTTAACAAACCTTACAATTAAGTAAGAATTTTACAAGTAAAAACTTTACAAATATCAGCATTGCAAATGCTGTTTAATAAACGTTTACATGTGTATCACTATTGTATCTACAAATTTGTAATTGTAAGTTACGAATTATATAAAAAAGTGTTTGTTTAAGATTCTTAAATTGAATTATATCTTATATTATAAGAATAAAGATGTTTTATTTGAATTCAACAAAAACCATAATTTTGATATGTTATCGTAAATTATCTGGTATATCGAATCCTTAATGGTGGACCACTATTTACGCCACAACCTGTTTAACAAAGACTGGAAATACCTATGTGACACAACATGCCAAAATTTTAGAAAAAAAAAAATTATATAAAATTTGTTGAGTGTAATGTAGGGCTGCATTTCTCTTCGAATCGTATTTAAGACCATGTCCTATTTTCGTTACCAAATATTCGACAGTAGTTTTGGTGAAAAGTAAAGTTTATCCTTTTACAAAAAAATATCTGACGACGTTTACTGATATATTCATCATCACTACTGTCACTACTTCCCCTACTAGTTGTTAGAACCATTGTTTATTGTATAACACTTACATTTCTTTACTTATTAAATTGACGTACAAAATTTTAGTTCTGACACAAGGCGAGTCCACCTGTCGGAATTCTTCTACAATTTACAAAATATGTATCTAAATTTGTAATAGAGTATTACACTCATTTTTGAAAACTGTCCTAATTAGATTCTTAAGTGCTAATAAACCACTAAAAAAAACAAAATTTTTATTTATTCGATTAGTGCCATAAAAATGCATTAAAATGTTACATTTTCAAATTTCGCGCGTACCTTGACGAAAACCCTGGATGCAGTGGATGCCATATTGGTATGTGGGTATGACGTCAGTTTCCTACGTAAACAAATGCGCTGATCATTGTTTGTAAATGAAAAAAATCGTTATTATTCTACTTATCGTTGGTTTTCTGTTCCTGAATGCAAAACATTATTTAAATAAAAATTACTTTGGTTACGAAAATAATAAAAGTACAAAGTTGTTCAATTGACATGCCGTATGACGTAAAAACATGGCGGCTACTATTTCATGGTGTTCAAAAAAAACTTAAATCTTTAAATTGAATTTTATAATTTATTTTGTTAATTCATTAACTTAAACTAACATTTTCCGACTGCATTTTACCTAAGCCATCTCAATAATATATTTTTAGATTTTTTCTCATTTGTAGTAAAATACCCTATTACAATTCAATAAAACAGTTTTCCTTACAGATATGTAAATTGTCACCTGTAGTGAGAAAATGTTTAATAAACAGAAATATATAAAATTGTAGGTAAAATTTTACAATTTTGTCAGTTTTCCACCATGGTAAATTTGTTAAGTTGTGTTCTTTATTAAACAGGGGGCCTACTCCCTAACCACGAAGTCCGTCATTTCGGTCGAAGGCGTTTCCAACTCTGTATCATTTACGGACAGAAGATTTGTTTGGAGCTCAAGCTAAGAATGAATGACAACGCGATTTGGCAGCTGTCTCTACTCCCGATATGTTTTTGCCCGTCCCAAAAAGTTAGCTAATTGGCTGTAGGAGTCACTTAGAAGTTTCGAACTACTTTCGGACGGGCCCGTATCTCCGTTGACGCAGTTAGAGAGTAGCCCCCCAGGGCCCAGGTAGCTAAAGAAAAGCAAACATAAATCCAGGCTTAAACTAAAATTTCTAAGCTATAAAAGGTTCTTTTACCTGGAGGAACTTTTGATATGAAGCACACTTCAAATGTGTCGTAAGTTTCTGTCACAAAAGTGAATTTCCCTTTGTTTATGGATTCTCTCTGTGATAATATGTGGTCTTTGGAGTCCCGAATCTGAAATGAATGGAGAACAATATTAAAGAAAAGTTTTTACAATAATTTCAGAGGAACTAGTCAGCTAGAGACTTGTTTGTAAGGTTGAAGTGAGCTGTCAGTCGTACCTGATGCTAGGGGTTGACACTATTGACAGCTTACTTCACCTAAGTTAACACAGCAAGATTTCTTATAGAATAGATTGGCAAGGTTAATAGGAGATATTGAACAATTGATTTGGGTGTGTAAATAATAACACTCACACTGCATGATTTAAGGGATTGTGTAGATGGAGTTTCTTATTAAAAACAAGTTTTTTCCAGTGGCTTCGTCTTCATGGAGGACAGAAATTATGCCATGGGAACATACTACCGGGATAAAAGTATTGTATGGTTAATCCAGGTTATAGATTATCTGTGGGCCATATTTCATACAGATCCGTTCAGCCATCTTTGCATGATTGAGTAACCAACATACATATCTTCACATTTATAATACGGGTAAGATTAAAATGTGTCTAGCCCTATCTTATAAACTGTGTTGTTTTCAGTTCTGAGATCAGTGTTAGAACAAAAATTATACTTTGATTTAAGCCTAAACAGCACGCAACATTGGAATGAAAGTCAAAGAATCAATACAATGAATTAACACTCAGTAGCTTATCAGTACCGTGCTATGCTCAATTAGTATCAATGGGGAATTTGTAATGTTAAATATTATATTTAACACTTCAATGTTTATGCCAGATAAGCATAGTAAGTACCAACCAGCTACTGTTACTGGTGTTTGCTCATAGGTACTTTTAAGATTGACCATCCTTTGTTTTTGATAGATACGCTTGAATATCCTATGTTTGTACATTTACATGTCAACAATAGCTATCTATAAGAAGTAGGCAGAGGTGTGGTCTACGTAGGGAAGGGGGCGTCAATATAGCACTGACTTTCTGAGAGCTGTCTTGAAATTAAATACCTATGTCAGCAATATTTTTAGATTAGATAGGTACAAGATTAGACCACTCTCAATTGATTTTTTATGAAAGTTAAAACTAACATTCTTTTTACAGTGTTACAACATGACAAATGTTCGCGTTTACAGTTATACCAATGCCGTATGGGCGGTGGAATTTTGCCAAGAAAAATAATCTTTATAACTTACGACATAGTCGACTCTCTGTCCGGCAACCTCTGTGACTTCGTATTCTCCTGCCACGAGCACGTTAGCATGCAGTTCTTCCTTCAAACACTTCTGTGTGTTGGGTGCGAGGTTCCACATGATAGCGTTCGCGCCGTGCCATAATACACTCAAAACAAACACGAGATATTGCACCTCCATGTTTTTAATTGATAATTTATGTCTCTGTCCCAATAATTCAGTCACAATTCATAACATAAAGAACTGAAAACAAACATATTCTATGTCAAAAAGACCGATGAGTTGGCCCGAAACGAGAAACGTCGTCGGCTTTTTGGAAAAAGTTGCCAGGTTATGTTACACGTCAGTAACGAAACGGAACGTATTTTGAAAATATCAAAAAGTGATCACAATGATAAACTACTGCTAAATAAATGAACCTTTGACAAAAAAAAAAACATGATTATTGATAAAAACTTTAATTTTATTTGCTATGCAAATTCAATGGGAGTTTTATCACCAAATTGCAATAATTAACAAACTGTGTAAAAAATTACTCAACGTTGAATGGAAAAGTGGTACAATGTATTGCCATAAATGACAACATTGCTATTAAAAGTAAAAGCTATTTTATGTAAGTATTTCTAAATTCATTAAATGAGCTTAGTTGTAATAAATAATCTGTTGGGTTTATCAATAAAATGCAAATAAAATGAGCAAAATAATGTTATCAATATTGGATGGCAATCTAAATTTGCGTTCCAGTTACATTTGGTTGGCTACTAGACTACTAAAGAGCATAAGAAAGAAATAACCATATACTTCGAGGAGTGTGTAAACAGGACAGCTAAATGCATTGCATTGGTTAACTACACAGATGTTTCTAGTTTAGTGGAATGCACTTTTTACTCGAAAGTGCAAGTGGATAAATAACAGCATTATAACCTAATTAATTGATTTTAGATTAGTGTTAAGTTCAAATTGTACATATCTTTTAGAGTGTGAGATTGATGTAGTTATGAAAAACATTTCGGAATGGAAATGGAATAGTAAAGTGTCGCTAAAATCATGAAATCCAAAACTGCAGCCTTGGCTGTTTGACAGTTGCCTGGTTTTTACTATTCCACAAATTATTTATTTTAATTGGATTCTTGAGGATACAAATAAAAGACTTCAATTATAGTCCTAAATTTCAGTGTTATCAATATTGTTTATGGAATTAATCTGAGTAAGTAATGATATTTCGTAAGATATATACATGTTTACATAATAGTATAGTTTTCATCAGAAATACGACTGCATTTTTTTATACTAGTCTCTTACTTTCCTTCTAATTTGTTCTTGTTACATTTCACAATATGAACAGTTCAATGACTTTACAGAATACCTGTGGAGTCATACATAAACAACAGGAAGTTGGAAGTCTTCCATAAAATTATCACATACATAAAAATCTGATATAACTGTAAGTATCAATTATTTAGATAATTATCTTACTTGCTACATTATTTTTAAAGTGTTTGTTTACAAATTTTGTTTAAAAACTTTCATAAAAGTTTTGTATGTAAGTACATTTTAAAATAGTACCTTGAGTTCAAAATTAATAAATGATGTGTAATCAGAAATTAGTATAAAAGTGATGTTTTTTATGAAGACAGCTCCCAAGATAAGATGTCCCAAGTAAATAAACATGGATTTAAATCAGTGTTCTTTTTTGTCATTGTCATGTATCCCACCTTGTTTCCCCGAAGGGGTGGGGCAGAGGAGTACTTGAGGTGCTTTTTTTCTGACTGCATTATTTTTAATAATGCCAACTGCACTCTTAACATCTTTGAAGTGTTTGTGACTTATGTTAAAAGGAGTTTGGATGTTGTTGTAACACAGCTTTTTTACAGAAAACTTATTCAATTTAAGAGTACTCTCAAATATAATGTTACTATGTTAGTCACACATTTGCAAGAGTTAAAAAAAGATTTAAAGTATCTTATGGTGCTATAAAACGTTATGTTGCCTTTGTTTTAAAGGGAATGCCATAATAAAATAAACACAGGGTAAAGTTAATAGAGGCAATTTCAAATAGAATAACTGATTAACTTACTAACATAACATCACACTTTTTTGTCCCAAAGGGTTTGGCAGAAGTGTGCCCACATTTAGCCAGTTGTGTTCAAGTCCCATATAATAGGTGGGGACCCCGTTACCATCAACCGAATACAAATCCAGACTTCAGGCATCTCCTGAGAAGATAAATTTTTGATAGAAAAACCCAAGAACGCTACCTAACCTTGGAATCAAACCCAGGACCTTATGTTCGGCAGTAGCTTGCGACCATTAGACCAACAACGTAGTCAGTCAATTTATGAATAAAACAGTTTCTATATTTCAGGTGGAAACTGGCTATGTCTCGACACAAACCGGAGCTCAATGGCATCATAAACTCTGGAGAAATTTGTGAAAGACAACCAGAAATATAAGAATCAGCCCTGATTATTATTAAGGTAAGTCATATTTTAAACCCTCGACGCAAAAACGACAGGGTGTTATAAGTTTGACGTGTCTGTGTGTGTCTGTCTGTCTGTCTGAGGCATCGCAGCTCATGAACGGATGAACCAATTTTGATTTTGTTTTTTTGGGTTTGAAAGGTGAATTAGTTGGAAGTGTTCTTAGACATGTTTCATCGAAATCGGTTCAGCCGTTTGAAAATTATCAGCTCTTTTCTAGTTGATGGAAACGATTTGAGAATCTTCCACGGGTCTGATCAAGTCGAAATTTGGTATTCTATTACTTCAATGATATTAGACAAACGAAGTAACCTTGAACTGATGCTGGAGCAATACCTGGAATGTCCAGGATACCCAAGTCACTCACCAATAAACAGCAGAAGTTTGGGTTCATTGAAAAGGTCTCAATGCATAGGTTATGGATAAATGATGATCAGGAGGAGGAATGAGGATAAATTAGTAACAAACTTCACTGTGTGAAACATACGCAACGGTGCGCAGATTTAAGCGAGACATTAAGTTTAAAAAGCAGGAAATAAAAGTTAAATTAAAAATTTAAAAAACCCGCGACCCATACAAAAACTCAAAAAAAAAAAAAAAAAATATTGACCTTTTAAGTTGTAGGTTATATTTTGATCAAGGCATTGTCAAGTCGGGGGATGGCTAGTAAAAATGCGAAGCCTCCTCTGTTTAGCGTTTCCATTGACCGTCCCCCGACTTGACAATGCCTTGATCAAAATATTACCTACAACTTAAAAGGCCTATATGTTTTTTTTTTTTATAGAGTTTTTGTATGGGTTGGGGGTTTTTTTAATTTTTAATTTAACTCTTTAATACATATTTTTTTCAAACTCAAACTCAAAGCATTTATTTCAAATAAACCAATTACAGGCACTTTTGAATTGTCAAGGTCGGTGAGGTAGAAAGATGAAGCTAGTTGCCCATTCCAAAGCGTAGGTACCTATGGAGAAGAACGGGCAAGAAACTCCATGGACGTTGATACACACTCCATGGATACTGTAGGTATGCTAGGCAATATACAGTTACAGCTGGGCACAACAGATTTCTGATCTGAACTTACTGTGGGAGACAAGATCACTTTGTTTTTGTTTTGAATTATGGTCAGGAAATAATTGATTAAAAGTTAAAAGTTTTAAGGTTCTTAATTGTGTAAGAGAATGTGAACCGAACTTTATTCTCATATTGTTCATCGTCATCGTCTGTCTAGCCTATTTCCAACTTTGTTGGGGTTGGCTTCGAGTCTAACCGGATGCTGCTGAATACCACTATTTTACATGGAGCGAATGCCTATCTCACCTCCACATCTCAGACTTTCGGGCTTCTGACGACCTATAACGACTGTCGAAGATCCATGAATGACAGCCAGGACCAATGGCTTAACGTGCTTTCCAAGGCATGGAGAGGTCTTGGTATGTGAAGATGGTCACCCATCCACGGACCAACCGCGGCAAGCGTAGCTTAACCCGATCGATTGATCGGTATGGCTGTTATCACTTAGCCACAAGCCTCCCATATATTCTTATATTGTTTATATTTGCATGAAACACTTAGCCCATGTGCGCACGGACGAAAAAAGATCGCGGCGGGATTATATCGCGCACTGAAATTTCATCTCTCGGTGTTGTGCCGAGCGTTGAGAATCGAATAGTAGATCCCAGCGAGTCGAAAAAACACTATTGGATGTTCAACTCTTTCGGCGACTAGCAGAGCGTTGAAAATCTATGCCGATAAAATCATGCCACGATATTTTTACGTCCGTGCTTATTTTGCAAAGTAAAGTCTAAGTGTTCTCTGTGAATCTCGGCCTAAATCATTAATCATACATTGGCAGCAATACAATCTATTATTAATTAATACTTCAATTTTCAATTAAGTCATCCTCTGTCTAGCATTTTCCCAACTACGTTGGGGTCGGCTTCCAGTCTAACCGGTTGCAGATGAATACCAGTATTTTACATGGAGCGACTGCCTATCTGACCTCCACAACCCAGTTACTGGGTAACACGGTACCCTTTGGTAAGACTGGTTGTCAGGCTTTCGGGCTTCTGACGACCCGTAACGACTGTCAAAGATTCAGGAATGACAGCCGGGATCAACGGCTTAACGTGCTTTCCGAGGCACGGAGGGGTCTTGGTATGTAAAGATGAACACCCATCCACGGACCAACCGCGGCACGCGTAGCTTAACCTGGTCGATCGACCCGTGCGGCTCATTATTACTTCTAATCTCGCTTCTAAATGTAACCATTTTTTTTGTAAGAAATGAATAATAGTAATACTGATATTTAGTGCAGCCTCAGTCTATGGGCCAGATTCTGGCACGAAAATTATAGGAAAATTGATCTGAGAAATTGTCAAGCACTTGTAAAGTGTTGTGATTCGTTGAATGAGTTGTCAACAACCAATCGCAGCAGTTTACGCACGCTAAAAGGCACACAACATTTGCTCTGCAAAAGATAAACAAACAAAAAAAAGGTTTTTACTCTCCAAAGTGTTTTTTGTCTCACTGTCCAAAACACAATAGTTTGTCTAAATGATTTCATCACCACTGTTTTCAAAACGATGAAGGAAACATCGTGAGGAAACCGGCATATCCTAGAACCAAAATTTCGAAGACATGGTGACATCTTGGGCGCGCCACGATAGCGGCGGTAAGTCCCCTCTTTGAGGAGTGGCTTGAGAGGCGGCACGGCGTCCTCATCTTCCGCCTGACGCAGGTCGTCACCGGACACGGTTGTTTCGGGAAGTTCCTGTTTCGGATAAGGCGATAAGAAACGCCCGGGTGTTTCCACTGCTAAGATCGCCCTGAGGACACGGTGGAGCATACGGTGGAGGTCTGCCCGGCTTGGGCGGAGCACCGCCGTGTCCTTGTGGTGGCGATCAGCGGCGGCGATCTCTCGCGTCCGGCCCTGGTTCAAGCCATGGTACGGAGCGAGAGTGCATGGGTAGCCGTCACCTCCTGCGAAGCAGTAATGCTCCCGAAGAGGGAGGCGGCACACGTGAGGGGGAGGCAGTATATGCGCCCTTACGGCCGTAGTCGCCTCAGCAGACGCCCTGGGCGTCGGGAATCCCAGGCTGATTCCCGGCCACCGTAGGCGCGGGCTTGCGGACGGCGAGTAATGGGTAGCTCGCTGTACGGTAAGGACCAAGTCTGGGTCGACAACGCGTCGTGTTCCACGCGCGCCTCAAAGAGATGTCAGCAACAACTGGTGGGGTCCGCAAGTGCCGATGCCTGCCAGGGGTGCGGGTTGTTCGAAAGATATACCGCGGCCCCTGGCACACAGGCAACTGAGGGAACACGGGTAGGTTTTAGTCAGTAAAAGTCTGACACGCCCTCTTGCTCCACCCAGAGCAGGAGAAATTTTTGATGATTTTCCAACCAAAAAAAAAATGGGGACGTGTACCACTGGCCGGCGTGGTGGATTTCGGCCCACTCCCTTTCACCGAGAGGAAGCCGGTGTCCCAGCAGTGGGAACCCTCTATGCTAAAAAACAATTAACAATATGCTTCATAACTTTTGAGTTTATGTTGAAGTTAGAACTCAGGTCAATGACCGACTTGGAACACAATAAGTTATTTGCAGGCGACTTTCACATTTTCTTTTGATGACAAATCTGACATTCAAAGCCTACAAAAGGTGGCTGTCCATTATCACCGTCATTGAACAGTTAGCTTTTCGGGTCTGATTTTTAGAATTTTGGATTTTTAATTTTTTTCGTAACGCGGCAAAAGCATTATCAATGCAGTTTATTCCCGTTGTCCCCGTACACCGTGTCCCCGTCCTACGGGGACAGCGGTACTTCAATTAAATATTTAAAAATACTTCCCGTTGTCCCCGTACACTGTCCCCGTCCTACGGGGACAGCGGTACTTCAATTAAATATTTAAAAATACTTCCCGTTGTCCCCGTACACTGTCCCCGTTAATATAGTTTCATTTTATCTAATTTCTTATGATATAATAAACATTTCCTATAATGCACATTTGACATAATATTCATGTAGTATATTATTCATTTACTATAATATTCATAATCTCTAATAACTTTTTACTGTTTTTTTTTTCTTCGCTTTATACCCTATACACCTACCACCCTCAACTATTGTAACCAGTAGAAATTGGATGCAATCTGGACTTTAGGGCACCCCGACTCGGACAGGTTAGGTTAGGTCTATTCGCTCGCTTCGCTCGCTCACACGACCCCGCCATCCCCTTCGTGGTTATTTTTTTATAAACCATCCAGAAGTAGGAGCCCCGCCAAGCGGGGCTCCGTCGACCAAGCCCACCCTCGACCATGCATTGAATATTTTAAGATTTGGTTAGGTGCCATTTGAGCTAGGTTAGAACTGTGACCATTAAACATGAAAATTAGGTCAAAAGAACATTAGGTCAAATATGCAGATTTAAGAGGACAACGACTCGTGAAAAGTTTACTTCCCGTTGTCCCCGTTAGCCGAATGTACGTTACGGGGACAACTGGAAATAAATTTAATCACGTCCCGCTGTCCCCGTGACGGGGATATGGCATACGGGGACAACGGGAATAAACGATCAATGCGACTTTCTCTCTCTCTCTTTCTTATGACAGAGTGTGTGTGTACGTGCGTGTATCGCGTATTTTAAGGGACCTCGTTTCAGACGGGGTCCCCTTACCGCATAAGTTCAATTTTTAAAATATCCATCTATTCCTGTTTATGGGGTTGAATTCTGTGGTACTAATCCTGTTATTCATGCGGGTTCATCATTACGGGTTTCTGCCGCTTCTTTTCGTGTTATTTAGCGGGTTGGACTAGGAGGTATCCCTTAAAAAAATCTTAATGCAGTTATCGCAGTGACACGCAACTTCACGATATTATTTTATGAACTGTTTATTATTAACATATTATTTTACGATTTTTCGTATTAATTCATAGTTGAATATGGATAAACTTGCATGTTCCATGTTCCGTGTGGTGCCGGACGTAAAAGAATAGCACCATCCCATTTCTTCCCGTGGGTGTCGTAAAGGCGACTAAGGGACTTACTATAGAATGGGCAGCAGCGTTCTCTATGCATTTTACCACCATACTGCGATCGCTAACCCGCCTGCCAAGTGTGGCGATTATGGCAAAACCCGCTTTTGGGGGAGGCCTATGTCCAGCAATGGACGTCTTTCGGCTGAAATGATGATGAAACTTGCATGGAAATAATGTTGTTTTATTGAGAAACCGCATTTCTGAGTGTATATGACATCCAGTAATCTTTGTTCTTCCCATTTTTGCCCGTCGTTTTTTGTTCTTCAGTTTCTGGCCTCAGTTCATTCTGGCATCATTATTCATTTGTTTTATTGAGCGTCCTGCCATCTTCTGCATGATCTGATTATTCATGTTACGGTTATTTTTAGACTTTATTCCACTTACACTGATGCCCGTTACGTTTACGTCATCATCTCCGTTATTTTGGGATCGTCTTTCGAAAAAAAAAAAGCATCTGCTGCTGATCTGATTTTCGCGTCGTACATTTTGTTTCGCCGTAGTTATGTTAGACATGTTCTTGAGTGCTGACGACGAATCGGCAAACGTAGTGTAGAACGCTCTCAGGCTAGGTGGACCTTTACAGGGTCCCAGTAGCACCTGAAATAGAAAGAGACAGAGGATTGAGTTAGATAATGTGAAAGTAAAGTAGCTTATTACATTTGTCTTCAATGAAACCAGCAACAGCACGCGGCAGCGGTAGCAGTGGCCTGCTCCACATGCAGCTGATAATGACGACACTTTGTTTCTTCGGTTGAAATATATATTTGCGCTATGGCAATTACTTTATGAGGTTGGAAGGTTATCACACGACTATTGCGGATATGATAGATAACTTTTGGGGTATATAACAAGGCCAAGGTTGCTAAAAATCCAGTTTGACTTTGAATTCCACGTGTAAAAGATACGAAACTTAATTATATTTTATTATATCAGTATTCTTAACGAAATCTTTTGGATTATGATTGCTTCTTTGATTATTTTTCAGGTAAGTGATGGTTCTTTTTTCGTGTCGATAATATTTGAGCAAGGATCTAAATATTGCTACAATGTAGATAAGGATGTTTTTTACTTACTGTTATTGCGAAAGTGTTATACAGGGTGATTGGAAGATGGGTGCAAAGCTTTAAGGTGAAGATAGTATAGACAATTTAGAACCATTTAAGCCATGGTTGTCTTAGACGAAGTCTTACCAAATATTTTTAACCAAATTTTTAAGTTTTTTTTCGGAAATTCTCAAAATTTAATGTAAACTGCAT
Source organism: Antitype chi (assembly GCA_947359405.1). Lineage (NCBI taxonomy): Eukaryota > Metazoa > Arthropoda > Insecta > Lepidoptera > Noctuidae > Antitype > Antitype chi. The sequence continues at coordinate 4,299,233 of OX375825.1, read as the reverse complement.
AATTATGGCCAAATTGAATGATAAATGAATTCATTTTCTATTTATGTAATGTGTAAGCAATTAAGCAAAACATGTTTTAGGCTTCTGTGTCATTAGACATTTTTTTTACAGACATTTAAAGCTCAGAAAAAATAAAAAAAATTGTACAATACGTCTTTTAAACCTTATTAAAAAAAAAAAAAATTGTTCATTTTGACATAGTTTACAAGACAAAGAAAAATCTGAATAATATCTCTATTAATTTAGCAATCAAAATTCTGAAAATCCCGTTGGTTTCCATAATTTTTCTTGATATTATAACAATATAATTATGTAGCAGCATAACTTATACACATTTTATAAAATTTAGAAAAACAATTATTTAGCAGTTTGTCGAAAAATGGACTTAGCAGGTTAACGAATTAGGCCGACGATATAGCTCTGTCAGACCTCCTTAACATCTGGAACATTGGTTTTTGTTTTTAAATAACTTCACGGGTTCAGAAGAAAATACGACCATCATGGTCTTCTATCCACCACCACCAGGTCAACGAAATCTTGTGATTCTCAATATAATAACTACACGTGTCGTCGAAACTTATCAACTACACAATAACATAAAGTCACTCAAACTTTTTAAATCAGGTAGTACATCAGACCCCTCTAATTTTAGACCTATTTCAGTACTACCTACCTTTAGTAAATATTTTGAGAAATTAATTTTAGACCAATTGAAAAGATTATTTAATAAATATAATTTATTACATAGCAAACAGTTCGGTTGTACAAGGGTTCGTTCAACTACCGATGCCGGTGTTGAACTCTTAGGGCATATTTACAATGCATGGGAAAATAAATACGACGCCTTGGGCATCTTTTGTGATTTATCTAAAGCATGCGATTGCGTGCTTCATGAAACTTTAATCAGGAAACTCCGCCACTACGGGATCCGGAACACCGATCTGGATCTTCTTATTTCATGCTTGCGTAATAGTATTCAGTGTGTTGACGTAAATGGAAAAAGATCTCCCGGATCCATAGTAACAATGGGAATCCCACAGGGCTCAATTCTTGGTCCTTTCTTGTTTTTTTATTTATACCAATGACTTGCCTTACCTCATAAAGGATAATCATGATATAGTGTTGTTTGCGGATGATACTTCACTTTTGTTTAAACTTAAACGTCAACAGCTAGTTAAAGACGATGTAAATAGCGCAATCTCAAAAGTACTGGTTCAATGTTAATAATTTAAAAAAAAACCAAATGCATTAAGTTTACGCTACCTCACGTTAGGCAGGTGAAAACTAATGTGTTGATAAAGAGCGAAGAATTGAATCCTGATGATAGCACTGTATTCTTGGGCTTAACTTTGGATGCCAAGCTTCAGTGGGGCCCACATATAGATAAATTGTCGAAAAAGCTATGCTCTGCAGCATAGGATGTTAGAAAAATTGAGACGGCCCGTTTAGTGTACTTCCAGCTATTTTCATAATGTAATGTCGTATGGTATTCTGTTGTGGGAAAATGCCGCCTACATTCAGACTATCTTTGTATTGCAGAAAAGAGCTGTTCGATCAATTTATAAATTAAGTCCGAGACACTCTCTCAGAGAAAAATTTAAGGAAATTAATGTAATGACTGTGCCTTCACAGTATATTTTTGAAAATCTTTTATATGCCCACAAAAATATCAAATTGTTTAAAAAATACAGTGATATCCATAGTATAAATACTAGGAACAAACACAAATTTGTTGTACCAGCAACAAGGCTCAAGAAAATAGGTGGGCCATTCAGATGTCAATGTATACGCTTTTATAATAAACTTCCAAGCCATGTTCAAGATCTTAGTCTCAATAAATTTAAATCGTTCATTAAACGTAAGTTGTGCCTGAAAGCCTTTTATACCGTTAAAGATTATATTGAGGACAAAAAAGCTTGGGATTGAGCTGCTCCAATTTTTGGATACTGAATTTTGTTTTTTGTTTTTACAAACTTATACTCTTTGATGATTATTATATACAATTTGACATGAATATTTACTTGGAGAAGTATAATATTATTATTCTTTCAATTATCATGCATGTGAGGACTGTGTAGATCATGTTTTGTTTTTTGTTTTTCATCTCTTTTCAGTTAATTTTTAATGTTAATCTGGCAGTTTGAGTACTTTATGCGGCCTACCGAGATGTCCTTTCTTTGGTATTGTTCGTCGAATCGTTGTGCTCCGTATGTTCAAGTTGAGCTGCATGATTACTGACAAATGCGTGCACTGACAGGACAGGTCCACTCAATCTGTGTGGTTCTTTCCTCAAAAGACCATTTCAGACACCAATCCACATGGTCTTCACATGATCTGACCAAGATTATGTCTGGAATTTAAAAGAGACTGTGACCTCTGAGTTTGTTTCGGCCTTTCTTCTCAAAGTAGTCAGATAGGAAACGCTGGCCTCATCTAGTTTAAAAAAAATATGTTTGACGTGTTTGTACAAACCTACTTACAGAAATAAAATCATTTATCATTTTTCAAACGTTTTAGCTGCATTTGAATCCGAAGCCTTTAGCTGTTAAACTGGCGATTAATGTCGCTTCCCAAAGCTAGATGGCGTGAACCAGTTCGACACAAAGACAGGTAGTATTCTGACTTGACGTGTGCATTATACTGCTGATAGTCCTCTTAGTGATTAGAGGATTAGTTAAGACGTACTTATCTGCGCTGTACTTCATTAAGATCTATATCTTAGTCGGAAGTTATCGGTTGTGGAATGATAACCGCAGAAAAATTGAAAAAGTGATATCAGAATGGTGATAGGTAGGTTATCAATTAAACTAATTAGTTCATTCTTCATAACATTTTGTTCAATGAGGAACTAGGTGTAATAATTTCCTAGCTGATCGAACATTTAGCATAAAATATGTACATACTTTGGCAAGCGCGGGAAAAACCAAGCTGACAAGCAATATCCGATCGAACGCTGAAGGAATTAATCAAACAAGCATGAAACATGTAGGATTGAATAATGAAGTAAATTCAAAAGAAAACATTATAAACTGTAAACCAAAAACAACAAGAAAGCATAAATTAAAGAAATAATCTATTGCCTGAAGCCATAATGCTAACTTGTAAAATCGTAAACTATTGTGCATACATAATTTTCCCACAAAGTTCCAAACTTGAAACTTTTCAAGGCCCCATATAATTTGCCTCCAATTTCGTATGACCGAAATAGCAAACCCTTTCCGAGGTTAAAAATATACTTCTAGAAGTTTTCTTCACGCAGCTTCAGCCTTCAGCCTTTCCCCAACTGTGTTGGGGTCGGCTTCCAGTCTAACCGGATGTAGGGAAGCGACTGCCTGTCTGACCTCCACAACTCTGTTACTGGGTAATACGATACCTCTTGGTCAAACCCGACCAGTAACGACTCAAAAATTCACGAATGACAGCTGGAACCAATGATTTAACGTGCTTTCCGAGGCACAGTTTTCTTCATGTGATAAATAATATTCTTCAAACACAGTGACAGGGGTCGAAGATTCAGATATAGTCAAGTTAGCAACACGACACAAAGAGATTGATCTCAACTATGCAACACTTTGAATCATCTCATGATTAATATGCGGTGGAAATGCAATCGTGCTGCAGTCCTGTAGTAGAGGACGCACGGTTAATTGATTGACCTTAATCTGAGACCGGAGTCAATGGTCTTGTAGTCATGCCCATTGCGCTGGGAAGTGTTATATTTATTAGAGCAAGTACTTGAATTTACCTTTGTTTTACTTTCTTGCATTTCAGCTGCTTACAAGTTGAACAAATTTCACCTTTGCTAAAACAATACATTTCTGCTAGATTCTCATCATAATTTTGAAGACTTGCCAAAAGAGGTTTTCCCAAATGCTGGTTTAACCTGAGTTTTGACTTCAATTATGGAAAGTTGCCTGTTTTCATAATTGTGGAATGTAATTAAGGATTCTAAGTAGTGTTACCTTCAATGTGCATTATATTAGTTAATGTCTATTAGCGAGATTTGGAGTTTGTTAGGCTTCTAACTTTGTGTCTTGTGTACCTAGATGACTCTTTATTTTGACTTGAATTTTTTAAACAGGTAAGTAAGCTAAGTGTGATGAATTTCGTGCAGAAACAGTTGACTATTTTGGTAACCAATGTGATGTTAAGTTACTTACAAAAATTATAGTCTGCCGAGATTCCGAGAGTGCAGTGAGTTCACGTTAATGCGACGTAATTTTCCTCGCACGTTAGCCACGCGCTGTAGAAACTTTGAACTTGATAATGATATTGCTCCGAAGTCCACCACCTGAAACAGTCAACCCGCCAAGTAAATAAACCTGTAAGTATCCATAAAACACTATGGATGCTGGTCAATCGATTATGTAAACATTTAATAAGTTAAGCGCAATTGGAGTTTCTTATCAAAGAACTCGATACTAAAAATAATGCTACTAAATAAGAAAATGGCGATGATAAAAACATAAATGGCCTTAGCTTTTTGTTATGTCTTGTTGTGATAACAATATCATAACAGAAAATGTCGATTTAGAATAAAAAGCGTCAAAACAATGTCAATAGATCACATAACGAGGAAACAACGAATCAGCAAACTAGTACTCACATCGTTATTACATTCGTGAGAAGTTTCTGCCCTGCTATCGGCCGCGCTGAACGTGTGCAAGATAATCCAGCTATGTAACATGCAGCGTGACGTAATACAGTACGGTGAAAACGAGAGTGTTCGGCGCCGCCATGCGAATATACGCCTTATGCCAAGTGCTAAGATCCATTCAGGTGGCGCGGCCGTGACAATGCGCGCGACTGCCGGCGCGGGGCGCGGGACGCGCCGCAAATGTGGGTCGCTCGCGACGTGTACAGTCAAGTTCAAGGCCACACACGGAGGCAATGGGGCGCCGATCGCCCCTAGATGGCGTTGCGCGAAACGTTCGAAGTTTGAAAATTTTGCGAGCCCGGGGGTGCGGTGCGGGGCGCGGGTCTGAGCTGCGGGAACGAATTTTCGGTGCAACACACACTACACGACGCTGCACTCGTGTACCGAACGTCGCGACGCGCAGTACTTTCGCGCAGCACTAGATCCAGACTTCGAAGCTAACCTAGACATACAATAACAAGCCGACATGGACTGGATGGAGATGGAGGATGTGGTGCGTACATTTGATAGTTTATTTTCTATTCTACTATAATGTTGTTACGGCGTTTTTATCATGAAAATTTGCCGGTTTTTTTTGTAATCTGAATTTTACCTTGACCTAGGCTAACATTTTATCAACAGCTTCACACCGGGCTGCCGAATATTTAACGCACTGGTATTATGTTTCCTCATGTTGTATAGTTTTTAATGATTGTGGATACTTACCTAAGTGTTTTAAGCTAATAACGAGTCTAGCTGTCGATTGAGTATACATATTTTTTCAGGTTAAGTGAACCTTTTAAATAAGTATGTGAAAATACTTAAAACATTGAAGTGATTTGAATAAAATTGTGGCCAGTGAATATATTAGCTTAAATGCATGTTTATTGAACAATCATAAATAATGCATATTTCCAAAAGTAAGATTGACCTACCATGTAAAATTGAAACCTTCAGTAATCGACTCCAATGAAAACATAATTAATGTGAATTTTTCATGTCCAAATTTTCGCCGACATTTTGTTAGTCTAACTTGTGTAATAATTTTTCATGCATCACTCTAAATCCTACATAATTATATTTACCAACTCTAATACGCATATAGTTTCTAATATTCTAGTGCGGTAGGCTCGGGCCCAAACAGCTCAACACGTAGAGCGCGGTGTGCCCGACCTGCCCCAACCCGTGATCGATCGCGCCGCCTACCATTACCCGCCTCTAACTGTTGTGCCTTGTGCGTAGCGTCTATTTTCTCAACGCTACCAGAAAAATTGTCTTCCCACGTTTTGTCTTCAAGCTTTTCCGCTGTCGTTCTTATTAAATCATATAACGGTGTTTTGAGGGTTAGTGATTCATCTCGGTCTCAGTTATCTAAGATTAATAATAGTTCTGGGCCGATTATTTTCCCAATATTCCAATATATTTCCTTCCTTTTTTTCTCCAAGGAGTTATGCATTGTAATCAACATTGCATATCTCCTGTAGTGAAATAAAATTTTACAGGCAGTAAAATGCATTTTAGTCACGCAAAATTGCCATATCTTGTAGATGGTCTTTAAAAGTATTTAGAGCCGATAGCAGAACTTACCTATGTCCTATGAATATGTACATATTTTTACGCTCATTGTTTTTGAGATTGATCATTGTGCTTGCATTTTTATGTATGCGCGAGCAAATTTTAAATACTGTCAATTTTTTCGCATGTTGAATAATCCTGCTCGGGTTGATAGCGAGGCTCGTTTTTATCGCGGGAACGTATAATGGCTTCTTTGATGAGCTCTGTATTATTAATAGTCTCTTGAGTTATATCAATAAGTTTCTCTGTTTCTTTTGCTGTCTCAAGTTTAAGTCATACCTCATTGGTATTGGGAGTATTACTTCCAGGATTGTTTTTTTTTTTCTTATTGGTCCTTTGACCCATTTTCTTTATCAATACTTGTCTCAAAAGCTAAACATTGAATTCATAAGAATGATATAACTGTTTCTTCAAAATATTATCAATATTATGATCACAGTTTCGAGACAAAAGAAAGTGGTGTGTACGTATACTTTTGTAGCGATTACTCTATCTAATCATTTTTGTTGCAACGTGATGCATACGTTGGTGATATAACGCGGCCTTGACTGGACTTATCGACTCAATCTTTCCATGCACTGACACATATTTTTAGCAGTGTTAACTCTTGTATGAACGAATTGAGTACTAAATGTTTTTATATTATAAAATAGACGTAATAATTAGTTAACTGGACCTGAATTTTAAATTCTATCTTTTCCTTCTTCGAAATTGTCTTCTGAAGTTTAATTTGACACTCGACGACAGTTTTCAACTACTTCAGATTGTCTATCATTATTTTTTTCTTTTCCTTATCCTGGTCCTTACATAATAATACATGAGCACGATTCAATAATTACGATAACGGGCCGTATTTTTTTTATCATATACTCTGGCCACTGTTTGCCGTGCAATTTCAGTTATTACAAATATTTATGGGCACACAAGTAGGTAATGAAATACGTTCAATCTACCAATTTTTTTTTTTACCAGATCAAGTAATCTTAGAAATCTATTAGTAGATGAAATCCTTTTCGCCAAATATGACGAAAGTATTTACTTAGATTTGTATAATTTATAGTTAATTCTCCAGTCAGTGGCTTTGTATTAACAAAAGCATGTTTGCATTCGCATATATTTAATTAATTGCAGATGATACTTTGATAGCAACCGACCTTAGGTTACAAGACTACGGTCACGGGCAGGGCAGGTTTCAAAGATAATAAAATAATTAGTTTATGTTAATGCTTCCGTGATCAATTTCGATTGTAATCGTTTATCGGGATTGTAATAAAATTGAAAACTCTCCACAGAACTTTCGTGAATGGTCTCTTTGTTTTACAATTTCCACCTTTATCTTGCCTTAACGACAATTACATAATATCAGACAGTACAGTTTATTAGTCACGCAATTTACATAGGTCTGTGATCAAATTTGAGTAACGACTAATGCGTTGGGCCTTGGTCAAAAAACGTGATGTCTATCGTCACCTTTTGGATGTTTTAGCGTCTAGTCTAGACCGATAGGTGCACCCGAATGTTGTTTTTATTCCATTAAGATTTCACACTAACGCAGCGGCACACCGTAGATAAAAACTGGCGGAATGCGATATGCAACGTTAAAAATACTCGATTATCGCGTCGGCGGCAACCACAGTCCCTGTACTAAAAGACCAAAAAGTAATGACACCAACAAAAAAATCATAGTTGATGCAGTTCGGTAACTATTGCTGCTCCACTTAGGAGCACTGAAGTAGAAGGCTTCTCCGGCCGAGCAATATGCGTGTAGCACACCAATGTTTTCGGCGAATTCGAATAATTGACTATGGTTGGAGTGAGGCGGGAGTGAGGGGGGGCTCGAGCGGGAGATTTGGCTGTTGGCCTTGACAATGAACCGGCGGCGCGCACACTAGTGCGATTTTATTTGTATTTGAAATACACGCACACACACAATTAGGAGCTGTTCCACGAATTGCCTCCTCCCACACAATTAAATATTAGGGATGTCTTAGGTAAATGATTAATGAATGTTCTGTGCACAGGAAGTCTGATCAGGAATTGAACAAAAGCCTGAGAGGGTGATCGTTTTTTGTTCAATTTCAATTAGATATTAAATTCATAAGAAAGGTGAAATTGCTAAATCTGTCTCGCTCGAACTCATTAAAATCGGCTATGCACTCTACCTCATATAATTTGACAATGAAACCATTAACTGGCGCTCAAGGCCAAATTCAAATAACGTTCTAGCAAATATTGCATTATCCTTGTCAATTGGTAGATAACTAAGATACCGATGGACGAGAAAGGATTCTGTAGAGGAGAACGCGCAGGAAATATTTATCCAAGGAGTATATAAAATGGAATCTACTTTAGTCACAGAGCCAACCCTACCTCCTAAAAAGCTAACAAATTCAGTCTGGCCCGGCGCGCCGTCGCCGCGTGCCTGCCCTAAGACAACCTATACATAGACAGCCTAGGGCCCGACGGGATGTTTATCGATAATGCCAAAAGATTCCCCACTAACGAGTCCTGAGTCTGGCTTGTGTTGCTTTACTGTACATACCCGTATACCCTTTTGTTTGCGCATTCAATTTGGGCATTTGGAAACATTAGCATTCCCAAATATAGCTTAATGCACCTTTGATATTTCTGGAATGATTCGATCTTCACTTCGGAATATAAATTTTAGATAAATTTTACATGATGTTTCATAAAAATTGTAGGTAAGTAAAAAAAATTGGCGACGATAAAGTATCTGATAAAGCAGTAGCTTCTGTAAAAGAATTAGGTAATTGGATTTATATTGTACAAAAGCAGATTTGGCAACAGACCCCAAGGCCGCTGTCTCATATTGAGCTAGACGGTAATATTCATATATCCTACAGGTACAAATTAACTACATACATATGAAGGTATATGGTCACGTTTTTGTCGGTCTGCGTTACCTTTTGTCTATGACATCATTATAACTATAGCTCCATTTAACTGTTTCTTTAGTTAAATTTTTAACTGATCTAGCTTCAGTTTTTTGTTAATTTAGATTCCTGCGGCGTGTAGGTTTGTGTGCTACGTTTTAAGCTTGTATTGTTTCTTTGTGTTTCGTTTGATTTTGTAGATTACACACATTTATAGTGTCTTCTGCTTTAATATTTGGTTTTGCATGTAAATGATTGGTTGCAGTATCCTTGACTCAGAAAATGCAGCTTGTGTAGGATTTCTTCCGAGGATTCACTTCTTTTGGGCCCTAATGAGTGGCAAAAACTTAAGAGATTTCTTAAATAAAATCCACAGTTTGATTTGGGTCGATAATTAGTGTTGGTTTCCTTGTAAGTTTTTTTGAAGTATCTACTGTTATCGTGATTATTATGCAGATGACGATTAAAATAAACCAAAACAGGCTTTAAGAACAGCGGTATTTATTGGGCGTATCTAATTGTGATTGCCTTGAAACTATATTTGACTATATTTGTTATTAACTATAAGCGTGTTTGTAGATAAATTTTTCAGTCTAGCCTTAATCGTTAGACACTTTTTTCTTGCCACAATCCTAGAACTATTCAAACATTATTTTTGATAATGTCTCCCTGAGTACTTTATGGTTATAAAACAAGATTGAGTGATTGTATCTGGATGATTGACCTCCTGAGGATTACGAAATTCATAAAAAATACTGGCTCTGTCTTCAATTTTGCCAACATGGCGAGTGAATCAGACATCGATAAAAAAGTTTACAGTAGGTACTTAGGTAGATACTTTTATGTCTTTATCTTTTAGCTTAGGTACTAGGTTTTTTCGTTACGCCTTAGGCAAGTACAATTTTTTTTAAATCTTCGAGGAGTACCGCCACATTGATTCGTGGAAGACGGCCGCCACATTCTTGCGGATATAGGCAGTACATAGGTACGTACCTATTTGAATTTCTATCTCGTTCAGTATACATACCTACTTTGTTTTCTTTTCCAATTCATCTCTTGTAATTAAACCCATTCTAATGTTAGTATGTAATTATCTATTACGCTGCAAAACAAGAGATAAATATTATTTACAATAATCGAGTAATAAAGTTAACACATAGTTATTCATAATGAAGTAACTTACTCGTTGCGTAAGATTACGATTTATTTAAATTGTAGCAGCAAAAAGGTTGTCTTATAAAAATGCATATTTACAACCCACAATTACCAAATTATCATTGTTTGTTGCCCTAAAAAAGGTCTTAAAATGTTCGATATCGTTTAAAACATAGCGATTGCGCGCTCGACCAATCACGATCGCCGTCCCTTGGCAGAGCTTCAGGAAAATTAACGTTTTGCCTTTATTCGTTGGTTTGTACATAAAGGGACCAATCTGAAAGGCCGTTAGCACGTGGCGACTCGTTGGGCGGCGCATGCGTGAATCGTGAACATTGGTGGGGCGTCGAGGCGTGGCCTGCGTGTACGCAATGCGTGAGCACAGTGCGTGCGAGTCGCTCAGCGCGCATCAAGCTTTTCCTTCATTGCGCTCCACAAAATACGTACAATTAAAATAAAACGTACATAGTACGTTGAACTCAATGTTTGTGCACAAGTGCTGTGGTTTGTTTTAATAAAGGCATAAAAATGTGTGCGGTAGAGGATGCGTGGTTGTTCTCAAATATAGCCACTACGTTGGATATGATTGAATCTTCTCACAATGTGAGTACTGAAGCTTGTACAAGTTTGGGAGGTGCATTGTCTTGTATTGGTGAATCATTGGTGTTATTGAGAAAACACGGGTTTTGGGCGTTAGCACGTTAGCGCTCCGTTTATTTGTGCAATTGATCACTATGTAAAGTTTGGATACATCAGCAGTGGATTGAACTCAAGAAGTATTTCTAAGTTATTTTTTATGCTATACAGTTTTTTCTACCTATTATTTAAAAGTAATTTACATATCTGTATGTTTAAAAAACATGCGCGGTTATACTACTCGAATAAAAAAATATACAATTCCCACGTGCTTATTAAAATATTAAGAAAGTAGCAAACATCTACGTTTTCAATGTTTGATCTCTGACCTAATAATTGGAATAAAACACTGACGACAAATAAACATAATAACGAATGTCTTCACACGTGACGTTTGCGTGATAAGTACACTTGTTTATATTTATTTGATAACTACTACATACAATGTTCGTAAATACTGAAATAGATAAATTATCATTTAAAAAGATCTTGCTGTAAAATTTTACGGTAATATAAGATTGGCACCAAAAAGACCCCGATTTGCATGGTCAAACTTGTCGAAGGCCTCAGGTAAATCCAAAAAATATTCATGTTTGAAATATGATGTTAAGTAGTACAAAAAATGGTAATTCTAAACTTATCTGTCGAAGGCAAAATTCAGAAAGATAAATGCTCCTATTGTTTGGTTTCAAAAACCAAAATATCCCTAGACTCGCTCTGACCTATGTCGGCCAAATCAAATTTTGACAGTTTTGACGTCTCCAATTTTCAGATCAAAGGAACAAACCCTATCCAAAATCGCAATTAAGGACTCTAAATATTCAATTTTAATATGAAGTGGGTTAGGAAGTATGTCTACAAATATAAAGAGTGTTTATATTGTACCTACATCACGAGATAGACGATAATAAATAATACTGCATTTTGTTTGCCTTTTCAATGTCAAATGGGCGTTGAACTGCATTCAGTAGGTACCTACTTACTTGTTGCACTTTTTACCCAAATATTCCGGTTGTAAGATGACCGACACAGATAGTTTTGCTTTATCTATTCGCTCATGCAGTGTTTTTGTGTTTAAAATAAGTAGATTTGCTTTTGTTCTATATACTTACACTAGCCTTCCGGTTGTTTTTGCTATTGATGCCGAGATCTAGGGTTAGTAGAATATTTCGGTAGGAAGCCCAATTTTAATTACTTCATTATTTATTAATTTACCGCAAATCTTATTAAAATTCATTAAGTATTCATTTATTTTTTACCATGAGTAATTTAAATACAATCATGAAGATTACAATCGGTTACGCCTTCATTTCAATTCAATGCAGGTTAAGTATTTTCTTTTGAAACTTTAGTTAGCAGTATTTTGTTATTTCTTTATCGTCTGTCTTTTCAGTTTTGAAATCATTCACAGCTTTCTTGGATCGTTTGTTGAATATTCGTTGTAATCTATGATTCACCCATTTTGCTACGTAACAATATCAAATTTAGGTACCTACCTAACAGATTCGATGATGTATGCGGTGTTCCAAAATAGTCTTTTTTTGTAATGTGACGTCACAATCCATTGAATAGTCTTTAAATTTATTTTTTATATGCGTTTTCAGATTTCTAATCTATCACGGTTTTCTTGAGGCGAAAGCGTCAGAGTTAACCGCGAAACGCGAAATTCAAATTTTCATAGGTTTTTTGCAATTTTCAGGTCCGATTAGGTTTCACTTGATCTAAATGTGATTCGCGGCCGTAAAAATATTTATTTATAGAGTTAATATAATCATAAAAATCATCAATACATCATTATCTGTAACCTCATGTTACCCTATTGAATGACTATTTCATAAAACCGTGACATTTGAGGTCAATTCTAACTTCAGGTATTGTTGATACTAATGATTAATTCTGTAAAACCATATTTGTTACGTTCGCGAAACATAGTTTAATCAACATAAAACCTAACACTGACCGACGACTACAACCTACAAATTGCAGAAAACTAAAGTAAATTTGAATTTCGCAGTGTACCTTAGTGCATCCCCGTTAAACGATTGTTAAGTATCTCTTGATTATGATTTACCCAGTTTGCCACATATCAAATTGTATCGATGCAGAAGTGTCTGCGTTGTCCTAGACAGTGACAGTGTATTGTATTGTTACGTCACAATCCATTGAATACTTGGGCAGTCTGAATTTGTCCATATCTTAATTTCATAAACAGCCTATAAGGTTCTCACTGCTGGGACAGAGCTCCTCTCGGTGAGCAGGGTGTGGTCCGTAATCCACGCGGGCCCAGTGAGAACCGAAAACTCGAAGACATGTCATGTCTTCGACCGGTTTCCTCACGATGTTTTCCTTCACTGTTTTGAGAGCAGTGGTGATGAAATAATTTACACAAAGTTTAGTACCTGTCTGGATTCGAACTTACGACATACCTACAGCTCGTAAGTTAGGGCTGTCACCACTGCTCTCTATCTTATTATTAGTATTATTTGAATCTTTATTTGGAATGATCAAATCCTTCACAGTTTTCTTAAAACCGTTGTGCATTTTTTCTTAATTGTAATCCATGACCCACTCAGATAACAACGTAACACCGATGTATAAAGTGTCACTTTTGTCCCAGACAATGACAGTTCTTGTGACGTCATAATTCATTGCCTTAGTGACGCTTCATCAGTGCAAGTGTCTCTTACATAAATTAATGTACTTACAACTTGAGATAAATGACGGTCTCAAGTATATTATTACAAATGTAGGTAAGGATTATAATGTTTCTAACAAGAGAATGAAATATGGCTATAATGGTTTAAGTAATACCTATGTCAACAGCGATATCGTGTGACCTTTACTTTGGTATTAACATAAGGTTTTATAAAATAAAAAGTGAAAAAGATTTTATAAGATTGAATAATATCTGCCGTAAAAAAACTTCGAAGCACCAGTTTTTTTATATGATGTCTCCATTTTGTTCTGTTTCCCGAAGAGGATAATTTGTTTCACTGTGAGTTGGTCGTATCTCCATAAAGCTATGAATCTATGATACTTGACAACATCGCAGATTCATAGCTACGGGGACGATACGTTCCCTCTTTACTCATGATTTTGAATTGTTATGTATTTTAGAGAGATCGTCTCAGATAAAGTTCAAATCTTTTCTGTACAAATTGCTCTCTAGAGTTTTGCTCCAAAATCTGTGTGTCTGTTTCAAATGTCAGACGTAAACTATATTGGTATGTACCTATATTTGGAACCCATTAGTCTGCCTCTCTTTCGCATGAAAAAGTCCTCAAACAAATATCTTGTTAATTAAATACGAGCAGCCTAGAATCTTTAATAAACGTTATACTTTCATTGTTTTAACATGAGTTAAAGAGGCTCATACATGTGTTGAAAGCTTTGATCCAAAACAAGGACGTGTCTCGAGAGGCAAGCGAGAAAATATTGTCTGAGTTGATATTTACGTCACACGCTGCATTGTCTACCCCCGACCATTTTGGTCACAAAATAATCTCGAAAACGCATTGCGTCATTTTATGTAACAGCGACGAGCTCTGAATTATTTAATAACCACGGTGTTTGACCGTCCTGTCCAATAACGCAGGATTCCCAAATCGGGGACAAAACGTGCGTCTGCTTTATGATAAAACGTTGCTTGTTGAAGCTAATGCGCATTGAGCACGCGCTGTACATTCTGGTCTAGTGAATTTGTGTAGTCGAAGTAGTGGTGCGGATGAGGCGTCGTTTTTCCGCGGGCTGAGCGGCGCGGGCGGGCGCCGCCGCCGCACAGTGGGCTGGGATTACAAGGTTGGGTCTTAAGAGATCAAATGTATTTTTTTGGTATCTAGGCATAAATTTAAAACGTTTTTATTCTTTGACTTTTTTTAATTTAACGAGTACTTTCGGAGATATAGCCATATCAAATTTGTATGAAGAGTCATGTTATTTTAGTTAAGCAATTTATTCCAATTAAATTGAAATTGAAAATAATGTAGGTATACTAAACGGCCTGAAAACCTCAATACCTACTTAGTTCTTTAAAAAAAAAACAATGTTCGACATTTTCCACCACCATAGATAGGTAAGACGTAATTTGTTTTGAGACTTATTTCCGGAAATCAAGGGATAAGAGTGCGCGAGCGCAACAACAAGTTATGACGTGTCGTAACGTGATTGGTGCAACGATAGGGTATCTACGGAATGTTCGGTTGCATTCAAACGTACTTCAGTGTTCTATTACCCACCATAATAGACGCACTACCCCCACACATTCATTACTTACTTATTTGTTATTTTGTATTTGTGAAAATGTTTGAAAATTTAGTGACAAACCTTGATCTTTTCGTTATTTAAAAAAAACAGTGGCAGTATTAAAAATAATGACAGTTTGTGTAGTATGATACTTCATCTCAGAGATGCGACATTTGTAAAGCCACTCCAACAGAGATGAATAATTTGCCCTCAATTGTATCAAAACCGACCGATCCAGATCTCTGTAAATACGGATTGTCATCATTGCATACCTGGATACGAATGATGGAATGCATTCTGCATATAGCCTACAGATTAACGATACAGACATGGACAGTAAAGGGAGACAACATGTGCATCATGGAAAGAAGAAAGAAAGACATACAAGACGCTTTTAAAAATAGAATGGGACTTCTGATTGATGTTGTTAAACAAGGGCACGGCTCCACGAATGACGGAAATACTGCTAGAAGATTTTTTGCAAATCTAAACATGACTGCCGAGATAACTGGTGTTAGTGAAGAATTAATAAGGCGATTTGCAATCATTTTAGAGGCAATTTCATCAGGTTACCACATTGACACAGCGAAATTTCACGAATATGCTCAAGTGACCATGCAACTATATTTGGAATTATATAGCTGGTATTATATGCCTTCAAGTGTTCATAAAGTTCTTATGCATGGTGCAGCTATTATTGAAAGTTTTGGTCTAATACCAATTGGACAGCTATCTGAAGAAGCTGCTGAAGCTAGAAATAAAGACTTTCGTAGGTACCGCCAACACCATTCCAGGAAATGCAGTAGAAAAACTACAAATGAAGACATTTTAAATAATTTATTGACCAGCTCTGATCCACTCATCTCAGCGAAACGTCACGAACTTCGCAGAAAACATAAAACTTTGTCAGTAGAAGCACAAAGTTTATTAGTAATTGAACAAGCGGAAACATTTGATGATGACGAATACGAAAATTTTGCATTCGTTAATGTGGATACCCTTGACAGTGATTAAATTAAAACAGTGCAGTGGCCAGTAGTAATTGTGATTTTTACTTATTTATTTATTTATTTTATTAGTCCTTAGTGGATTAGGCCTAAAGGGGAGACCACTACATAAAAAAAAACGCGCCTAGTTCTTAACCTCTATGGTGGTGTGGAATAGAGAACAAAATTTGAAATTGCGACCAAATCGCAGAAAATCGCAACCCAAGAATAGGCGCTAAAATAGGACAAATATACGTACTATGCATACGTAGAGTCAATTCTTTGAGAAAATTTGAGAATTTCGAGATTTTCACATTTTTTTCTTTTGCTTCATACAAAAATTACTTTGGATATTTATAACTCCGAAAATACTAAGTTATCTGAACGACCCTCATAGAAATAATTACTTATAATCGATAGATAAATCCAACACAATATTTAAAATTTCAGAAAAAGAAACTTTTTTTTTTTAAATGCAAAGTCCTTTACCGGCCCGTTTCAGCCCACTGTGCGCCGGTGCCGTGCCGTAGGTCGGGCATAGTGTCGATGTCCGCGCAATGTCACCCCGCGCCGAGATATTCGGCCCCCACCCCGCCCGCTCCCACACCCTGGCTCGCCTTGTTCGCATCATTTCCGATCCGCAATTTTGTGGCCTCTCTGGTTTTGGTTCGCTTTTTGCAACTTCCTCGAGCTGGATGGAATCTGCTTCGACTTCGATCTTTTAAACCTTTTCTTTTGGACTGGCTATCAAGTCTTAACTTGATAGCCACTTATCTTGTGCTATGTACCTACATTTTTCGGGCAGTCGCGCGATATTAGACATGTGTGTAAAAATGCTGAACCGCAGGCCTCTGTTGGGGTAGGTCGTCCTTATATAACGGCCACGCGGCATCGGCAGGTGCTTGCAAATCTAGCGATCGTCCGCGTGATATTGGGCGATGTCGGTCGTCGACCTCTCGCTATCTGCGTTATTTAGCCCGGCTGAATGTCGGCGCAATGTCGAAATTCACTCGAGTTCACGGACCGAGGCGCGAGACGCGTTCCTCACCCAACTGTGTTGTTCCACCGAATTTTTATAGACACTTACACGCACATTGTAGATAGTATCGATTCTAGGTATTACTATTCTAATTGTGGGCTTGTGCATGTAAATATCATAATTACATACACATACAGCGTTATACTGTCTACTAGGGCGACCTGTCCTTTTAATTGTAGGCACCTCCAGTATTGACTGTTATTACAAAAGAAAAGCATCATAAAAGGAGATTACGAACAATATGTGCCTAGGATTTGAACATATTCCCACTGCTCCAGTGAAGTTTAGGTCCGTTCGCAATGTAGGTGTAGCCGTATACCTACACGACACATATGCTTCCAGACTTCTCGTTCAAGGCTAGACATAGCAGATGCCATGCGATACCCCATAGCATGGCATAGTATACCGTTGCTCGCACTCGGTCTCTGGGCTGCGGGTCGCGACGACCTCGGTCGCGCGGAAACCGCGCCGCGGTCAAGGCCGATGTCTAGACGCACCCCCCGCCCGCGCATCCCTGCCCCCCTAACCTCCTCCCCACCCTACCGACCCAGACTACACCTTTATACTACCTATTTTTACTTCTACTCCCTAATTTTCCTGGGCAAAGCTTCACAGCTCTCTGGAACCTGACCTGCCTAAACATCACATGCTATCTGTTACAATGGTTACACATCTCCGCTTGAGATAGGTTAAGATCAGATACAGTCATACAGTATAATGACGAATTCCGAATTTGAATATCTAAAAAAAACATGTCGCGTTTATGTTTTCAGCTAGTTCTTTTTTCTGGCGTGCCCCCAAACTATTATTGGGTAAGAATATTTTATGAATGCGTTAGTGGTCGTTTATTAAAGAATTTCGACGACATCAGAGCTTGTGGAAGTTCATTATTTAAGTTCTTTGGTCCTTCAGAACTATTCAGGAGTAGAGTAGAACCCATTGCGTCATAAAACAATTTAGGAAAAGCCATAGATGTAGCAGAAAAGTGGTTTATGTATTTATTTACGTCAACCCTGCCAATTCGTAAAAAACAGCGGAAAATTGAGGTGGTAGAGGTTCTTTGAAAGCATGGATTTGCTTTAAAATTATCTGAAACGAAATAAAGAAAACACTCGGGAGAGTTTTAGATCTAAATAAAGTTCCGTTTGGCCTTGCTCTTGAATCTTTTTATTAAATGCGTCGAAAAAACGTGGTATGATGTAATCAACTCGAGCAACCAACACTGGCTGGACTGGCCAGAGTTTATTCTAACGTTAGACGCACTGCCGAAACAAGTACTTTTATTATGATGAGACAACTATACATATTAATTTACTTATGTCTTTTGTATTATACAGTAGTGATCTAACGACTTACATTTGAACCCGGTCTGAACTCTCCGGGTGAAGGGTAAGGAAAGGCATGGCCCACTTTTTTCTGTAGGGCAAATATGGAGCCAGTTTTCGTTCGGGCTTTTATCCTTAGATCAATAATGTTCCTTGAATAGAAAAAGCCCATATTTCATTTGAAGTTTTCAAAGTCTGCTTGATTATTCTTGGGTCTGAAAGAAACGTGCTATGTGTTCGAGAAACTTCACCTGTCAGTCAGTTTCTTTTTAATATTTAGAACTTCAATCCAGACTTGAACTCATGAAGAATATTCATGAACAAGGCTTTTTGTTCCAAATTTTGTGCACCTATCGAGACTTGAAGCTCGGTGTAGTTTTCAGACCTACCACAAAGACAGCATTATGAGCTAAGGATGCATCTGTGCAAACTTCGTGATCATTTACTTGCACAACTACATAAGTACCACCGACGATTTCGTATGTGTTGTGAATTTTTATCACAATGACACTGTAGAATGCGTTAGCGCAGTTATCAAGTACTAAAATAAGATATGATAGATAACGCACGGAAAATTACTACACGTAGCGAGTGTTCGGTTCTATGTTGAGGTAGGTCCGGGTTGCGAAGAATTGCCGACAAGCTGTCCAAAGCGTTTTTGTGAACTCTATTGAGCGTTCGTGACGCTAAGTCACAAGATTAGATACAGGCTTTGAAGTTATTAATCGCTTATGTTTTTATGATTTGATGTTATTACTATACGTTATCTTTCTAGCTAATTGGTCTTTAAAAAGTGGGCCGGTTAGTTTTTCTCATGCAAACATGATGTCGTTTGGGCGTTGAGGTGGCCACATTCATAAACGGTTATATGTTAGATTAGGTCGCAAGGTTATCTGTATCTTATTGACATTTTTCTTAAAGAATTAATATGTACTAATCTTTAGGTAGAGGAAGTAAGTTTTTGGTCTTTGCTGAGCATGACTGTAACCGTCTGACTTTCAGTGTCTAAGTATTGTCACTCATTTAGTGAGATATTCTTTCAGTTATTTCAAGCTATTGTATAATTCGTTCTATATATAGTTCTTTTGTATAATACATAATCGTGCAAAACAATGGCAAAAACATGAGTGCTTTGTGTTTGGTTTTATCGGGGCCTGTAATGTGTGTTTTTGTTGAGCCTGGGAGGAGTGTGAGGTTGCCGGTGCCCCAATTTGTAACACAAGACGGTGCGAGCCTGCCTCAACGTCGGCGTAGTTACGAACGCGGTTTGGCGGTCGCCCGGCCGCCTGCTCTATTCGAAATGACGTTTATCTACAAAGGTGAAACCACGGACGCACGGTCGCTGAACTCAACCGCGTATTATGAATACCTACCTATTTTGTGCCAACACATAAATAGCATTGTGGCGCAGTTAGGAATCAGGTGTTGTTCGAATAAAACTTTTTTTTTTCATTCGATTGTTATACAATTTAAATAATTGTGTTCGCAATACTTTCTGCCATGTTATGAAATGTCTTCATGCAATTTCGCACTTTTGAGGTGGCTTTTAAAGACCTTTCTGCTTGAATTGTTGAGGGTTTAACCCGGATCTTGAGCCTTTGAATACTGCACGTCACTTTTAATCTTACATGCTATATTGCTTTCCCGTGTTAAGGACGACATTATCGTGTAGGGTTAATACTGAGTATGTCAAACCAATGGATGTAAGCCATGATGATGTAATGTGCTTACCGCCTACGCTTTTGGAAGACCTTTATTAGTACTTATACTATTTGAGGCCCAAATCCTGGAGGCGTGGAATATTGATTTGAATTGTTTGCTCTCAGATCTTGAGACATTCGAGCTCAATTATCCGCAATCAATCCTTGTATAAGTCTGTTCGATTAATCTTAGGTTGATATTATGGAGTAATCGATTTATTTCTAGAATTATTGTCATCCATTTTGGTGCATAACAGGTTTTTAATTCGTTTTCTATGTTGTTATTTAATAAAACAAAAGGTTTAGGTGTGTTATTTATTGCGTTCTTGTTTTTAAAAGATTGGTAATTGAATAATTAAACTTGACAAATTATTGTTGGCGAAAAAATATGATGGCAGGAATTATTAGTAGCTTCATCCAGTCCACCAGTACCTAGTTGCTTGCTTCTGTCGGCTGCTGGTTATTTTGTAGTTCCTCGCCAATATTGAAGTTGCTCCACCGATACGACCACTTTTTTGAGCCATATCTATCTACTGTATAATTCATCTTGTGTTGACTTTTCACCTCCATTACTAGTCCTAAACTTCTGGAAATGATTACGAATTGCAAGACCTCCGATGTTATTCTTGTATCTTACATCATGCTCATATCTTTTATTTACTTTTGGTATATTTATTATGTCTTTATTGTCTATGCCCAACTCTGGGCTACGATAAGCCGAGTTCATTGATTGATACTTAGTTATTTTAAAAACAACTTTTGCTATCTCTTTTCCCTAAGTTTATCACAGGTTTAACCCAAAAAGTTGATCAATTAATACTGGCTACGCATTTTACAATTTGGCGAATAAATTGTGTCTAGACTTTCCTGTCAAACGCTTTATCAAATAACAATGACTTGCTTTTGGTATAAACTGAGTCACGCCTTACTGACCTACCCTATCCAGTAGCGTATAGTCAAAACAGACCATTTGTTTAGTCGGCTAATGGTAATATGTATGTATTGTGCTTACGTAAGTATATAAATAAAAAATACTTATCTGTCTGCGTCTGCGACTCAATTTATTCGATTAATTATTGGAATTTGAAAAAGGATTTGGAAAGGTTGGTTTGTTTTTGTAAACAGGTTTCGTATTTTTAAATCGTGTTTAATCATCGGCATCATACAGCGGCAGTTTTCCGATTTCTTGAAAGAGGAAAATCTTACATTTGAAGTTTATTTTATAGATTTTTGTTAATAATTCAAATTACCTATATCTGCACACAAATGTTCACTAACACCTTTACATTTTTATGCGATTTACCAAAATAAGCTTGAAGAATAAAAAAAAAGACAGCCATTTTGTTTTTCCACGCCCCACCACGTGGTTGTAACACGAAGTCTGGGCGATACATTATGTAGGCGGGATTTTACATAATGTTAAATTGAGTGCAGTCATTTAGAACCACAGACGAGCCTCTTTCTCGTTGATTATAGGGAATATGTAACTAAGTTCCTTTACATAAGTGCATGTGCCTAACTAAATTAATTGGTCAGTGTTGCCAGTAGAATAAAACATTGGCTCCAAATCACTGACTGGGACGTGTGCAAAGGATGTTCACAGAATAATTTGGTCGGTACTAGAAGGCATTTTGAAGGTGGTTTCTCTAAACCTATTGTCTTGGTGGAGTAGCATTCTTGTCACATCTATATATTATACTATAAAAGCTGAGGAGTTTGTTTGAATGCGCTAATCTCGGAAACCAGTCTGAGATGAAAAAATATTTTTACATTTTGGTAACCCAATTCTAGAATTACGCTGCTACTCTTAAGAGCCGAGCAAAGCACGGGAAAATCGCGTCCTTTCTTAGACTTCCCCGTACCACCCACACGGGGGGCCAAGTATGGACGCGGAAGAAGCTAGCTGGTTTATTAAAGAGGGTGTAGTTATGGTTTTTACTTGACTCAAGCTTGATTTATAATTAGTATCTATTTATATTTACTAGTCAAGTAGAAAAGAATAGTCTAGGGTTATCCGGCTATTCAGAAAATGGTAATTTGCTGTTGAAAGTGTTAAAAATTAAACTACTCTGAAACACCGACTGTTAGAAGTGAAAACAAAAACAAGGTAGGTAATTGGAAACATAAATGTAGAGGTTTTTCCTTTATTTCCATTACATACATACAATTTACATTTTCAAATATTATATTTCAGAAAAGTCATTTAAAGATACTTAAGAAACGTTGTAGTCCATCGGGATCGGGAACATTACTTTATTTTATACATACGTAGGTAAATCCCCGCTTTCTTCAAACCTTATCTAGGCCCTGGTAAGTAAATCCAATAATAAGTAAATAAATGAATCCGATTGTCATGTTGGGGTAGGTTAGGTATGTCGCCTATGAGTCGTTGAATAAAAACACTCGAGATCAGATTCGACTGAATATTTCAGCTTACTTGAAGTTACGTGAAGTTCATCAAAACAGTATTGTGTTCTTTCAGTAAGATTTTCATCATCATCATTTCCAGGGGTGCGGATTGTTCGAAAGTGATACCGCGGCCCCTGGCACACAGGCAACTGGGGGAACATGGGTGGGTTTTAGTCAGTAAAAGTCTGACACGCCCTCCCGCTCCACCCAGAGCGGGAGAAGTTATTTGGTGATTTCCGACCCAAAAAAAAAAACATCATTTCAGGCGAAAGACGTCCACTGCTGGACATAGGCCTCCCCCAAGCAGTGCCACTTCCACCGTTTCTATGCGACTCGCATCCAGCAGATTCCTGTGGCGGACCAAATTTTCATGTGTACTTGTAACTGCAAACTTTTCAGAGTCAAAAATGACATGGGCATTTGATTTTTTGACTCTGGAAAAGTATCAACAACCAAAGTCACCAAGTCGCTTGTTCAATTCCTTGGGCTGTATTTTTGGAAGTTACTAGTCCATTTTCTTCGTCAGCTCGGGATTTTCAGGCTGTTGAGCCCAGAAACGGTCCTGTTATCAGTACCCAACCAATAAGACACCCTCGGAGCTATATCTTGCGACCCGTCTGGCAATAAATTATTGCCAGACGTACTTACCAAGCATACCTTCATTATAAAACAGACGGTTAATTAGTAATGCATGAGTAGGTACTAGATATAGGTAGTCACCTACTTACGTTGCATCACGATCATTATCACATGCATAGAGCAATGTCATGAGTGCGTTGAACTCACACTTGCATCCTTGAACACTTTTTTTGTACCTACTTATCTTTTGATAATTTTGTTTTTTTCAATACTCTGTTTAAATAAAGATAGACGATGTTATTCACGTGTCCCGCCGCTCATTCTGCGAACGAATGAGTAACGCCGCCATTTTTTTTTTTGCTATTTAAAAATGGAATGGTGCTCACTGAAATAGCCATTGGTGTATCTCGATGGTTTTTGTTTTGGGCAACATTGATAGCCTGATTTACTTAGTTGTCAAATGTTACAGTAGAAAAAAATGATGACGATTGCGTAGCGTGACGTCAAATGATATATCTAATAACGATTTTATCACGCGTCGAATAAAAGGAAAGTTGTGCAGGTCAGGAATCGGGGCGGCTCGTAACGTATCGAACATTATTGTCAGGTTATAAAAAAAAAAAAGATAGCAAGATTAATTAAAAAGCTTAATATTACATTACTTGATATTCAGAGACTTACCCTAAATCGGGATGGTGTCATCAGAGAAAGGGAGGAAGAGCTCCTATTAAAAAACACATCACCTGAATATGGGGCCCTAAATATCGTTTAGTGTACCTAATAGGGGCTTAAAATACCTATGCTGTTTAGGTTTATACAAATTATTACTTATACATTTTTCAGTTTAAAAAAATATGAGTAGGACTACAAAGACGTGAACCACTTCACATTTCATTTCGAAAACCGACGAAACATTTTAAGAAGAGGGTTTCAGAATCATTATTGTACCTATTGAATCTATGGTATTGGTAACATCGATGTCCATGCCACCCTGTAGACGAATCCTCGTGGAGGCGATCGGCGCAGCAATCTCTCGCGTCCGGCCCTGGTGCAGGCCATGGTACGGAGCGAGAGTGCATGGGTAGCCGTCACCTCCTTCTGCGAAGCAGTAATGCTCGCGAAGAGGGAGGCGGCGCACGTGAGGGAGAGGCAGTATATGCGCCCTCACGGCCTTAGTCGCTGCAGGAGACGCCCTGGGTGCCGCAATCCCAGGCTGATTCCCGGCCACTGGAGGCGCGGGCTTGCGGACGGCGAATAATGGGTAGCTCGCTGTCGGATAAGGACCAAGCTCGGGTTGACGGCGCGTTGTGTATCACGCGCGCCTCATAGAGATGTCAGCACCAACTGGTGGGGTCCGCAAGGGCAGATGCCTGCCAGGGGTGCGAATTATTCGAAAGAGATACCGTGGCTCCTGGCACACAAGCAACTGAGGGAACACGGGTGTGTTATAGTCAGTAAAAGTCTGACACGCCCTCCTGCTCCACCCAGAGCGGGAGAAGTTATTTCATAATTTCCCACCCAAAAAACAAAAAAAAACCCTGTAAACGAAAGGCAAGGTGCATTTGACATCTTTTAAGCCTGAATCCCTCCATGTGATAAGCATTAGTCTCTTCTTTATATTGCGCCATATTGAATAATGTGCCTTTGCGCTTCGTATTACTTAATATTTCCAGACATCTTTACAATGTCATACGACCCACTAGCTTCCAGTCTAGCCTACATATCAAAATCTTGGTAGCAACGTTGGTAACCTACATCGATTCAAATTCGAAGGTCCCGAAATTCAGAAATTATATTGTCTTTATTCCATCGGGGTAACACTAACAGTAGGATTGCCTGTCATTTTGACGGTTCATCAACATTCATTGCGTTATTTATGTTGTTGAGGAGGCAATATTTTTTTACATAATGAAGCAATGGATTAGCAATATCTTTCAAAACTATTCAGATTCTGATTGTGTGTGTTACGCAATTAGTACTGGTTGTGATGCACATTATCTTCTTTTTCGGCATTTTATTTATAACTGGTTTTTGTGTAATCTGTGTTTCATTTGTCACTTATGTACTTAATACGTATCTACATAATTACATAAGGCCAAAATAACTTCATATGATATTTTACCTGATTGATGATGATGATGATATTTTACCGGCCTGTTGAATGGGTTTTCTTAATTTTTGTTGATTTCCTCTTTATTTTCTTTATTCTCGATGTAGGTTATCCTTATCAGTGATGTTTACAAAACGTCTGATTTTGATTAAGTTCTTATTGATATTTTATTAGGTACGAATTCTATTTCATTCTCGTTGTTCCGTTACAGTGTACCATCTTCATCTTCACCTACATCCTTATAACCTTCATACTATGTGGGAACGCCAGATATTCCCAAATCATTAGCACAAATGATTTTATTGACCGTTTCCTTTCCATTCATACTTACTTCTATCTTGCACCATTGAAATAATTTGATTAAAAAATTTGCTAGAATGAGAACATGCCAATAGCCTGATCACTTCAATCAAATACTTACGGTTGGTCCTGGGATTTCCTGTAATTGGTAGAAGCTTAGTAATTTTTAAAATTCTGTAAAATTCGTAAGACTGTTGACATTAGGCAAACAAAAGAAACTACAGCTCTCACTCGGGGACGAACTGGCAACACTGCCCGAGTGACTTGTCAAATTTTTGCTCCGTATTTTAAAATAGTTTTATTTAATTTTTAAGTGTAATTAAGGTGTAATATTATAACTAAATGTAAAATAACTAAATAAATACTGAGGATTATTGTTTTCCTGCAAAAATATGAAGTAAAACACAGTGTTTGGTTACACACCAATACCGGTAACCTATTACGAACAGCTGTTAAAAGCTGCGGATTAAAAAAGGGGGAGTATTGTTTATTTTTATTCTTTAGCTAGCACACAATCATAACTTAGCCTCATTAACATATTCATTGAAACTTAGTATCACGAATTTTGGTTAAATTGGCACCCGGCATTGGGTCTTAGTCCCCTTGTTTACCTAAATCATCAAAACTTATTGTCGTGTAATATCAAAATACTGCAATTATAATAGTGTTATATTGTAGATAACGACAGTAACGTTGACCATCGTTTTTTGTTTTTAAATTGCAATCTTTATGCAATAAGTACTTGATTTTTATTCTATTTTTTTTTTCTGGGTACCCACATAAGCAAAAGTAAAATTATAAGAATATAGAATCAATTAAACTTTGTCCTTGATCGTATAATATCAGTTGCATTTCAATTAGATTCAGCACCCTACCTCATTTACCTAAAAGCAATACTTAACTTCTCTTATTTTTCCTTTCATTTCTAGCTCACCCTTTTGTTTTGCTGTCTAATTAGTTCTCACCGTTTCTATCATTCTACTTTCAGTACTTATTCCTGAAACCATGCCTGTGATGACCCGTAAGGCTGCGGCTCAAGAGTTGGAGCTTAAATTAAAAACGACCCTTCAAGATCTTAAGGCTTCTAACAGTAAATGTGATCAGCTGTTAAATGAAATAGATGATAGTGAGAAGGAAGTCGAGAAGATCGTTTTTAAAAATACAAGCTTGAAGCAGGAGCTAGTAGACCTGCATCAAAAATATCTGGATGTTGTCGATGATCGGGACAAACTGCGATTGGTCACGGATGGTTTCAGTAACTGCAGTAACTTATATGAGGAGGCTTTGTGTAAGGTTAGGGACCTAGAAGAGGAATTAATTCATGCAAATATTCGAATTAATAAGTTGCAGCAGCAAAAAGAATGTACTCAGGTGAAGGAAACCAATAACTTGTATCATGAACTATTTAAAACTAATTGTAACCCTCATTCCTTAGTAACAATAGACCTAACTGAAGATTCTATATTGAAACATAATAATAGTAGCTATAAAGTAAGTCAAAATAAAATTAAGAAATATGCTAAACTAAATAAAATCATAAATAGATGCAATAAATTCAAGAAACAACAAAAACACAGTTCCAATAATATTAAACTAAGGAAAGAACGTGTTTGTCTAGTACAAAAATTGAAAAATTATGAATTGAAGTTAGAAGATAGTAAAAACATTTATCAATTTGACACTCAAAGATTACAGGCTGAAATTGAGGTACTTGAAGAGTCACTACATTCACTTTATATTAAGTATGTGAGCTCTCAAAAACAAATAAATGAACACATCCTTGCTGCAAATGAGTTAGTGCAAATGTGTAATGATGACCCAGCTAGAGTGGACCCGATGACTCTAGGCTCTAATCTGTGTTCTTGTCAAAGGGAATCCAACCTTGAGAATCTCCAACCTGAGGTAACGGAGGACCCGTCCCGGTCTGGAGTGGCTCGAGACTGTTTTACCATCCAAGATACACCACAGGATGTACAAGGTTCGTCGCAAGTAGCACAGACAGAAACTTGTGGCCACGCCTGTTCTAGTAAAAATTGTTATTGTTCTATTATGTTTTCAGACAGTTTAGGGAGAGGGTTAGGTAAATTATTGCGTAACAACCTGAGTCAATCTGCTGTTAATTATTGTATGCCAAGTAAATCCTACAAAGAGATAATGTCATCAATAATTGGGAATAATTATGATCCAAAGGCCATTATTTCTGTATTAGTAGGTAATAGTACTAATGTAAAACAAGATGACATTACTGATAGTGTTACTGAAATCTTGAAGATTAACTGTCAGAAAATAATATTGTGTGCTTTTCCATACTTTGAGCACTTGTCAAGTAGGCAAAATCTTAATATACATATGCTAAATAACCATATGCATTTATTAGCTAATTGCTATAGTGACAAACTTATATTTTTTGACACCAACACTTTTGTTGAGAAATTAAAATCGACTAGGGATACTGCGTATCTGCCTATTAGTTTTAGACGTCAAATAGCATGGCTATTAGCTTTTAATATAAACTCAGACATAAGTAGTATGTCGAAGTCTACTGTAATTAGCACCACAAAAATTAGTAATAATACTAATATTAAGGTGGTTAGTGATACCAATTTAAACTAGTCAGTAAGACAACAGAAGGTACCAGTAACAATGTTTTTAATCTCACCACCAACAAGGTATCTTCTGGCATTCAATTACTTAATTGTAAAAAAGGGGCTAAGCAGAATTCCTTGAAATTATTTCATCAAAATATTCAGGGGTTTTCTTCCAAACAATTGGAAATTGAATTGTTTTTAGAAAAAACAATGTTTGATATTATTTGTATAACTGAACACTGGTTGAAAGATTATGAAATGTTAATTAATTATGAGAACTATAGTGTGGGCAGCTGTTTTAACCGAAAATCCATGCTTCGTGGAGGTTCACTGATCTTAATTAAAAATTGTATAAAATCTAAAACTCGTACAGACATAGTTAAACTATCAGTGGAACATAGCATTGAACTGTCCTGTGTTGAGCTAGATAAGCATTGTATAGTGTGCGTTTACAGACCTCCTAATTATCAAAACTACTCTATATTTGAGTCGGTAATGGAAGATGTTTTGGCGAAACTTGCAACTGGTAATAAATCAGTAATTATTTGTGGGGACTTCAATATTAATATTTTGGAAAATAATTCAAATAGTAGCAGATTGATAAGCCTCTTTAAATCATTCAATCTTTCAAATGTGTTTTTGGAACCTACGCGAGTAACTACGGCTACTGCTACATGTATTGATAATGTTTTTTGTGACTGCAACTATTTAGATAAAGCCATTGTAAATTATCTCCCTTCTGATCACAGCGGTCAAACCGTTACTTTTGAGTCCAACACACCAATTCAAAAAGTACAGATACAAACTAGACCAATAACATCGGGTAATTTAAATAAGTTTAATAGCACTTTAATTAGCAAGTTAAGTGTTCAGGGCCTAAATGTGAATAATGGTAATATTTTGTATAAAGAATTCTTTTCATTAGTACAAACAGAGTTCAATCACTTTTTTAAGCAGAAATCCAAAACTATTTGCCCTAAATTTTTATTTAGTGACTGGGCAACTAAAGGCATCAGGAAAAGTAGAGAAAGATTATTTGAATTGTATGGCCTTAAGCCGTATATTAACACAGAAACTTTTACTAAGTATGTTGCTACTTACTCTAAAACTTTTAAAAATATCTGCAAAGTAGCTAAAGCTTCATTCATTAGCCACAAGGTTAAATCAGCAGATAATAAAATTAAGGCAGTTTGGAAAATTATAAACAATGAAACGAACCGAAGTAAAAGCCTTAATAATGATTACGCACTGAACACTTCCCGCGGTCTCATTAGCGATAACATCGATGTTGCTCAGGAATTTGCAACTTTCTTTACCAACATTCCTATTAAAACTACAGAAACTTTAAATTCTTCGCCCGCACTTGCTATAGATTTATTAAGACGGAACGTTGCAGCCTGTCCTGTGGAATTCAAATTTAAACATATTAACCCTGTGGTCGTTGTAAAGACATTTAAGCAACTTAAGATCAAAATTACCGAAGATCTGTGGGGCATGTCTACTAAAGTATGTCAATCCATTATTGAGACAATTGCACCCTATTTGGCTTTAATATTTAATTTGTGTGTAGATCAAGGGGTGTTCCCGGATTTAATGAAGTATAGTAAAGTTATTCCACTCTTCAAATCTGGCGACAGTAAAGATACTAATAATTATAGACCCGTGTCGATTTTGCCAGTTTTCAGCAAGGTGTTTGAAAAAGTTATGTTAAATCAAATGCTCAATCATTTTAATCGTAATAACATCCTACACGATCAACAGTATGGTTTCACCAGAGGACGTTGCACAACCGACGCCGGTGTCACGTTATTAAAACACATCTTTACCGCATGGGAAGAGGCGCAAGATGCAATTGGTATCTTTTGCGACCTATCCAAGGCGTTTGATTGCGTCAATCACGAAACACTTCTCTTGAAACTTGGGCATTACGGACTGGGTGAACTTGCGCTTAGCTTGGTAAAATCGTACTTGAATGATAGACTGCAGCAAGTTCAAATAAACGGTGTGAATTCCTTGGGCTTAAAAGTCAAAATGGGTGTACCGCAGGGCTCAATATTGGGTCCGTTCCTCTTTTTAGTATATATAAATGATTTACTTAAAAACCGACTACAAATGGTGTTATTTGCTGATGACACATCACTGATTTTTAAAGTTAAGAGACATGCACAGGAGCTTGACGATGTAAATAACGCTATAGTTAAGGTCCATAATTGGTTTACTGTAAATAATTTGGTATTAAATGGAAAGAAAACTAAATGCATAAAATTCACGTTACCGAATGTTAGAAGTAGTGAATGTCACGTTGTATTGAATAAGGAGATACTAGAATTCGTCGAACAGACGGTTTTCCTGGGAATCACGCTTGACTCAAGGCTACAGTGGGGTCCTCACTTAACATCACTTGCAGGGCGGCTAAGTTCTGCCGCTTACGCTGTTTGGAAGATCCGTCAATTAACAGACGTGGATACCGCGAGACTGGTCTATTTTAGTTACTTTCATAGCATCATGTCTTACGGTATTTTGCTATGGGGACGTGCTGCGGATATTGAGTCGATCTTCATTCTGCAAAAGAGGGCTGTCAGGGCCATCTACAACCTACGCAGACGCGAATCTCTTAGGGAACTGTTCAAAACAATTAACATCATGACGGTACCTTGTCAATATATCTTTGAAAACATTATGTACGTTCGTAAAAATCTACATCTGTTTAGTAAGATAAGTGACAGGCACAATTTTAATACTAGAAATAGGAACAAATTAGATCAACCACATTTCAGATTGTCTAAAGTACACACTTCTTTTATGGGGTACTGTGTAAAATGTTATAATAAAATACCAGCCGATATTCTTGAACTAAATGAAAAGAAATTTAAATTATGCATTAAACGCACACTATGTAGACAAGCATATTATAAGTTAGATGATTACATTGTTGATAAAAATGCTTGGCTTAATGCTGGTCCGACTCCACAGGCACCTGGGCTTGCTATTTAAAATTTTCATATTTGGAAGAGATGCTTCCCTTTTTTGTTTTCTGACATTATGAACATTTCTGTTCCTATTATTTTTATTTTCTGACATTACGAATAAGTTTTTGTTTTGACTGAATTAAGTATTATTTATAAAAAATTCAAAAGATATTAAATATTTTTCTTTCTTTTTGGAAATCAAATTTGATTAATTTCTCAAATACATTGCAAACTTTTTTTTTGTATAATTTAGAAGCATTTTGTTTAAACTTTGTAAATGTGAGTACCATGCATCCGTATAATAATTATATTGTTTTGATGTACGTTGACTTGAAAAAGCGTGGCAGTTGAGAGTATGTCATGCTCACTTAAATGTCTCGCTGATGGTGGCGCGTGTGTTGGATCATTCGGTTCCCTACAAAATGGTTGAGCTGGATGGTGCTGATCCACGCGTCAAGTTCGTGAACGGGCGCCGTCGGTTGAGACTGGTCATCTCCTAACTTCCATGGCTAATTTTAAATTTTATATTTAGAATTGTTTTTTTTTTACATTGTCTCACATATAGAAGCAACAAGAATAATGTTCCCAAGTTTTTGTAATACATAACATGATTAAAAAGAGTGTCCATGGAGTTTCTTGCCCGTTCTTCTCCATAGAGATCTACGTTTTGGAATGGGCAACTAGCTTCAACTTTCCAACTGGTCGACTTTTTGACAATTCAAAAGTGCCTGTAAATGGTTTAATTGAAATAAATGCTTTGAGTTTGAGTTTTGAGTTTGAGTGCTTTGTCATCTTATCATCTGCCCTGCCTTTTCCCAACATGTTGAAATCGGCTTCCAGTCTGACTGGATGCAGCTTAGCACCAGTATTTTACATGGAGCCCTCCACAGCCCAATTAC
The DNA here is from genome assembly GCA_947359405.1 of Antitype chi. NCBI lineage: Eukaryota > Metazoa > Arthropoda > Insecta > Lepidoptera > Noctuidae > Antitype > Antitype chi. Next base: position 4,267,191 of record OX375825.1, on the reverse strand, counting down.
TGGGCAACACGATACCTCTTGGTAAGACTGGTTGGAAAAAGTGCTTTGTCATCTGCAAAACATAAATCTGACATCACTTTTTTCTCACTAATAATTTATTACTGGTTCCAAAAATCATACAAAAGCATGTGCGATAAAAAAATATAAGGTGCAAATTAGGTTTACGAGTCATGACAGCTCATGATACGTATTTTTGTTGAATGTGATATGAACCTGACCTATCTCAACAAGACCTTGGGACCAACTATAATAGATGCGATGACGTCAGCGTAGGATAGCGTTACACGTAATATTGCAGAAAAATATACTGGAAACTTTAAAAAACGTTCTCGCATGCCAGTGTTTTGGGTTGTGGTGATGAAACCGGACTGGTGGTGGAAAACAATTTCGGTTTTTTGGACACTCAAGATGACGAAGAAATTTTGAAAGATGACCCATACAGTGAAATTTTCTGTCTCGTGTCTAGATATTAATGGTTTACATGTATTTGCAAAACATTATTTCTAGCCCATTCTAGGCTTTAGTCCCAAAAGATGTGGTTAAATATCGGTTAACACGAACTTCTAATAACTTAATCCACTACATGGACCCGAATACTAATTTCGAATACCTAGTTCTTCTGAAGGTACGTCAAGCGTTAATAATTATATTGTGAACCTCAAACATTACCAAACCTGGCTGTTTGTGCTTCTGACGTCAAACTAGAGGAGTAACTTATCTAATTTAGGTTAGCCTGTGTTCTTTTAAAAGTGTAATTAAAGTCTCGAAAGAACATGCGAAATCGAAGTTCTTTGGTGTTATGTCGTTCTTTTCGTCACAGTTAGAGGCGTGGAGAAGAATATGTGCGTGCGTGTGTGCGTGTGTGCGTGTGTGCGTGTGTGTGTGTGTGTGTGTGTGTGTGTGTGTGTGTGTGTGTGTGTGTGTGTGTGTGAATATGTGTGTGTGTGTGTGGGTGTTCAATAAAAAGTAATAATGGCTTATAAACTCCTTTAACAACAAAAAAGTAAATATTGGCAGGTAAAGCCCAGGCATTTGATAAAATAAAAAACTAAAAATTATTGATTTTCTTTTCTTATTTTAAAAATAGAAGTCATTTGTTTTCGTCGTGTCGGAGCGTGGTACGCAAAATGGATAAAATTGACATTCGCGCCGTTCTAAAATATCTCTGCCTGAAAAAAAATACTACTGAGCAAGTAAATCTAGACTTGAAAGGAACATTAGGGGTTGATGCTCCTCCGTATTCTACGGTTACGCCGTGGTGTGCCGAGTTTAAGAGAGGAAGAACTTTAACTAAAGGCGACCCACGCTCGGGACGCCCTACGACGGCAGTTACCGAACAAATGATAAATAATAGTTTAAAAAACTAAAAAACACGCTCTAAAAACCAAAATAAAAAAGGAAAAAATAATTTAATTTAATTAAAAAGCGTGGGGTGCTTTTTGAGGTATTTTTATAATCACTTAATGTCAAGCAACCCACGCTTACGCATAATGATTAATAATAATAACGCGGCGCGGGGCGGGGCGCGTATAAACGCAGAACAAATAAAAAAACGAGAGGGAGAGGGAGAGGGGGGAGAGGGGAGGGAGAGGGAGAGGGAGAGGGGAGGGAGAGGGAGAGGGAGAGGGAGAGGGAGAGGGAGAGGGAGAGGGAGAGAGAGAGAGAGAGAGAGAGAGAGAGAGAGAGAGAGAGAGAGAGAGAGAGAGAGAGGGAGGGAGAGGGAGAGGGGGAGAGAGAGAGAGAGAGAGAGGGAGGGAGAGAGAGGGAGGGAGAGAGAGAGAGAGAGAGACAGAGACTCCATCTCTTGTCTCTACTAGTCTTTTGACCGATACGCCTACACTTTTCATTAGAATTTCCCATCGATGTGTGGATGACGAAAAATGTTACACTTGAACTAACACTCCCGAAAGAGTGCACCGAACATATGAACTCATGAACTCTTGCCATGTTGCAGCATTATCATATCCTTGCCCAACATAGATGGATGTCCAACTTATCACTCTCTATCTGCGTAAGGATATTTTCAGTAAGTTCGACTGCAGTCTTTCCAGGTATTGGGAAGCAACCTAGAAATGATTCCTTCACTTCAGTGACATGTTCATATTGAAGGCGATCATGTCTGATTACATAACTCATCTGACCAATATGTGTTAGGTCTGGAGTACTATCGAAAATAATTCCGAAATGTTTAGCTTTTTTTATGTCGTCCAAAATGTTACTCGTCACCTCTTTCCCCAAAAGACTGATGAACTCATTTTCAATGTCTTTGGACAAATAAGAATTTACCCGTTTACTTTTTGTACTGGCGATGATAGCATGTTCAATTCTTAGCATGTGCTCTTTTAGCACTGGGTTATATTTTGACAATAGATTAACTAATTCTTTGAAATTCCCTCTATTGTCTGATGAAATCCCCTCTCTATGTTCTCTTGATTTTGGCGTGCTAGGAAAAGAATAACATCTAAAAAATGAAAAAGAAATCATCGAAAAATGCGCACGAGCGTTACGTTTTATATATGTGGAAGCTTGTAATTTAGCAAATTTTCTTGCCTACAAATGATTTTTAGTTTTGTATTAGTCTGTAAGCTTTCTATAATAATAATAATAATAAAAAAAAAAAACCCCAAAGGTGATTATGTCTAAATAAGTCCCAAATACAATTTTTCGAACGGGCAAAACCACATTGGGTATAAGGAAAACTCAAATTGTTTAGTCATTCGTTATTAGTCCGGGGTGGGAAGTAATCTTATGTCCGCAAGTGATACGCACGGAATAGAGAACACTCGTTACTTCGGCCAAACTACAGATTTCGTGCTTGTCTAGCAGATACAGTTCTACAAAATAGCCAAAATCTCAAAGTCGCTTCCATTGTTCCAGGTGCAACTGATGTCTGCGGTGAGCGGCGAGCCGATGTTGCGTCGTGTCAAGCAAGAGACAGAGCCGCCGCCGCAGTACTCTCCCCCCGAGCCTCAACCGCCGCACGCGCAGCCGCTGCACCCGCGCACAATGCCTATGATGCAGCCAGAGGTATGTGGAGACTACCTTCGACATACGATACTATAAGATGGGGAGACACGACTTGACGTATCATCGTCATTCCCATAAAAAAAAAAAAAACAAATAACCAATATTGCAAAAAAAACAATGTTGCAACAGAATAGAATAAAAAGTCACAAAAAAAAATCTTAGTACATGTTGAGAGTTGTATACTTACTACAGCTTTATAAAATAAAGGTTTTATTAGGAGTGAGGCGTATTTATCGTAACTGCTAAATATAACAGGTACCTATCTGATGATAACAGACTGTAACTGTGACAAACTAACGCATAGGTGTAGCACCTTAGTAATTAGAAAGAGAAGTACCTTCGATGTGTACCTAGAACAGGAACAGATATGCGATTTTATAGTTTGTTCCCACTTATAAAATAACAGCCTGTTATTTTGTAACAGGTTTTTGGAACTGGTATTTACTTGGAACAGGAACAGGGGGAGCAGATATGCGATTATAGCTAAATAAATAAACAAACGTAACGTAACGTAATAAATTGCAAAAACGTAAGAACATTAAAATTTCTCGGGCTTCCCTGTAATCCTCAGATTTAAGTTCGACATTAAAGGCAGTGTTTTAATGTCGAACTTAAATCTTATCATTTTAGTAAACTTTAGTAAATTTTCTCATCCAAATCGGTTTTTGAGAGTATTCTGTTTTTTTTTCCATTTTTCTCTGCTTTTTACTTAACTCTCACGAAAATGGCAAACGGGAGGACAACTTAGGCACAGCTTTACTTATAAGTATCAAAGTCTTCAACGACCTAATTCTCGACATTGAACTAACTTCATGATATCGATCAATTCTATTTCTGATCGCATTATAAGTTATTACGTGAGTTCTAATTGGATTGCCATAAGTATTACATACTTCTCAGAGCTGTCAAGAGAACGGTTTCTTTGATATCTTTTATAAGTCTTTTTCTGTTGTACAGTCAGCGTCAAAAATATCGGGATGTTCAAAATTATCTCAACAACTAAGAAAATTAGACTTTATCTCAATTGGATAAAGTTCTTGTCCGAATGACAGTTGTCCTGTACTGTCTTCATTCTGAAACATTCCTTGTGTCATTGAGTTATGATTTAATTTTGATAGTTGTTTAAATGATTTTGGACAGTCTGTTTGTCCCGATATTATTGACGCTGACTGTACTCTGATTTAATTCCAAGAAAATTAATTAGTCGTTGCCCTGGTAAAATTTTCCAATTATTATTTGTGAAAGGGTTTTGTTTAAGTACCTACCTAGCTTTTGATTGATATATTTTATAAAGCCTCATTATCAATATTATGTTGTAGTTTGCGGGGTAATTGCGTAACATACTGACAGTAGGAATGGCTTTCATTTTGACAGTTCAACAACATTCATTGCGTTGTTTACGTTGTTGAGCAGACAATTTTTTCGAACATATAATAATAATAATAATAATAATAATAATAAAATTTATTCCAAAATTACAAGGCTTAAAAATATGTACAGTTTTGCTTAAATATAACAAATAATATTTCTAAGAATTACGTGCCTGAACTAGGTAATCCTGTATTTCAGGCAAAAAGAGCTAAAATAGTCTTAAAAATTTAATAAATAATTACAAGCTGAAAATAGAAACAATTTTATAAATGTTGAGACGCTTAACTTAGTTTCAAAATTTGACAAATATTTAACATAAATATTTACTTTAACACAGTTAGTAAATTCTCTGTTTCTTCGTAAGACATACTTTGGAGAGCATCATTGAGAGTTCTCTTACAATTTGTGTAGTTCAGGGAATAAATGTTAGCTTTCGAGTTTAGTCTATTATAGAGGAGAGGACCGAGGTACAGGTAAAATTTGGATATAAAAGCATGCTTAGTTATATTTTGTGGACAGACGATATCTTTACGTCTTTTATTAGTATAATCAGTACTGTAATATAGAGCTGTGTGTTGTTTTAAAACAATGCCCATTACAAAAAGTTGTCTAACTGTTAAAACTTCACATGATTTGTATAGTAGGTTAGTAGGAAAAAGGAAAGGGCGGGAAGTAGACACTTTGAGAATCGCCCTCTGAGCTCTTTCGGTGGTTAGTAACAGTGTTTTACCCGCACCACCCCATGTGGTAATACCATAAGTTAATATCGATTGACATAGAGCAAAGTAAACTTGTCTAACAATTTTTGGATCAGCAGTATAGCGTATCTTTTTAAAAACAAATATCAACTTGCGAATTCTACTATTTAAAGCTTCTATATGTTGTTTGAACGAAAGTGTTTCATCCATTATAATACCAAGGTATTTTGTTGTTTTTACCATTTTAATTTTAGGACAAACACATTGGTTATCTGTGGGAATCGTGCAATAATGAGCATATAATGTCGAAATAGGGCCAGTTGATGTTTGCTTGCGCATTGAAAACTTAATGTAATTTGTCTTATCTGCATTTAGTGTTAGTGAATTATTTTGAAGCCATTTATTAACAACATTGAATCCGTCTTGCGCAAGCTTGAAGACATTGTTTTCTGAGTCAGCGGAAAATAGAAGGGCAGTGTCGTCAGCATAAGAAACAATTTGGCCGTGAGCTAGGTTTAGATTACAAAGATCGTTTATGTAAATCAAAAATAGCGTGGGCCCTAAAATACTTCCTTGTGGAATTCCGAAGGACGTGTTCTTTTTATCATCGCTGACGATATTACCAATCCTTACACATTGGGTACGGTCTTCTAAATAGCTCTTAAATAGTTTCAGCTGGGTGCCTCTGATACCTATGGCTTCAAGCTTGTGCAATAGAATAGGAATAGAAACCGTGTCAAAAGCTTTGGCGAGGTCCAAGAATATTCCTACTGTGTGGTTACCATTATCAAGTTCTTTTGCCAAAAAGTCAGTCAGATGGTGTACGGCATCGTCCGTTGACATTTTAGGCCTAAATCCAAACTGCCGCTTCGATAAAATTAATTTATCTTCCATGTATTTGTTAAGCCTTTTATTTATAATTTTTTCTAATATTTTAGACATTGAAGGCAGTAAGGAAATCGGTCTATAATTTGTTACTTGATCTTTGCTGCCCGACTTATAAACTGGGACAACAACAGCTTTTTTTAGGCATTCGGGAAAAAGACCTGTAGATAAACATTTTTGGAAAATATATGTTAGTGGCGGTACCAAAATGTGCCTAAACTTTTTAACAATTTTATTTGAAATGTTATCCCAGCCAACTGCACAGTCGTCTTTCAAACTCATAATTATCGTTTCTACCTCAGACTCGTCAGTGTCTAGCAACGCAAAGGATGATAAAATAGTGCTACACGCTAATGGAGTGCCTGTTAGATATTGTGAGTGGCCCCTAACGTTTTTAGCCAAGCATTTTCCCACATTCACAAAGAAATTATTTGCAATGTTCGCAGATGTTAACTGTGATGAGTGTGGTTGTAATAAACCTGAAGATGACTGATTTTGTTTCGTGTTATAAGTTACATTTTTAATAAAATTCCAGATTTTTTTGCTATTTGTACCGGCCTTTTCAAGAGCAATTTTATTGTAGTTACTTTTTACTTTTCGTATGAGATCATTACAAAAGTTACGATATCGTTTATACGACAGTTGCAAAATTAAATTATCTGGATTAGATTTCGCTTTCATATGCAGTTTATCTCTATTTTTCATGCAGCGAATGAGTCCTGTCGTGATCCATGGTTTTATGTTGTAGTTTTTGTTTTTTAGCCGAGATTCGACAGTGTTCTTGTGAATTGCATGTTGCACTTTTTTGATTAGGTACAACATACAAAACTGCGGATCAGCGGAATCGTAGACTGGGTCAAAGTCGATATTGCGTAAGTCTTCTTCAAGTTTATTTACGTTTAAAGTAGAAATTATGCGAGTGACTACTTTTGGTAATTTACAATTTAAAATAAGTAGGGTTGCACTGTGATCAGTTATTGTTGAATTAATTACAAGGGTAAGTGCAGGGAAATTCGATTTGAGTATTATATGGTCCAAGCAGGAGCCACTTTTATGTGTAGGAAGCGTGTGAGTGGGAAGCAAAGCATGGAAGGCGCATAGGTTAAGATATTCCTCAGCGGATGCGTCAGCACTTTCTGGAAGAATATTGATATTAATATCTCCAATTAAAATTATATTTTTGAAAGATGAAAGGTTCTGCAACGTGTCGTTTAGAGAGTCAGTGAAATTGTTTACATTTCTAAAAGAGGGGGGCCGATATAATGCAAGTATTGCGAATTCTGATCCAATTTTTATTAACAATCTGCTACAGTCGCGCATATTCGGTTCCTCGATAGACACATTAAGATGATTTTTTGCGTAAACTATCACCCCATCGTTCTGATTGTGGTGTATGATACTTTTGTACATATTATATCCTGGAATTAGTGGTATTTTATATTGTTTGGAAAGCCAACATTCGGTTAAAACAATAACGTCACAGTTTATGTCTAGACGTTGTAGAAAAATGCTTAAATTGTCAAAATTCTTAAAAATACTGCGAATATTTTGGGTTAGTATGGTTAGTGGACTAGTGTAGGAGGAGAGATATTTTTTACAGTGTTCAACGTCACAAGCATGGGATTCAGATACAGAGAAATTATCTATGTCATTAATTAAATTATTAATCATAATTATAACTAAAAACAATAACAAGGGCCAAAAATACGTAGTTAACGGCGCTCTTAGGCGCCTCCATAATTAATAGAATTTATATACCTCTTTTCAGCCATTAATATATGAAGTAATGGATTAGCAATATCCCTCAAAATTATTTAGATTGTGATAAATAGTATGTTACGCAATTAAGGTGCAGATTATACCAGCCTAGATTCAGCCATTCAAATTACAGTAGCGGTACAAATAAAAAATAAAAAATAAACAAAATCACATGTGTGGTTTATGTGATATTTTATATCACATAAACCTGCATAGGCACTTATGAAACGTCAGAAGCTAGGTGAACGGTTCCAATTTGTCGCTTCAAAGTCAAAGTTAAAGCATTTACTTCTTCTTGTCAGACAGTGGAGTAAAACACTCCCGAAGTTTGTATGCAAAAAATGTGGACTAGGTTCACCTTAAAAGGCACTTTTGAACGTGAACCTAGTTAGTACATTAAAATAGAATTGATTCTAGTCGCCCCTTCCAAAATGTAGTTTCCTGACAAATGACATGATTTCCATGACAATCACTAATAAATAGTCGATATTAAAATTGATGTATAATTTCAAATAATGACGAAAATATATGTCAGACATTGTAAAAAATAAAAAGAATAAAAATTTACATTGGAATTTGGGAGCAGTTAATAGACTTTCACATAGTTATGCTATTAATGAGGTACCAGACCAAGGAAGCCACATGTGCAGAAGGAATTAATGCCAAACTTCCCTGTCTTCAACGTAGTCTTTTATCTTATAATTTGCTTTTTTGATAAGGACACGTTTGATGTGAGTTTTAAACTTTCCTTCGCTAAGTTCTGTAATCGATTTTGGCAACTTGTTATAGAAGCGGAAACTGTTTATTAGAAATTACTTGCTAGTTTAAATTGATCTGAATTTTGAAATCACAATTTCATCTTTACAACGTGTATTTAGATTATGGAAATCACATCTTTTTTGTTGTTGAAAAGACCTACGTTTTTGCGAACATACAAGATATTTTCTAAGATATAAAGAGAAGAGGAGAAATCTACTCATATAAAGCTTTTCGAGCCCTAGAAATCGGCTAAAAGCAAAAAATAATAAAATAATATGTAGGTAGGCACTTAAACTTAAATCATACCTACAGCTCAACCCTACCTAATTCAATAGCTCTAACAAACATCAACCCTTCTACCTTTACCTTTTCGTAATACCAAGCTTGATTGATTTTCAAATGGCTTTGTCATTCGACCGACGCTAACGCGTGTAATTGATTTTATTTTATAACATAATATCACGTCTTTATTTACCGAAGGGCCAGGCAGAAGTGTAACTATCATACACCCACATTTCAGCAGGTTATGTTTAAGTCCCATGCAATAGTTAGTATAAGTTACTTCTAATAAAATCAGCTATCTACCAGTAAAAGGCCCGTCAAAATCGGTCCAGCCGTTTCAGAGATTAGTCGGGATAAACAGACAGACATGCAAAAAAATTAAAATAGTTTTTTTTTTAAATCACGCTTTGTTTCTCCGAAGAGTTAGGCCGAGGTGTATTTATAGTACACCCACATTTCGCCAGTTATGTTAAGGTTCCATGTAATAGGGGGCGACCCCATTGCCATCAACGGGGTACAAATCAAAATTCCAGGCTGCTACTGAGAAATTCCAGATAGAATAACCCAATAACACTGGGAATCGAACCTAGGACCTCATACTCAGCATTGGCGCTTGTGACAACTAGACTAACGGGGCAGTAGCATACTTTCATAAGCATTCAGTAAAAAGCTGTTATTTTGATATTACAAGCAAACACTTCAAGTACCTATATTTATTGGGAAATATGAAGATTAAACAAAATACAAAACATTATGCCGAATAAAAAATTTAGGTAACTCGTTGCGAGACGTAAGATAATGGCCATACAAACTTACAGGTATTTTTTTATGAAATTCGATGCGCTCTGGGGCGATGAGAAAAAATGTTCCCTTCGTTTTTCTTGTCTCACTCTCGTTAATCACAATAATCACATCGTTCGTACGTTTTTTAGCAGCACTTTATTTTAAACGGTTTAAGAAATGAATAGTAATAAACATTAAGTAATTAACGCCATTCTTTTTTTCTTACTGTTTTATGAAACTTTATTAGGTGAGCTACTGGGTTGCTCCAAGTACTCCAAGAAAGGTTTTGAATTGAGAGAGATTCGCTGACTTTACAGAACAAGTAAAATTGAAGCATACGTAAATTTCGCTTTCCTACGATTCTTACATACTCCCTTTGCCTGGTTTACGTTCAGACATCTGACGGACAATTCTCGTAATTTTACGTTCAGTCTGATCTCATTCTCAATCTGTCAAAAATATCTCGAGTTCCAATAAATTTTTGACATTTAATTTTGATTTTGAATCACGTGAATTTGCCTTCAGGTCATACACGCTGGTTGCGAGTACTACGCACCTGACCTTTCTGACAAATTGAAGCAGTGTTGCTATTAATAAAAACTAAGGATGAAAATAAAAATAAAAGCATTACAAACTCCTTTATTTATTCCAAATTGAAAACTTTCTCATTCATAGCAGTTCTTTCAATTTTACCAGTTGGACCTGGAGAGTAAGGAGGACGTCAAATTCTGCGTATCTCCGGGAGATGGCACGATTGTTGGTAACACTAGCCCAGAGCAGCAACACTGCTCGTCGACCACAGCCGCCGCTGCCAGTGGCGCTAGAGACGACGAGGCACCAAGGAGGGTGTGCCTCGTCTGTGGAGACACAGCCTCAGGGTTCCACTACGGAGTCGCCAGCTGTGAGGCCTGTAAGGCGTTTTTCAAGAGGACAATACAGGTCAGTAGGAAGGTGATAAACGTTTTTTGTTACTTTTTAAACACTAACTCACCCATCATACGTTTCAGGCTCTACATGTAATATGAAACAGTAGCAAATCATTCATTTAAACATCTTCTAGCCCTTTATATGTAAAACAGTATCGTAACTGACTGATAACTGTGTCAACGCACGGCTTAAACCACTAAAAATCAAAACACAACACATTAAGTTTGCTTGAAGGATGATACATTTTGTCCCTGAGATCTTGCTCTATTAGTCGATGTTCACAGGGCCGTAATAAAATCGCGGTGGAATTTTTTAGCGCATTGGATATACAACTCTCGGTGTTCAACCGAGCATTGAGAGTCCAACAGAGTGCATCGCAGCTCGTCCACAATCGAACAGTGTGATCCACTGTTCAATTTTCAACTCTCGGCGCTGGACATTGCGTTGAAGATCCAGTGCCCGATAAAACCCCGCCGCAATTTTATTACAGTCGAGTGTACGTCTACTCATTACTATTAATTCGTATTATTCATTACTATTAATTGCTATTATTTTAATTCCACCCTGTTACTGGGTCATTCTTCAATATATGGTGTAAACTTACATGTAGGTGAAAGAAACTCCTGTTTCGACAGAGGGCGTATCCGGAATAACATCACTAAAATAGTTTTGAACGTCGTTAGAATGCTTCTAATTTGGATCACCGCCAATTTTTATATTCTTGATAAATACTAGTCATTGGTGTCGCTATGTCTGGGACCTAGGACATCTAGATTGATATTCTAGATACCAAGTTTCAAACTGTTTGTTTGCTTTGATTTCAGTCTGTAGGCTAAAGTTTCAGGTTTCTGTAAACACACAAATCTGACTAATACACAAAGTTGTGGAGTTCTCTGTCAATATACAAATTTAACTAACGCAGTGAAAGGCTTTATTCGAGATATTTATTAGCGTTCTAAATTCGTTTGAGAAAAGTAAACTCTAGAATAATGTAATATCAGGGAAATAAATTGCTTATTCAGTTGACTATCAACTTAAATTGTGCGTATAATCGAATCATAACTGGCATTCTTTGATAATTGTATTAAATGTCTATAACACGACAAATTTACGTAGTGTTTTTTTGATATTACCTGACTTTACACATAACCTTTCAGGTATAGAAGAACTTTTCGTGTTTGAAAGAAAATATCAGAAGGCCAATTCTCGTAATTAAAAACGTTCACAATCTAGTCGCAAGTCTCATCTCAGCGACAATCAAATGTCAAAAACTTGTCAAAAATGTATGGAAATTAGAAGGTATTTTTGACCGATTGAGACTGAGATCAAAATTAGGAGAATTGCCCCTCAGATTTGTAATATATGGGTGGTATCTTCTCGACATCTCTCACATGCTCCACTAAGCATATTTTATGTAGATATTTTAAAACAGATTCTTGCCAAACGGAACAAGTGCCAGCGACTGAAATCGAATGCTTTTAAACATTTTTCAATACACCTAGTTCTAGGTGTAATGAAAAACCTCATAACTATGTAGGTACACTGACTCACATTTGCCGGCTGCTTCTGATGTAATCTCTTTCCTTGCCTGCTAGGTTTTCGTTCAAATCATGATTGAAAAAAGTATTTGAAATAATTACTTTTATACAATTTCACGAAGTCCTGTTATGTGGAACGGAATCCTAATCTTGAAACCAAAGTAATGTGTTATTTACTTTTGTTTCAAGATTACGTTTCAACCAACACTTGATGTTCTCAAGTCTTTTTATTGCTACAAGACTGCCTTATACAGAAAAAAAATACCAGTGCGCAAACGGTAACCATATATATATTCAGCAAATGATTCTAGACACCCTAGAGTAGACATTTTTCATGGATTATCAAAAAAACAAATTGCTGTTTTATAGAAAGGACAAACCCAAGAAAAAATAAATTACTTTTCTATACATTTTGACCGCGTAGGCATTATTATTTATTATACACGATTAAAATGTATGGAACAATTTTTTTTATAACTGCCGAAAAATCTCTACCCTTGCTAGGGGGTCTAGGTTCATACACTGAATTCGCGGTTACAGTTTGCGCACTGGTGGCCCTTGGTGAGTTTCTTTTCACCATCTCGATCAAACGCATCGAGCGCCCGTCACCAATCCAGGGCCAATTGAAGTGCCAAACGCGCTCGATGCGTTTGATCAACTCACACTAAGGCCTTGCGTAAAATTTTATTTTGTATTGACATTAACAATCACAGGAGACTTAACAGCAATTTATATTTGAGAAACCAAGCCTTAACAGGTGTTTTGTCTAATGGAGAATTTTTCCCAAAACTTATCATCCAACAATTTCATGTACCAGGGCAACATAGAATACACATGTCCCGCCTCAAACGAGTGCGAGATCAACAAAAGACGGCGGAAGGCTTGCCAGGCTTGTCGGTTCCGCAAGTGTTTGCGGACCGGTATGCTGCGGGAGGGGGTGCGGCTGGACCGCGTGCGGGGGGGGCGCCAGAAGTACAGGAGGGCGGCGGACGCGCCGGCTATGGCGCAGCCGAGGCCGCAGCTTGATGATATCAAGGTATGTCCTTTTATCTTATGTTGTATCACCATTTTGTTTGATTCTAAAAAGTAGTCCGCACGACGTGTTTAAGTTCTCAAAAACTATCGTTCAGTGTTCTTTAAAAAGTTAGGATTGCTATATTGAACACCGAAATTTTAACGTAGAAATCCCTAGGCATGCTATGAACGAGTGTGGTTACGATTTTTTTTCAGAAGGATGGTCCAAGTTTTTTTAAATCTGAATATTTCTGTAAGTATATCTTCAGACCATTGTATGAGTTCATACCCTGCTGAACTGAAAAATTAACTTGAAAGTGAAAATAAAAAATTCTCATGATTGATTTCTAAGACTATTCCAACCTTCCTTCTAGGTCCTGGAAGCCCTGAACTCATACGAGCCAGAACTTCTCACATGCTCAGCACCACCGGCCGGCGTCACAGAGCCCGCTGCCAAGACCCTGGCAATGTTGGCAGATCTTTACGACAGGGAACTGGTCGGAGTCATTGGATGGGCCAAACAGATCCCCGGATTCACTGAGCTACAGTTGAATGATCAGGTAACAGAATCTTCTGGAATATTAATGCACCTGTCATGTTAACTCTCCACTACCCTTGGATAACTTGGATAATTCTATCTAATTCACAACAGCAGACGTGTTTTTACCGAAAAGGAAGGAATTGTAATTTATTTGCAATAAATATGTGTGATCATATAATCTCATCGGATAGCATTTTTGATGATAAATGTAATTACAAGTTTAACATGTTCTACTTAAAGAGTTGAGCAGATGGGGTGTAATTTCTATACAAGTTTAAAAGTCACATTTAATTCGAGAATACATGTCTGCAAGAGGGTGAGCCTATTACCAATGGCTGCACAAATCCAACACTGGTTTCTATAACACACTAATTCTTTAACACTGCCTGATCTGGCGCTTGGACCCAGTATGTCACTATCAAAAAGTTTTTTTTTCAAGACATGCGTAGCAGGGTCGGTTCGCCAGCATATATAAAATAAATATAACTCATTAAGACTAGCTGTTATAAAGTATATTTTCACATGTGTCCAATATCCATCTCACAGAAAACTGGGAAAACATACCTTTTTATTTCAGTCCCACCTTCCAGTAGAAACACTATAATCTTCTCGCTAGACAAAATCCAATTCCTATTTTAAATTGAACTAGGAACAACCCAGACGCCATATTCATATTCCCATTTTAAACAAAAAAGAACGACCCTGAAATAAAACCACCGTTAACGCTGGCCTTCGACACGCGAAATAAAAACGAAATCAAATAAAGTCCCGTACACACGAAAAAATAGAATGTTCGAAATGTTAGAATGATTAAAATTATTATCATAGACAACAATAATTATGATAAAAACTACAGTCTACAAAAGTCTAGTCTTTGGCCTTGAATGCAATAAATGCATGCATTAATTCTTAGCACGTGGAAGTTAGTTTTTTGATAATTCTGGAGCTGTGTGTGTCCCAGGCTATTGTCTGGTTTTTTATGTGTGTGTCTGTGAGTAAATTAGGTTGTGTGTGTGTGCCACAGTCAAGGATTTCAATATTGGTCACTGTGAATGCATTTTGTTAAAGATTTGATTTTTGTACTATTTTCTTTTGTCTATGGTTTTGATTTTGAAATAGGAAGAGCCAGTGTTCTTTTTTAGTCTTTTTGCCTTCCACGATATTATGTCACCCGCACTGGGCCCGCGTGGTTATTTACAGCCCACTCCCACTCACAGAGCGAAGGCCCGAGTCCCAGCAGTGGGAATATTAGTTAGGCTGATTAAATGGAAGTGATGTCACTTCCTCAGATTTATTTTTGAACTGAACCATAATAAATACACTAGACTGCATTTAATTTTAAACTAAATGATCATTTCCTGTCCATTACGAGTTTTTATCAAACATTGTACATATTGAAACAGTAGGTGTATTATATCGACACCGGTTTAGTCATTTTGGCAGTTCTGTTGTATCTATACTAGCTTTTGCCCACACCTCCGTCCGCGTGGATTTTGATTATCGCGTAAACAGCCTATGTCCTTCTTCATATCCCAGGCTATATCTCTGCCAAAATTCATGACGATCGGTTCAGCGGTTTAGGCGTGAAAGCGTAACAGACAGAGTTACTTTCGCCTTTATAAGGGGGATTATAATATAAAAAAATGAAATTTGTTTGTATGTAGGGGGTAATCTCTGGAACTATAATCTTATTTGATAAAGAAAAAAATGCATTTGATAGCCCATTTCTTGAGATGATTACAGCCTATCTAACATCACGCTACGATCCTAAAAAGCAGTGTAAAAAGAAATGGTCTAAACAATCCGTTGCAGTTCAGTTAAGACGAACAATGCGAAAACATAGACCTACACGACAAGCGATTTTATGTTATAGATGCATAGATTCATCAGTTTTGATACGTTTTGTTTTATGTTGCCATCTGACATGCTCAGCTGAGGTCCTTTTGGCATTATTATCATTGTTTTATATTTCATTTATAGTTTTAAAGGTTCTTTATGCTATAATTCCATGAATAGACGCATTTTTCTTTCTTTTTATACGAAGTTGTTAAATAACAAAATTTACGAGAACGTTAACCTAGTGCTTAGAGATAGACCTCTAAAACCCTACGGTATCAGTCTAGTCAGTTGCACACGTAATATTTAATAACTCGTCTTAGCCTTAAGATGTCAGTTGTAAGGCCGTCTGAAAGATCTGTCTAGCGTTTAGTTTTTGTAAAAATCAACCTCCATGACTTTAATGTTACTGACGCGTTTAGTTTTTGTAAAATTAAACTGTATGTTTACTGTTATGAGATAAGGAAATAAAATGTGTGTATGATTGATGACTGTATGTTAGTATAGTAGCCCGCTGGGGAGTTACGCCACTTCTTCTTCCCAGCTAAAGCGGAGTGGTGAAGGGTGGGCGGGTTTGAATTTTTTCGGAATCAGATCAGTAGTTTCGAAGATAACCTCCTACATACAAACTCGCACCTCAACCCTACATATAGATCCAGGGGTGCGGGTTGTTCGAAAGAGATACCGCGGCCCCTGGCACACAGGCAACTGAGGGAACACGGGTGGGTTTTAGTCAGTAAAAGTCTGATACGCCTTCCCGCTCCACCCAGAGCGGGAGAAGTTATTTGATGATTTCCCACCCAAAAAAAAACCCTACATACCTATAGATAACAGTTTTCAGATAATATATTCAAAGTATTTAATTTGGACATGAAATCTGAATCTGCATTGTTAATTTACAATCACGGAACCATTTGTTACGTCTAAAAATAACTTTATAACTCAGTGTTACAAAAAAATACTGAATTAATTTTGCAAGCGTTTTAACTAATCTTTAGAAAAATGCAAATAGTAGTTTGCGATGGTTAACCGTACCACACTTTTTTTTAATGAAAATGCGTTGCGCTGCAGCCCGTTGCGGCTGTATTGTGCTGTTAGCTTTAGTGACCAAAAATCTACATAGTATAATCTTAAATTCATTCACTTACTGACATGCAACGCACTGGCAAAACCGCTGTGTCTAGAAGCATGCAATTTTGCAAATGAGTTCCTTGTACGAGCAGTAAGGAAGGCCTTTCGATATTTAATCGCTTTTAAATGAAAGTTCACAATGTTTGTGGATAGGACCACACACATCGTTCGTACCGTTTCTAACCTTATAAATGCCTCTCCTCAGATGCGTCTCCTGCAGAGCACGTGGGCTGAGATGTTGTCACTCATGTTGGCGTATCGGTCTATGTCGGGCGGGAGCCCGCTGCGCCTGCGCTTTGCCACAGACCTCGCGCTCGACGAGCAGCAGGCCAGGGAAATTGGAGCACATGATTTATTCACACAGGTCAGTTTTTGTTGAGGTATTTACTCGAATACTGACGTATTAGAAATAATTATTACGCTCTCAAAGTACCACAAAAACTTAATCTATGAATTACAATTATATATAAAGTTGTTTGACGGTTGTACAGCAGCACATAATAGATGATCTACCAACTCCCAAACTAAGTCAAGCTTGTATTTTGGAAGTTGGTGGTTCTTAAGATGCAGGAAACACTTAATAGAAAATTAATAAAATTTGGGAACATACATTCGCATTCTTAGCGTGTCGAATGCGATCTAAATACAGTCAGCCCAGAATTTGGCTACGACTTTAGTACTTTCAGCAGCGTCCATCAACTCCTGTAGCGTGCAGACAGCAGGACACGCTGGACAAGATATTAAGTGCCCCATTGCTTGTGGGACAGCACCGCATTTACACTCCAGAGCGGAACTTACATTGAGAAATGAATCTAACTCTCGATTTCTGGAACTAAAATCAACAACGTGTCAAAATTAAACGCACCTCCAGTGGATGTTGATAATTCAGTCATCCAATCAGTTGACATGCGTTTGCCAAGTTTTTGGTGATGCCCCAGTTGCTAGTGCAAGTTATATAGCAGTGCCCGCCCGCAGATATCCGGCGTGGCCAAGCGCCTGGAGCGCGCGGCGGCACTGCGCGAGGAGTGCTACCTCATGAAGGCGCTGGCGCTGGCCAACAGCGAGGCGCGCATCGACGAGCACGCGGCGCTGCGCCGCTTCAGGGACTCCATACTGGCGGCGCTCAATGACGCCGTGTCCGCTTTAAGGTGAGCTTGGACAGCTACATATTATTAACTTGCTCAAAAGAGGCCTTGAAGACTCCAAATAACCGCTTGAAAAAAATAATACCCAGGTTAAGCAATTAAAATTGCGCGTAACCGGGCCTCAGTCTCTACTGTGAAGTTGTCGTAAAAACTCTGTCGCCAAGAATCCGACCCAATTAGACAATTGGGTCGGATTCTTGGTCTTCATGCGGAAAGACGGTGTTGTGACTGGCAACTGCCCGACGATTGATGTCGGGACGCTGTATATATTATGCTAGTTGCGCGGTACTTGCGCGATGCAGGAATTTGCGTAGCGTTAGAGTTGGCAGATGTGGCGGCATCTACATCGCCACAGGGTTATATCGAGGAATTAATAATTATAAACATGTGTATCTAGAGTAGAGTAATCTAACAATACATAGTGATGTCGTGTGCAGGCCGTACAACGGCAACGCGGCGCTGCAGCAGTTGCTGCTAGTGCTGCCCGCACTGCGCCACGCCGACGTGGCCGTGCGCCGCTTCTGGGCCGGCGTGCATCGCGAGCGACGCGCGCCTATGAACAAGCTGTTCGTGGAGATGCTGGAAGCGTGTCTCCGGTAAGCGTACAAGGAACATAATACTCCTCCAGACCGAATTCCGGCCAGTCTCAGCGGAGACCAGCCTTCGACGCGGGAGATGTGCTAGTGCCGAGTGCGGCACTACCAGGACAGCGGCAGGACTATGGAGGTGCATGTAAACTGTATACGTTTCCTCTCCGAATGTCAATATTTTCGTTTCTTCACCTTCGGCGGAGGCGACGCGTCCCCGCGCCAAATGTACAAAACGACGGACGGATCTAGTACAAAACTTGTTACTATTTTTGTATAATATAAAATATATATATCTAGTTTTACTGTGGAAGTTTCGAGATTATTGTATGGTCGAGGAAACTATCCTCGGACTGATCGCGGGCTGCCAGCCAGTTAGTATTTTAGTGACCTGGAACGTCATTAGTTCTGTTCTGAACAGAGTTTTAGTACTGTTAGCTTTAAAGGCGATGTTTATGTTTTGTCTAAATTTCGTGGCTCTCTGCGATGGGCCCTCACTGAAGTGTTGAAGGTATCTTTTCCCCGACCGTACGAAGTACTTCTTTATGTATGTCTCGGTAAATGCGGGGGCCGTATTCGGCGCATTTATCATTAAAAAATAACATTGTTTTTATTCTGTTTGTTTTAAGTGCTAAGAGGGGAAGTTGCTTGTACTGCGTCGTATTAAAATAAACGCGCTAGTGGACCTAAAATGTTTATAGTTAAAACAATGCATCATTATGATATCAAATGGATTTCTTGTAATTTTGCTAGAATTTCTAAAGTACAAATATATACTTAGATAAGTTTTACACCTGTTTTGATAACAAACTTGTTTTCTGAAGAAAGGAGACGTAGATTGTTGCTAAGTATAATTTTAAAATATACAGCGTGGCGGACATCGACCCGCAAACTGTAACCACGAATTCAGCACATTATTCTAGACCCCTAGTATAGACATTCTTAGTCTGTTAGCCATTTAAAAAAAACTGCAAAGTCATAGAAAAAGTTTTTTTTAACAACCTTCGAAGATTATCGCGTAACAAATTTGTTGAAAAATTTACTGAATTCATAATTGCGTAGTTGCGCGTCGATGTCGGATGCCACTCTGTAGAAAATAATTCTTTAGAGCAAGAATGTTTGTCTGAACGAAAAATTTCAAACAAAATTTATTCTTATTTCTAAAGAATTAAGTCGCAGTGCAACAGCGAACCCCCATCCTAATGTACAACTGTTTTATAAAATAATGAACATATATAACAACATAGAATTTATTTAAGTAATAAATACACATAATGTAGCAATATTTACTTTATAAAGGTTATAAATGTATATTTAGAGCTGTTCCACTAACGAAAAAAACATATTTTAACAGAAATATTAGCTGTGTAGTTTGTAACGCCAGTGAATGTCTGATCCCTTTGTCGACAATACCCGGGTATTGTGAACAGTACTCTACCACAATATCCAGGCATAGTCGATCATTTAGATAGACTAGTTTGTAGTAACCCCCTATATTGGATGGATGTATTTTTAAACGCGTTAAGGCTCCTGCTGACAGGCGCGGCGCGACTACGATAGAACAATTTCCATGGATTTTTTTCTACTAAGAGTCGTGTCACGACTGTCTGCGGGGCTTTTAAGTAGAATCCTATATAGATATAACTTTAATCCTAGTTATAATTAACAAGGAGTTAGTGCCCAAACCGCAGTTAAAAATATTTTCAACTAATATAATACATATAAACTTACTATAGTGTTGTGATAGGAGTGTGTTTCTGTAAAAACTGTTGTCGCCATTGTAACATATCTGTAGGTAGTTAGTGTAATGTACCAAGTACAAGGAAAATACTCTTCAGCATAGCTATTCACAACCATTTGATACGCTTCCGTACCTAATTGAACATCAATCGTATAAAGTCCTATAAAACGTAATAAGATAGACATGTGACCCTCTCACCGAGAGAAACAGGCCTCCACTCGGTGAGAGGGTCACATATCTGCGAATTTATGGTTCTAGGGCATGCCGGTTTCCTCATGATGTTTTCCTCCACTGTTTTGAGAGCAATGGTGATGAAATAATTTACACGAAGTAAAGCGCCTGTCTGGGGTTCGAAGCAACAACCTACAACTCGTAAGTTGCAGCTGTTACTACTAGCCCACTACTGCTCGTCCTCTAAACGCTCTTCACAAATACAAACCCCTGTAAATTTTGTCAGTTTCAATCAAAGAGACGACCGCTATTCGTCCGGCAGCTGTTTGCTGTTCGGCAAGGCAAATCAGGTTATCGAGATGTGTCATTTTCGATACGATAGTCTGTCGAAAGCGTGTGAATAGCTATGCTGGACTTTAAGTTTACCCTTATTCATTAAATACGTCTATGCTCTTGTCTAAGGACAGTTATTTAGCAGTAGCACTCTTTATAGATTTTCTTGGTATTATGTTTGTCATTATATGGCGATATTCCGTAAGTTGTACGATAGTTAGCGATATAGAGCTACCTCAGTCAATCAGAATAGAATGAGACAGCTCTATATCGCTAGAAAGAGCAAACATCACAAGACCAAAAGTGCAACTGCTAAATAACCCGATCTACCTTTGTAAATAAACATGGAGCTTTTTAGCTATAGGAATTTGATATAATATGAATAAGGGAATAAGATTCGAAATACAGAAGCATCCTCCATATTAAGCACTATAGTAAAAACCTATACCTAAGTGTAACATCACAGAATTGTATTAAGTACCTAAAATATTGATTTGTAAATATAATTAATATTAAAGATATATAGTGGAACAGATAATTTCGAATACCTCAATACCTGTTACCATGAACGAGTGAATATAAAACTGTTATAAATATAAATAAGGACATGTACAGCGGTTTTGTTGATGCCAGCGCCTCTGTTGGTTAAACTCGGAACTAGCAAAGGGTCGATATTTTGAAGCTTCGTTTGAATCCGAATTTAGTATACATTTTTGTGTTTATTGTTCGTACAAAAACATATGCAATTAAATAGTTTGGAAATTAACTTCAGCATGGTTTAAATAACGGCTAAGTAGTAGCTTTATGTACAATTTATCTAAACCAATATTATACAGAGAAAAAAAAAACTTTTTTGCATGTTTGTCTGATACGCTTTCACGCTAAAACGGCTGAAATGGATTTGGATGAAATTTGGCGCACATGGGATACTTTTTATACCCATATTCCTCCGCGATTGATACTCATACGGGTAAAACCGCGGGCGCAGCTAGTGTTTCATAAAATAAGTCTTTCTAAAATGTTTTCCCTTTTATAGTTTCAGAGTTGGCCATACATAAGCTCTGGCATGAATCTTACCGTTGCCAATACAAAATGTGTGAAAATCAATGCGGAAACGACTAAAATAAGAATGAAGTTGCTTAAAATGTTGAAAGAAGAAAATCTATTCAAAACTGCACCTTATTTCGTTCGTTTGATTTTGTAAAATTGTTAGGAAATCGATAATTTTACTGATGACAAAAAGGTTGTTATGAATGGTGCATTTTTGTTGTGATTTTGCTCAAAACGATTCGATAAGTATTCGCATTCATACCACGACTAGTGATGTAGCTGTTGACGACACTAAAGGTTTTCCACACTCAATTATTTTATGGCATCTTTACTTTCAATGAGCAACTGTACCTATGAGTACTGTACTCAAATGTCTCTCAATTTCTGAACATCTGTTGCCGCCATTTAATTTAATATCAAAGCGATACAAAAGTAGAAAACGATTTGTAAAATAGTTTTAGTAATAGAGAGATATTTAAGTTTAACTAGGAAAGTAAAAATGCCATAGTTGACGGTATACATTGTAGATTTTTTCCTCAATGTGCAGAAACTGTAAAATCATAAGCAGTCGAATAGGCGAAAATCTTGAGTGATATGGTAACCCAAACGTCAGCAAAAAAAAACCTTGGATTCGCAATTTTATTTTTAATTATTTTTTTGTTTAACAGCTTAGTAGCTATTACGTTTATAATGAAGTGTGAACAAGCTAAAGGTTGTTTATACACAAATTACGAGTTTAGTGTCAAAATATGAGTAGGGTCAACTTTCAAAATGATATTTGTCGTAACATAGTTACAAAACGGAATTGTAAAAAATCAATGTGATGGCTTTAAGATTAGGAATAAGCAAATAATTTTGAAAGTTGCCGTGTTTTAGGCCGAGATAAACAAACACTGTTTAGCACATGCTTTGGCTAAGCATTACTTCTGTCACTGTCGCACAACCGACAAACTACAAATACAAGATAGAGATAGAGAACGGGGACATTGGTACATCTGTCATTTTTTCCCAATTGAACATGAACCTTAAGCTTATGCAATAAAGATGAAAATCTATCAAAGCAATTTGGCAGATTCGGGTAGCTTGATGCGCTGGCGTCTGTATTATTAGCTTGTTTTGGGAACTAGCTACGGCAGCGCCATTTTGACAGTTGCCTTCCCCATTGTTTTGTGTAATGTATTGAAAAAACAAGATGGCGGTATTCGTTCTAATTTTAAACTTGCGCCATAAGATCCTTGTACAGCTTTATCTAAGCCAAAGCGTGTGCTAAGAAGTAACGTTTATCAATCTCGGCGAGACTCGAGTATCACAGAATAAAAAAATTCTACGTATCTTAAATTCCATGTGAGTTTTAACGCGTTCTGTTGTAGTTATTCTTATGTTAAGAATATTTACTTTATTTAATAGTGTTTAATGCGTAACCGGTGGTAGTCAGGAAGCGAAGCTGTGAAGTGTGACTGTGCCAGATTATTTATAAAGTTTTTAATTATTATCGTCGTTATTATTGATCTGCGATTACTGATGTATACAATTAAGGAAATTGTGATTGTTTGGTTAGTCTGTGTTTGGGTTGGTTACTTCAAAACACGGCTTATGGATTAGGCCTTTTTAAAACACTTGAATTGATGAGTTAGAAAAAACCTGTTCATATATTTTCATCAATCTTGTATCAATTTTTCTTTTAGTTTTAATTTGATTGGCAGCTTATCACTCGCTTACATACAGACTGAAACCTGAAGTTTTGTTGATAATTTTTCTTTAAAAAATCAAAAGAATTTGTATTCGCCTTTTATAAAATTTTACTTTGTGTAAACGAACTGATTGGACTTGATGAAACATAAATTGAATTTCTATATCGTAGAACATTTTGAGTAGGTGGAGTTAGTGATATGTAATCTCAGATCAAACTAGAGAGCCCTAGGTAAACCAATATAATACCCGTGTCTTAAATTTTGTATTTAATAAATTCGTACCTTATTTCTTTACATAATGTTATTAATGTGAACCGGTCCCGGATATAAAATAAAAAAATATATAAATTGGTGACATTTTATTTTTGTATTTTTATTTGTGTTTGGTCAAGAATACCCTTTCCTCTACACAAGCTGTGCCGAAAGTAATATACCTAACAATATCATACTTGAAACCATGGCCATGTTTATAGTAGTACACAGCTCCATTAATTGGTTACCCCTCCAAAAGACGTGCGTTCAAATCCGTGCTAGACCCCGGGGGGTCTAGAATAATATGCTGAATTCATGGTTATAGTTTGCACACTGGTTAAAAACATTTCATGTATTTGGATTTGCAAAAATCTTTTTTGTTCGAAAGAGGTTTATTCCGAAATGTTCCCATTTAAATTTCATATAGATCTGATGATGGGCTTCGGAGATAGACAACGGAACTCTTCAAAAAATGATAGCAAATCAACCACGATTGCTGCTATTGCATAAATTGTGCATATTTTTTTGACCCCAAGGATGATGAAATTTCGAATTGGTGTGGGTAGGTACTATAACGAAAAAGAGAAAAATAAAACTTTTCCAAAAAAAAAACAACTGACTTGGAAAAACTTGTACTCTATTTGAAATAAGATTAGAGAATTTAAATAAACCTTTTTTACAGTCCGTTCAACTGATTTTGACTTCTAATGCGTTGGTGATAAATGGCATCTGCAGTAAACAGTTGGTATTGTAACCACTTTTTTGCTTTTAACGCCATCCTTATGCTTACGGAAAAGAAGTCAAAATCGGTTGAACGGACTGTAGGAAAGGTTTGTTTAAATTTCTAATCTTATTTCAAATGGAGTATAGATTGACATAAACAAACGAAATGTCACGTGATCTGTCATGTCGTTTCTACCTATAGACGTTAAGTGAACGTATACATCAAACGTTGTAGATATAACTTGAGGATAGGGATTAATTTTATAACGAAAACGTAATAAATTAAATTAATGAAAATACCCTCAAAAACTTACCTAGTCTATCGATTAGACAGAGACCTAAAGATGCCTTAAATTAATAGTCCAAGAGCTTTATGCTTTATGACTAACTAATTTTGACAAATATGAAGCCTTAGGTATTGAGTAGTGTCTCATGTACTTTTGATATTTTTGTGGAGTTCGCTCAGTGACACCTGCGCAGGTACCAGGTGAGAAAGGTTACTACAAATAAGAGTTACTTAACTTAACATGGCTGATTTTTAAATATATAATATATTGTAGAATATTACTCTGAAGTAATATCAAAAGTATCAGACGCTTTCCATGGACCGGAACTTTTTTCATGCCATGTAAATTTAAGTTAAGTAGGTAACTCGTATTTGTACCCATTTTGTACCTTTCTCATCTGGTACCTGCCCAGGTGTCACAGAGCGAACTTCACAAATACACAGGTATTAAAAGTACATGAGACACTACTTATTCAGAACCTAAGGCTTCATCTATGTGAAAATAAGTCATGTCATAACTCTGGGATCTCGCACTCTATATACTTGTTTGATTGTTACAGTTAACTGAAGTGGTTCTTAGCGAATTATTTAAACTATTCAAAATTTTTACTTGGTCTTGATCCCGCAGTCTTGTCGTTCACACCACATACCTATTGTTTCTCGTATTTTCGTTTCTGTGGTCGGTACGTTTACTACGTTTTTTTCCAACGTGTATAGTTGTTACACTCAGTTGTTACCAAAAAGATTTTCAGCCCTGTGGCTGTGGTCAGCTATCACAGCTAGGTTAGTGTGGATTCTCGGACATGCATTTTTTTTTATCGATGGACGGAAAAACCGCTGCTGTCAGTCAAGTAGAATTATGAATTACATGATATCTTTATCTACCCCGTACGGAATATTATGAAACGTATAAGAGGCTATGGGAGGCGCAGTTCGGGCTCGGATCGTAGAAAAAAAAAGGTAGGTATAAAGGTTTTATCTATATATCTATCTAAACCTTTATTGGTGGACTATAGAGGAAAAGTTTTTATTCAGTGCGCAAACAGTAACCATGAATTCAGCATATCATTCTAGACCCCCAGCGCAGAAACTAATCGTCAGTTATATTTAAAAAAAATCAGTTGTTTCATAGAAAAGTGCAATACCTACACGGTCAAAATGTATGGAACATTGCAATGCCGATGGTCAAAAAGAAAATCCAAAATGGCGACCATTTTTTTTTTTGTATTTTCCATCATGGGTGTCGTTTTTAGGAATGCTAAAGACGATGATGGGGTCAAAAAGAAAATCCAAGATGGCGACCAAGACAATTTACGAATTTCCCATTATGGGTGTGGTTTTCCGCGTGCTAATGCCGATGGTGGGGTCAAAATGAATATCAGAAAATTTTGTTAGCCGCGATCTTGGATTTTCTTTTTGACCCCACCATCGGCTTTAGACCCCCCCAAAAACACTGAAACCGACACCCATGATGGAAAATTCGAAAATATAGGTACTTACCTACCTAATAATGAAAGAAAAAAAAAGGTTCTGTAAAAAACTACGACGAACACTATTGACGTCTGATTGGACTGTGTATTTCCAGTCTGCTACACCCCTGCCCACACTTTGATAGAATACAGGCGTAATGTTATGAAGAAATTTCATTTCCGCAACTTTTACGGGCAACTGTCCGTTCGAGCAAGTGGATTCGTGAAGTGACCTGATAGCAATATTGTATTGTTCCTGTGTCAAAGAAACGACAGTTAAAAACCCCATTTTTTTTCTGTATAAATTATATACTAACAAGGAAATAGTGAAATAAAAACTACACACTCATGAATAAAAAAAGAAACAAATGACTGAGCGTAAATAAACACGAACGAAGCAAGAGCCTTGGCGCGACACCGAAACTATACTTGAATGATTCGTGATGCGGCGATCTAGGACAGGTCAAATGAGGTCACAAGCGAATCAGAGATCAGACATTACGTACTGAAATACGTAAACTTTAATCGTCTATGTCCAAGTTGTTTATTATTGAGGGATTTCATTTTTTTTTTCAGTGATTGATTAGTTCTGACCTATATTTTAATACCATTACATTAAATAATATTAGGTCTTTACCTATGAAATTGCCGTTTTGCAGTACTGGCCATTTCAAATCAAAATAATTTTTGTTTGGGTAAGAATTCTAATTTCAAATTAATTTTATTTTAAAAACATGGATTTTTTTTTCCAAAAGTAGTCATTTGTTTATTGATTAGTGTTACATTTTCATCGCATTTCAATCTTTTTCGTCATCATGGATACGTTAAAAATTCGAGTAATTATGGAATATGAGTACCGTCGTGGCAGCAACGCGGCACAAGCGGCACGCAACATCAACGACGTTTACGGAGCTAACACTACAAACCAACGCACCACCTGTTATTGGTTTGCTCGCTTCCGTTCTGGAAATTTCGACCTGAAAAATGAACCTCGCGGTCGTCCGAAGACTTTGGTCGACAATGACGAATTAAAGGCGATTGTGGAAGCTGATGATACACAATCTACGGCTGAATTAGCAGCAGCTTTCGACGTTAGCGTCAAAACAATATTGGTCCATTTGCGTCAAATTGGCAAGGTAAAAAAGCTTGACAAATGGGTGCCCCACGAACTCAATGATCGTCAGCGCGAAGTACGCGTCGAGACGTGCCTTGCACTGCTCAACAGACACACAAATGAAGGAATTTTGAACCGCATTGTTACCTGCGATGAAAAATGGATTCTGTTTGATACCCGCAAGCGCTCAGCAAGTTGGTTGGATCCTGGTTCAGCACCTAAACAATGCCCTAAACGAAAACTTACCCCTAGAAAAGTGATGGTCACTGTTTGGTGGTCTAGCGCCGGTGTGATTCATCACAGCTTCTTACCAAACGGGGTGAGCATTACTGCAGATGTGTACTGTGAAGAACTGAACACAATGATGGAGAAGCTGGCACATCTCCAACCAGCATTGGTCAATCGCTCGTCTCCGCTGCTCCTGCACGACAACGCGCGACCTCATACTGCACAGCAGACGGTCTCCAAGTTGCAAGAACTGGGGTTGGAAGCTCTCCGTCATCCGCCCTACTCACCAGACCTTGCGCCTACAGACTACTACTTTTTCCAGAATTTGGATAACTTCTTAGCGGGAAAAAAATTCAATACCCGAGAGGCAGTACAAAATGCCTTTGAAGAATTTGTTGCCTCCCGTCCAGCTGATTTCTTTAAGAAGGGCATCAATAAACTGCCACTGCGATGGCAAAGATGCATTGATTGCATGGGTGATTACTTCGATTAATACAAATAAAAAATACATGAAAAAAATTCGTTTAAATTTTTTCATACAAAACGGCAATTTCATAGGTAAAGACCTATTATATTACCAACATCATGAAACTTCTCCATTATGCTCGCGTTGACGATAGGTAGGGATAGGGAAGGGCCCTTAAGCTGTCAATAAACGCTCTTTATTTGGACAGCTCTCATTGTAAAACCGTTCATCATTTTCTTAGGAAACCAAGAGTAACCAAACAAAGTAGATTTTAAAAAATCATAACGTCGGCCTAATTCGTTAACCTGCTAAGTCCATTTTTCGACAAACTGCTAAATAATTGTTTTTCTAAATTTTATAAAATGTGTATAAGTTATGCTGCTACATATATTGTTAAAATATCAAGAAAAATTATGGAAACCAACGGGATTTTCAGAATTTTGATTGCTAAATTAATAGAGATATTATTCAGATTTTTCTTTGTCTTGTAAACTATGTCAAAATGAACTTAGCAGGTTAACGAATTAGGCCGACGATAAGTCATTTTACTTCTTGTAATGATCTTAGAAGTATGTCACTAGACAATTTCTAAAAATTAAATCAAGAAAACATCTTTTATTTGTTTTTTATTTATTTCTTAAATACTAGTTAATATTTACAATATCACTCCCTGAGTTTATAAATTTGAAAGAGCCTACTATAATATTAAACTATAGCGAATTGCTCGTACAGCAATTCTCTAACTTTGTAATATTCTTCGGACAGGACGCCTTCCAATGCTACGCGACCATTCTCCAACTGTAATGGAAAGACAAATTTTAATAAACATAATTTCAAGCTTTCCCTTGTTGCGGTTTCAGCTACAGAACTGCACGAATGGTGCAGGCAAGTTCAGACACTTGTGTGGGTTTATGAATTATTAAAACTACCGTGTACACAAAGACAGGTTTTTTTGTGGTCTTAATATAATGTAAGTTATATTTCTTCATAACTTAAGTGTTGGAGAAAAAATAGCCCGGCTGAAGTGATGGTGGGCTGGACACGTCGTGCGAATGCACTCGGAGAGATGAGAAAAAGAAAGAAAAAAGAAAAAGAAAGAAAAAAGAAAAAGAAAGAAAAAAGAAAAAGAAAGAAAAAAGAAAAAGAAAGAAAAAAGAAAAAGAAACAAAAAAGAAAAAGAAAGAAAAAAGAAAAAAAAACGTTACAATCGAGGACCACGGCGAAGGTGGTGAGACGATCTGGATAAGGTTTGGCTTGCTTGAGACATTGCATAAGACGGAGGTTTTATTCTCAGGATAAGACTTATTCTAGGTATAAAAGTTTGGTGAAATTCGTCCTGCGAGTACTAACCCTGCGTATGGCGAGCGTCCCGTTGCAGCACTCGAGCGCGCCGGCCGTGAACTCCGTGCTGAGCCCCAGCCGGCCCAGCGCCGCGCGCAGCTCCGACAGGCGCAGCGCGTTGATGAACGACGCCGCGTGCGCGTCGCCCGGCGCCGCCTCCAGGCACATGGACACGTCCGACGCGGCCTCTTCTGGGGTTGGAAGGTTCATGTGTAGGAAATATGCATGTAATAGGGTATTTTCCAATTTATTAAAAACTATTTTAATTTGAATATTGGAACGAAATATTTTACAGAAAAATAAATTGATTGATATCGATTTTCTCAATTGAAAACAATTTAAATCAAATTTATTTTTCATTGTTTTTAATTTACTGCCAAAACGCTCCATAAGATGACTTTTGTCACGTGACCACACGTGACGTCAACTTTGTGTAAATTAAAGTAGTTGTAAACAAGTGAATGTCAAGTTTATAATTAACAAGATTTTTAATGGATAGAAAGTAGTATTGCTGGTAAACGGTGCCTCTGTACACAAATACTTCTAAAATTGCGACACACAAAGTATTTGTACCGGTGCCGATAGAAATGTCATCGCAAATAGCGTAAATTCAAAACAAAGAAAAATAAATTTCATTTTAATCGTTTAAAATTGAGAAAATGGATATAAATAAATTTATTTTTATGTTTCTGGTAAATATTTCGTCTCAATCTTCAAATTAAAATAGTTTTTAATAAATTAAAATAGTTTTTAATAAATTGGAAAATACCCTATTCAAAACTCTTTCATTAACTAAGTATACATTGTATAGGAGTCAGAGTTTTGAGTATGAATGTCGATGGCTATAAGAGTAGAGGGAGACCTTAGAACCGATGGATGGACTGTTTGAATGATGATATGCTTAGAAAGGGTGTGACTACGGAGATGACGACTAATAGAGGAGTGTGGAAGATAAAAATATTAAGCAGGAGCAATTCGAGTCCGCATCGTTTGTTTTCGTGAAAACATTATACAAGATTTTGTTTACTTAGGGTTTGGTAACAAATGTTCCTATGGTTCCCGATACAGCTGTAGCCGTTGTATTTGCCTGATACTATATTTAGTAGGCTCGTTACATTCCTTATGAAATAAGTTTTCACTAATTATGTTTTGTGTTGAGCAGATATAATGCCAATTTTAAACTATTCAATAAAAACAAACTACTAAGTTGTTCAGTTGATTAGTTTATTCAGCGGTAAGTCGTAATAACATGGCGGCTACTATTAAATGGTGTTGAAAAATAGATTAAAAAACTGAAATCTTTGAATTGAATTTTAAAATGTATTTTGTTATTTCATGAACACCACTAACATTTTCCGACTCCTTTTTGCCTAAGCTATTTAATATTTTTAGATATAGAGTAAAATACCTTATTGCTATATAAAAAAAAAAAAATGCATTACTTATTTTACTCACGTTTTTCTGGTGGACCCGAACGCAAGCTCGAAATGCGTCGTCTTCAAAAATGTCGGAAGTAACCTTTTGAGGTCACTTCATATTCATATTCATTTAATTGCGTACTTCCGACATAGACAGTCGAGATTGGAAGTCATTATAAAGACTGCCTATCTAACCTTCACAACGCAGTAACTATACTATAGGTATACTTCATTTCATAGATTGATATATTGTTTATGTATGTTTTTTTTTTAATTTGACATACACGTGGTATATTCATTAACAAACACAATTAGGTTTTCTGGGAGAAATATTACTTTAAAATCACAGGGGCTTGTTATTTTCCTATTTAGACGCAGAACAGATTTACCAGTAGGCTGCGTGCTCTCCCGCGCGTGCGCACGTGGCTGCAGCACGGCCGCCAGCCAGGCCAGCTCGGCGTCGCCGGCCGAGCGCCAGGCCAGCCCGGACATCAGGCTGTCCGTCAGCTTTACCTGGGAAATACAATCGTTTTTATAGCTAGGTACTCTGTTTTTTTAATGTCTCATCGTCTGCCTAGCCGTTTCCCAAATATGCTGGGGTCAGCTTCCAGTCTAACCGGATACAGCTGAATACCACTAGTTTACATGGAGCGACTGCCTATCTGACCTCCACAACCCAGTTTCTAGGTAACACGATACCCCTTGGTAAGACTGGTTGTCAAACTTTCGGGCTTCTGACGACCCGTAACTACTATCAAAGATCCACAAATAACAGCCGGAACCAACAGCTTAAAGTCTTGGTATGTAAAAATGGTCACCCATCCACGGATAAACCGCGGCAAGCGTAGCTTAACCTGATCGATCAAGTCGTGCGGCTAATATTACTTAGCCAGAAGCCCCATGTATAATTTATATAAGCAGTCTATTATCAGCATTAGCCTCTATCAGTCTACCCTACGATTGCAATGGGGTGTCCACTAAACCTTAAGTGGAGAGCCGCGAGGGTAACCCAATAAATTCAAATGGTTACGTACCGTTCTCTTTAAGATAGGTATTACCTACCGCATTTAATCTTAGGAATTTTGGATAGTAGCCTTTGTGTGTAGTGGAAAGGATTTGATTAAGTTGCCGGCTTGCTTACCACCTATTCGCTAAGCAATCCGATTGGT
Source organism: Antitype chi (assembly GCA_947359405.1). Classification (NCBI taxonomy): domain Eukaryota; kingdom Metazoa; phylum Arthropoda; class Insecta; order Lepidoptera; family Noctuidae; genus Antitype; species Antitype chi. The sequence continues at coordinate 4,235,457 of OX375825.1, read as the reverse complement.
CAACGAAGAGTGAGAGTGGCGCCGCGCTTCCGCGTGTTTTGTTTTTACTTCAACTGATCGTTCATGAACTACACCAGACTACCGCGTGCTAAAAACTTTTTTCTAATACGAAATGGTCCTTCTGTGATTTTGTACTATACCCCCTTCAAGACACGAACAATAACATTAACCAACACCTGTGGAAATAAATGTGCAGTGAAGTTTAGCTGGATTTAGGACGACTGTTCACGAAGTCGAGCCCATAGGAGCGCAAGGCAGTAGCAGGAATTCACTAGTGAGTTTTTTCTTTTCAAATCCACTATTTCCCACTCACAAATCTTACGTTTTTTTGGCAATTTGCAGATCAGTGTAAGGTTGTATGTTAAACCAAAATATGATTCGCGACAGTAAAAAAAATCGCTTTACATTTATGTAAAGCGATTTTGTAAACAAGCGCGACGCGACAGCACGTCGCGACACTTGTATAACAATAATAATAGGTTTTTCAAGAATTGTTTAAAATTATACAAATATCTTATTGCTATTTTATCTTTTACTAGCAGCGCTCCGCGGTTTCACGCGCGTAGTTCCCGTTCCCGTGGGAATACAGGGATAAAATATAGCCTATGTCACCCGGGGATAGTGTAGCTACCCAACAGCGAAATAATTTTTCAAATCGGTTCAGTAGTTTCGGAGCCTATTCAATGCAAACAAACAATTAAATCTTTCCTCTTTATAACATTAGTATAAATTATAATTTCCATGAAGATTTCGTAGAAATTGTTCAACGAGAGTCGCGTCGCTGCGTCGCGCTTGTTTGAAGAAGCCTTTAGCCAATAAGGTATTGATAAGTTATAGCAATGTTTGTGCATACTTGATAGATGTGAGACTCCGTGGTAGCGTCGATGATGTCACCGGCGTACGGAATGTAGACCTTGTCAATGCCTTCAGCCTCGCAGTGTTTTCTGTGAAATCAAAACTCAAAATGAATGCGTATGAAATTAATGAACGTAGTATAAAATATAGTTCAATACGATTAATGTTTTACACTTACAGGGTAATGTGAAAGTTACAGGGATTTTTTCAAGAGAATAGGAAAATTTAACAATGAGTAGTAATAAAAAAAACAGTGGCACTCCGGGAGTGCCAACAGAAGTGAAAACATAGCCTGTTTTGATTTAGATTTAGTATGATCAGCAAATATATTAACTGATTTAAAAAAATAAAATAAAAGATAAAACAAAAATTAGTACAAAACTCAAAGTCAAAGCATTTATTTCAATTAAACCATTTACAGGCACTTTTGAATTGTCAAAAAGTCGACCAGTTGGAAAGTTGAAGCTAGTTGCCCATTCCAAAACGTAGATCTCTATGGAGAAGAACGGGCAAGAAACTCCATAACCTACCTAGTTTGAGTCAATTTTGGCAGCTATTTTACCAGGTAAAATATTTTGTTATTTAATAGGTATAATCTTTTATTACATGTAATTTATACTGATCAAGCTCAACTAAAACTAACTAATCAGAGGTGTCGGTAACGGTGTCGCGAGTTAAATTGTTTTTTTCCAATCTCAAACAATACCCAACGCGCCTAAAGAAGTTTTCACTTCAAAAAAATGAAGCTAAAAAGTTTGTTTGTTTGAATGCACTAATCTCCGAAACTGCCAGTCGGATTTGAACATCCAAATTCTTGACGAAGGCTATAGGCTATTTAACATCACGCTAGGATCCTTCGGAGCCGAGCAAAAATTCAACTTTCAGACTTCTTATATTAGTAAGATAAGGATTACTTACTTGAGAGTCTGTAGAGCGCCATGATTAGCTCTGAGCCCTACGATAGCGCGCGGCTTGGCCTGCGACACGACCCGCAATAGAGACTCGCCATCGCAGCGCCCTTCCAGCTCGATGTACTGGATGTTTGCCTTAATCTGAACTTGACGCATTGAAGAGACGCATTTGCTTGGTATTTCCACCATTTCCTCTGCAATCATAAGAGTTTATATGTGTGGTTGTGTGTTTTTGAATTACTTACTTTTAAATTTTGTTGTCTGTACATACTACCTACGTACAAATAAATAAAATTGGAAGTGTCTATTTGTAATGTCAACTTAACAGCTTTTTAAAAAATGCTTAAAGTATACGTGTATGTATTACGCAATAGGGTATTACACTCATTTTTGAAAAGTGTCTTAATTAGATTAGAGTGCTAATAAACTACAAAAAAAAACAATTATTTAATTTAATCGATTAGTGCCATTAAAATGCATTTAAATTTTACTTTTTCAAATTTCGCTCGTAATTTGACGAAAACGCTGGACGCAGTGGACGCCATATTGCTCTGTGCGTATGACGTCAGTTTGCTATATAAACAAATGCGCTGATATTTTATAAGAAAAACTTTTATAATTAAAAAAAATAATCGTACTTATCGTTGGTTTGCTGTTCCTTAATGCTTATTTAAATAAAAAATACCTTGGTTACGAAAATAACAAAAGTACAAAGTTACTCAGTTGACATGCCGTATGACGTAATAACATGGCGGCTACTATTTCATGGTGTTCAAAAACAGATTAAAAAACCTGAAATCTTTGAATTGAATTTTATTTTTAATTTTTTTCATGAACCTTACATTTTCCGGACGCATTTTGACTAAGCTATCTCAATAATATATTTTTAGATTTTTTCTCTTATAGAGTAAAATACCCTATTATTCACATAGTGATTGGAAGCGTGTTACGCAATTACAGTGAAGGTACTTATACTCCTACACCTTCCTTACTTTTTTTACTACGTTTATCTAGTAGAAATAAATACTTTATTTATTATTCCTACCGTCTGGTTCCTGTTTTGGTGGCGGAGCAGGTGGCACGTCTCTAATTTCTCCTTCTGCATCTACTATCTCAGCTAGTCTGTAGTCTTCGGGCTAGAAAGTATAAGAAAATACAATTATTATTATTTGTAATGTCTATAATAAATAAACATGATTTGAACAATAATGAAATAGTAACATTTTCTACTTTCAGATTTTGACATAACAACAAGACTTGTAAAAATTTTGGGGTTGAAAGGAAATGAAATATTTAATTCTGTTAGTAGATTTTCTACACGAAGACAATTTGTTCAATATTTTAAAACTAGATGGCGCCGGCATTTCCTAACTGATAGATCCCTGAAAAGAAATAATGCTGAACCGGTCCAGGTGTCGGCGGGTGCCCCACAGAGGCGAGGCCCTACGCCCAGTCGCCGGGCGCCCGCGCCAGTGCGCAACCAACCTTCCCTGCGCACACCCACGTCGCTTTACGCTCTGCTCACGCCTACACATTCTTCCGTTTTTAAGTATTTAAATTCTTACCTCTCGGCTTTCTATCTTGCCTAAATCATTGCAGTAAATTCTTATTGTATCTGTCATGGTTTTAAGCTTGCGTTCGCGTTTACATCAAATAAACAAATTGTGTGAAGCTACTGCGTTTATATTGAAGACACAACGCCGCAGCATAGCGCCCATACTGGTTCAATTTTATTCTCTTCTTAAAGCCTCCAGTTTTACCTTGGTTCCAGCAAATAGTAATTATCTCATCATCATCTATCTAGCCTGTCCCTACTACGTTGAATTTGGCTTCCAGTCTAACTGGATGCAACTGAACACCAGAGTTTTACATGGAGCGACTGCTATCTGACTTCCAGTTACTGGGTAATAGGGCCCAGTCTTCTGACTACCCGTAAACGACGGTCAAAAATGTACAAATAATATCCAGGACCAATTGCTTAGTGCGCTTTCAGAGACACGAATGGATCTCGATATTTATAATGGATGGTTACCCATCCACAGACTGACCTCGGAAAGCATAGCTTAACCTTCAATCGTTGTTTTCTAATCCTCAATGTTTACGTGTGACTTTTACTGACTAAATCCTCAATGTGACTTTTACTGACTAAAACCCACCCGTGTTCCCTCAGTTGCCTGTGAAACAACCCGCACCCCTGGCAGAACTACTACTCCTTACGTACCTTAATCACTTCTCCATAATCGTCAGAGCGGTACCTGTCCTCGTGGAAAGGGTACATGGCGTGGTGCCTCTTGTTGGACTTGAAGCAGCCGGCCGCACGCACGTCGTGTCGCACGGGGATGTCGTGCTTGCCCGTCACTACCCACATTTCCAGTTCACCGTCTGAGTCCGAGTCTGACGATATGCCGGCTGTTTCTTCTCTGGAAGAGATGTTGATTGAGTTGTGTCACTCGTGTGCAAATAGTTTGTTAATAATTATGTAGTAATTAAGTTGTGGATAAGGTCGTGAGCTACATATAAGAAATCTCTTTTTTACACGCTTTATATTAGCTTCACTTGTATGTTTGTTTGTATGTAACCGACTCCTTAGAGCGCGATTTTGACCCACTTTAAACGGTCAGATTTTATTGAAACTTTGTAAACTTATCGAGGACCAATGACAATTCAATAATTAAAAAAAAAATGAAAAAAAAAACCACGTTTTTGTAGATAGCAGAACTAAAAAATAGAAAATAAATAATAGTTTAAAAAACTAAAAAACACGCTCTAAAAACCAAACTAAAAAAAGGAGAAAATAATTTAATTCAATTAAAAAGCGTGAGGTGCTTGACATTAATTGATTATTAAAATACCTTAAAAAGCACGCCACGCTTTTTAATTGAATTAAATTATTTTCTCTTTTTTTAGTTTGGTTTTTAAAGCGTGTTTTTCAGTTTTTTTTTACTATTATTTGTTCTTTCTCACTACCTGTTGTTAATATTTATGTATGTGTAACTGTTTACATATTCAGCCTGTTCTGTTTCCACTGCTGGGACACAGGCCTTCTCTCCGTGAGAGGGAGTGGGCCGTAATCCACGACGCGGGCCCAGTGCGGGTTGGTAGATGTCACATGTCTTCGAATTTTTGGTTCTAGGACATGCCGGTTTCCGTACGATGTTTTCCTTAACCGTTAGAGAGCAGTGGTGATGAAATTATTTACACAAAGTAATGCGCCTGTCTGGGTTCGAACGCACGACCTACAACTCGTGAGTCGCGGCCGTTACCACAGGGCCACCACTGCTCTATCTGTGTAACTGTTTGTTTTCCCGAAATAAATAAATAAAGAGATGTTATTAACATAACATCACGCCTTGTATCACCGAAGGGGTGCGCAGAGATACACCTACATTAATAATAGGTAGTAGGTAAAACGGGCTGTTGTCCGCAACTCCACGTCAAAGCGCGTATTTTGCGTACGGGTGGGAGAATCTATTATTCGATCCACGCCAGCTCCTCGAGAAAGGCCAGCAACGCCTTGGTGTTGCTGACAATCTCCTACATTTCGCCAGTCATGTTTAAGTCCCATGTATTAGGGGGCGAGCCTGTTGTCATCAACCAGGCACTGCTGCTACTGAGCCAAATGCTGCTACTGATACATTCCAGATAGAAAATAATAGTTTAAAAAACTAAAAAAAACACGCTTTAAAAACCAAACTAAAAAAGGAGAAAATAATTTAATTCAATTAAAAAGCGTGGGGTGCTTTTTGAGGTATTTTTATAATCAATTAATGTCAAGCACCCCACGCTTTTTAATTGAATTAAATTATTTTCTCATTTTTTAGTTTGGTTTTTAAAGCGTGTTTTTTAGTTTTTTTAAACTATTATTTATTTTCTATTTTTTAGTTCTGCTAACTACAAAAACGTGTTTTTTTTCTCAATTTTTTTTTTAAATTATTGAATTGTCATCGGTCCTCGACAAGTTTACAAAGTTTCAATGAAATCTGACCGTTTAAAGTGGGTCAAAACCGCGCTCAAAGGAGTCGGTTACATACAAACAAACAAACATACAAGTGAAGCTAATATAAAGCGTGTAAAAACCCAATAATAAAGAAGGGTCACGCCCCATAGGAAGTTTACCCAGGTCCGACGCAAAAGGAACGTATCTCAGTCAGGGGCGTACCAATAGAAAATGGCGCCTAGGGCACGCATCACATTGGGGCCCACCTTCGTAAATTATCTTCTCGGTCTACATTGAGCAAAGCTAGGTCGTATAACCTTTATTGACCAATAACGCCTTCAATAACGAAGGTATTAATTTCAACTTGCTAAAAAATCACTCATAACTTGCAAAGCTGCAATTTTAAGCAGAATTTGAATAGAAATGGGCAGATTTGGAATACGTTTTCAATGCTTTCATCCCCATACTACACAATAAATTGAAGTAGCTCTTCAGATTTCTTGGATATAACAGAAAAAATGATAAATGGTTTGTTGAAGTATTTTTTTTATTTTTAAATTTTATCATTGGCGACGTTGCGCGCCCCCCCCCCATCGATAGGCCCCCAGGGATCGTGCCCTGCCTGCACCACCCTAGTTATGCCTCTGATCTCAGTTATTTTGTTAGATTTAATATCATCATCATCATCATTTCAGCCGAAAGACGTCCACTGCTGGACATAGGCCTCCCCCAAAAGGGGGGTTTTGCCATAATCGCCACGCTTGGCAGGCGGGTTAGCGATCGCAGTATGGTGGTAAAATGCATAGAGAACGCTGCTGCCCATTCTCTAGTAAGTCCTTTCGTCGCCTTCTACGACACCCACGGGAAGAAATGGGATGGTGCTATTCTTTTACGTCCGGCATCACACGGAACGGATTTAATATAACAGAAATAAATTAACACTATTCTGAATATCAGTGGCTAACACATATACAGGAAAACATTTTATTCAGTGCGCAAACTGTAACCATGAATTCAGAATATCATTCTAGATCTGACCAAAATTATGACATAATTTTGGTCAGATCGTCATCATCATCTGCCCAGCCTTTTCCCAACTATGTTGGGGTCGGCTTCCAGTCTAACCAGATGCAGCTGAATAGCAGTATTTTAAATGGAGCGACTGTCTATCTGATGTCCACAACCCAGTTACTGGGAAACACGATACCCCTTGGTAAAACTGGTTGTCTGTCTTTCGGGGTTCTGACAACCCGTAACAACTATCAAAGATCCACAAATGACAGCCGGGACCAACGACTTGACGTGCTTTCGGGAGTACTGAGGAGTCTTGGTATTAAAGATGGGTCCATCCACGGACTAAGATTATGTCGGGACTTTAAAACAGACTGTGACATGTTAGTTTGGCCTTTCTTCTCAGAGTAGTCAGATAGGAAACGCCGACCTCATCTTTAAAAAATATGATTGATGGTAAGTATTTGTACAAACCTACTTACAGAAATAAAATCATTTAACATTAATGAAGTAAAAACTAGTTGTTTCTTCACTGAACAGAAGTGGGCAAAAACTCTTGCTTCTTTATGGTATACTCACTTGACAGTACTGTTGATCTTGACCCTCTGCTTCTGCATGTACTCCTCCAGCTCGGCGCCCTCCAGTCGCACGCGGCGGTGGATGTTCAGCTCGATGGTACGATCGCCGCCTTTCTCTATGAGGTCACGGGCTAACGTGCCGGGTGATGTCCTGGTAATAACCGTGAAAATATTTTAAAACAATATATTCACATCTATTGAGATTATATTTTATCTATCCGATATAAAGAGGTGGAGTATGCAGTCCTTTGCCCAACAGTGGGATATTAATGCCTAATAATAATAATATTCGCATCAAATAACTACCAAAATATCTTAGTTTTCCTTTTGATTAAGATGACTTTAGTTCATACATCTTTACAGAGTGGGAAAATTATGAGTTAAACGTTTCTTCAGAAAGTAATTTTTACCTTACCTAGCAGTCAAAACAATAGAATTCTGAGGGTTAGGAGCCCACAACAGGAACAGGTCTCTTGCGAAGCCCGACTCTAGATCTGGGAAGGAAGCCAGCACCACTTTAGGTCCAGGAGTGCGGCTCACTTCGCCCACAGAGTGGCACAGCTGCAGGTGGCGCAGGGCGAACGGGTTACTGCGGGCGCCTTCGAACGCGCGGGTCAGTTTGTCACTCATCCATTCTATCTGTTAAATAAAAAATCTTTTAATTTTTAAAGCTTTTATCGGGCATTGTCTCGAGAAACCAATGTGTGTGCCTTTCAGCCCGATAGCTTGAGTGGAAATGGGTGAAATTTTGATTGTAAAATTCCAGGAGATAATACAATTGAAGTTACATAATATAAGCTTTGAATTAAAAAGGAGAATTGTTGAAAGCTAAAGTAAAATCTACCCTTTGTTCAAAGGCATACTATTCTATTAACGACTACTTAAATGATAAAAATTGTTGGTCGCTGTGATTAACTCAAGACAATGTTTGTGTTCTTTCACCAGAATTAGCTTACCCACTGACAGGTTATATCATTATGTTATTTCATATAATTGCTTTTTTTATCTGACTGTATAATTCAGTTTTTCTTTTTTTTTTTCATTTATTTGTTGACTTAATCTACTCATTACAATGTTTTTTTTTAATGAGTAGTATTGCAATATGTAGTTAGCTAGCGACCTCGACAATTCATGATTATTCTTGCCAGTGCAACCGGCAGCAAGTTCGTCATGCTCCCTTAGATGTCACTGCTTGCGGTAGCGTCGGGGGTCGGGTTGCCTCCTTCCCTCAAATATGGCGAGGGGGGTAATGGCTGATCTTTGCGTTATGCTCGTGAACGGGTGCTGCTCGTGGTGACTGGTCGTCTTGCTGACCATGGTTTTGTTATTGTTAATTGTATTAAGTTTTTATTAATTTTAGTCCAGAGGTCCTAGTTTAACTTTTGTTACTTTAAGTTACTTATAGCTATATTTGCATAATGCAGAATTGCATATGTAAGCGGGCATGCCCTTTATGCCTAGAGGCTTTTTTAAAATTTTCTATTATTTTTAGTTTTCAATTTTTGATGGTATATTGGCGTGTGCTAGCTGACATATGGCAAATTTTATGTTTTTTTTTTGTTTCGTAATTTTTATTACCTATTATTGTATAGAATCAAGTTCTTCTAACTTAACAGACAGCTGTGCTGCTGGGGAGTTTGTTCCGCTACTTCTTCTTCCCAGCTAAAGCACTAGGAAGTGGTGAAGGGCGGGCGTTTTTGGGGGGACTGTCTTATGTAATTTTATTTTGACGTTCAAAAAGAGCTGACTCTCAGCCTAGTTTGAATAAATGACTTTTGTTTTTTTTTTTGATTTTGATGAGACAGTTTGATGATTATCATAAGGATCGGGACAGGATATGGTACACCTCTGCCTTACCCTTCAGGGGATTACAGGCAGGTTATGTTACGTTATTATAACAATAATACTACGAGATAAATTAGAATAATTTATACATATGTATTATGTATAATAAAATCGTAGCGAAGTCAAAACTGTTCATTGAATGTTTGTTTTTTTTTTTGTAATTTTTGCGAATTCTGGGAACGATTCTAATGCCGAAAATATGTTTTTGATTATTATTTTAGTCTGTTTGCCTGAATGTATGTTCCAACATCACGCGAAAACTACTGAAGAGACTTTTTTTTAAAATAATAATGTATCATTTATTCTCTCTTCAAAAAGCTGACTTCAATTAAAAGTGTACATAGAATGTCCCAGCTGTATGCCATCCTTGTGAGAGACTGGTGCCTAATATAGGTTTTTGGAAAAAAAAACCTGTGTTTTTGATATGCCCAATATGTCTGCACAATCTATAGGATATAAATTATCACGCTTTTTGCTATGGGGAATCAGCAGTATTGCAATTTATTCGTATTCTTCTATAGTTTACTGCAAATTTAAAAAAGACGGGCCAAAAGGTTAGAAAATGGCAAAGTTACAGATTTAACGTTTTAAATGATTATCATCAATATTTTCTACTATGCACCTAAGCAGCAGTGACATCACAACATATACGGGTTGGAAGGGGCAATAAGGATAAATAATTCAACCTTTGTCCCTACATGAAAAAAGCCTTAGGAGACTGTTTTATAGGCATTCACAAATTTAAAAAAAATGTACAGTTAGCAAGAAAATGGCAATTTTCACAACAAAAAAAAATGTGATGCCAATCGATCCTATTTCTTATACGGATAAAAAAACTCTATGGGACCACAGAGGTTTGGGTATTAAAAATGTCGGACATAGCAAAGAATCTTGCCATACATTGACGTAGGAAATGAAACTAGATGAGAACGAACACAAATACCAGTGTATGATATCAGTCGAACTATTCCATTACTTCACTGGGCTACTAGAGAACAAAGCAGATAGTTACGGGTACAATTAACATCCCGCTATACCTTTCGAGAGCTAAGCAGTCAATCCTGAGAGTAAAAGAACGGCTATTTAGGTAAGTTCCGACAAAGCAAAATAACTAAGCGTTTGGACGATTCCTTTACGAACCAGTAGTTGTCAGTTTGATTCCCAAGTATTGGTATTTTTTTAAAAGTAGCGGGAGGTTCCCTATGAATGAAAGTCGTGAGTCCTTTTAAAACAAGTTTCTTGTTCCCATCTTTTTTAATAAAATTCACTCTGTAGGCAGTCGGGTTTTTGATTTTGTATTTTCTTTTTCACAGTTTTTAATGAATATAATTATTTTTGACGTTAATGAGACCTATTTATGAAACCCTTTATTTTGATACCCCACTCAATAGGTATTGAGAAAAAGAAAAATTTTTGAAGACACAATATGGCGCCAACAATGGGCCATTTTTTAAAATCAATTTACCTGAGACTTAGCAAACTCAACGACATTGTAGCTGACGTTGGAAAGTAGTAGCAAGGAGTATGCAACAAGTCCGGAGTCTTTGTTGCGCCACAGCTGGTCTAACATATGCGCTAGCTCCAGTACACGTCCGGCTGTGTCCGTGCAGACTAGGACGCAGCCACCGCCGCGAAGTGTTGTAAGGATAGTTGCTGAAAGATAGAGAAGTGTGTTTTAAGTTTGAGTATACAGGAATAGTTTTTATTAAGTGCGCAAACTTTAACCATGAATTCAGCATACCCTTCTAGACGCCCCAGCGAAGAAATTTTTTGTCGGTTTTACAAAAAAAAAAAATCAGCTGTTCCATACATTTTAACCGCGTAGGTATTGCGCTTTTCTATGAAACAGCTGATTTTTAAAAAAGGAGAAAATAATTTAATTCAATTAAAAAGCGTCCCCACGCTTTTTAATTGAATTAAATTATTTTCTCCTTTTTTAGTTTGGTTTTTAAAGCGTGTTTTTTGGTTTTTTAAACTATTATTTATTTTCTATTTTTTAGTTCTGCTAACTACAAAAACGTGTTTTTTTTTTCATTTTTCTTAAAAAAAAAAAAAAAATTATTGAATTGTCATCGGTCCTCGATAAGTTTACAAAGTTTCAATGAAATCTGACCGTTTAAAGTGGGTCGAGATCGCGCTCTAAGGAGTCGGTTACATACAAACAAACATACAAGTGAAGCTAATATAAAGCATATAAAAAAGTGTTTTGGCCTATCAGCACATTTTTGTTATAACGCAATAATAATAATAATTCATCATCATCTGCCTAGCCTTTATCTAACTATGTTAGGGTCAGCTTCCAGTCTAACCTGATGCAGCTGATTACCAGTATTTTACAGAGTGATTGCTTAACTGACTTCCACAAACCAGTTTGTTATAACACAATTACACAAATTAATTATGCAGGAATCACAGACTGTTTTCAAATATGGTTAACTATAGTGTCTATAGTTAATAACAGTCTGAATACTGCCACATCATGCCTTATGATGTGACAGCATTCAGACTGTTTTAGTTTAGTTTGGGAATTGTTATAGCTATAATCTAGTGAAGATAATGCTGTAAACCAGAATAATTTTCCAAAGAGTACTTACTCATCAATTTCTCATCTCTCAATCTCCGCCTCTGCTGAACATAATCGGCATTCATAGCTCCCAGCAGCATCAGAGATGGCCTCATCAGCTTTTCAATTTCACAACCATTCAAGTGCCTTTCTTTTTTGTGGTTAAAGTCAGGTGCGTATACGATGTCCTCTTCACCAGGCGCGGCGATGCGCCACACTGTGCCGCCGAGCGAGTGGCCGGCAGGGAGAGGGGTGATGCGGACGCCTAGGCCTTTGCCTGGAAACAGGATGGAATTTTACTGGATATGATTGCAAAAATTTATAACAAAATTAGTTTTCTATGTCTGTATGGGCTGTATTGGAATAGAACATAATAAATTTTAAGTACTTTTGCTCTAGAGAAATAACTGAAAAGACATTATAAGATTATTTTATACATTTTGTATCAAGGATTATTTATTAAGGATCAAAGCAGGTGGCGTCTGTAGTTTCTGCCTACCCCCATTGGTAAAAGGTGTGAGTTTATGTATGTATGTATTTAATATCTTGGCAAGCTGATATAATCAGATTATAGGTGCTCTTAACTTAACTCGGCAACATTAATGGAACAATCTGGATCAATTAAGTGGAGCAATCTGGAGCAACAACAATAAATTGCGGATAAGTTTCGGGAATATTGATTGCTCCATAATATTCATGAGTTGCCGAATATCCATTTTTTTTGTTAATTTTCTTTCTATCTCGTTTGTATGTATAACTACATCTCATTTTAGCGAGAGGAACCGGCCGGTGGCGGAGGTGGCGGGGGGTTGTATTGTCTAGTTTTTTTAGTTGCTCTATATTGGATGATATTGTGTGGCCGTATACATGTCGCCATTGCCTTAACTTGCTGGATGTACTCGTGACGTCATAGTTGACGTGAATTGACCAGGATGGATCAATTTTAGTTGCTTGTGTAGTCGTGTAAGCGCACCTTAAGACCACAATACACAATACTTGATAAAACAAAAATTGTATTCTACTAATATTATAAATGTGAAAGCTTGTATGTTTAGATGTTTAGTTGTTTGTTTCTCAATAACACAAACAGCTGAACAAATTTAGATGACATTTGGCACAAAGATAGTTTATAAACTGGATTAACACAGAATAATTTATCAAAGTACTGTTCCCATGGGATAATTTCCAACCTCCATGCCAGAGATGATGCTGGCAAAAGTTAATAGCTAAATATAAGTCTATTAAACCTTCTTACCTTTCATATCGATACTCTGATTATATTTCAGCTGCACAATCCTGTCGAACGCAGCATCAACATCGTCCAATGTGAACAGATCAAAGTCTGAGACGTTTCTATGTGCCTGGTACAAGTCATACATGAACATTTGTCCCATCTTGTATACGGGTAGTGTAGCATATATAGGGCAGTTCAGACCGAGCTTCCCCACTGCATATGGTAGGGCACCGAGGTGGATGGGGTCCGAATGTGATATTAGTACTGCGTCTATTGTGTTTATGTGCCTGGAAGATAATACAATAACTATTATTACAAAAATAATGATTCACTTGGTATGCCCATCGGTTATGATCGGTTGTTTATTAAACATGAAAGTCTAACAGAACTATTTGTATATTTTCTTTCATGCTTGTATAGGTGTAAATGAGACAGCTTCATCAATCTCAAACAAGTTCATAAGGCTGTATAAGATTTGGATCTTAGATAGCCTGATGAATTTGGAGGTAAAGATGAAAAAAAATGACTAGGTACTTGGCATTTGGGTCTAGTTTCATATTAACTCTTTGGATGATCTCTGGCTTTTAATCGAGTCTCTGACAATTAATGTGTTTTGTTAGGTTGAATTGTAATAGCATTCATTTCTACAGCGTTTTTAAAAGGCAGCCAAAAATTCTACAAGTTGTATTGACAATATAACCTTAAAGGAGTTACCTTTTCAGTTCTCTTATGAAGTCCATATCGAACTTCTCGTCCCATCCACAGTCTAAAAGGAATTTGAACTCGTCTATCTGTAGCACGTAACATGGTGGAGCCTCATCGCCAGCCCCCGAGAGGCAGTGCAGCTTGATAATCGAAGTCATTGTGAACCGGCTAGATTCCCGTTAGTGTTCCACTATCTAGTATGTTGACATATTGTTTTTAAAAACACGGCTTTATTACGTGGAAATTGTTTCTTCTTTGCTAAATTGTTTCAAAATCGAATAAATGTTTTCTTTTTAGTTTACGCGGCGAACCATTGATAGAATCATCATGGATTTGAATGGATATTGGATGGATAAATGAACGGTTAGAACGGTGACAACAACTTACAACTGACTGACTGGCGAGAGTGAATGGACTAGTGGAGTGGTGAACTGGTGAGTAGTGGTGAATGCTGGCGAATAGTGGCTAATGAGCCTAATGAATCTGTGGGCGAACGCGGATCGATCGACACACAGAATAACAACGAATAGAAATTGCATTTTAGTTGAGTTTTAAATAACGGATGGTTTGACCGCGCTCAAACAGTCAAACCAGCCGTCGCATGGGGTTGGGCTCGGCGTCAGAAAGTAACGTATTAAAAGATTAACGAGTGTTATCATAATTATTTATTAAAACAGAAATAAAGTTCTTACATTCTTCATTTAAATCCTACAAGTACAAGTTTCAGTTCTCAGTTTAAAATATTATACCTATTGGTACAAGAAAAGAGAGGCCTATGGGTGAAGTTGGGCTGTGGATGATGATGATGATGATGATGATGATAATTATAAAATATTAAAGTTATCTAGGTGCACGCACAGAATCAAGCCTAACCGAAAACGACTGTCGCGTAACCTATGGCGTACTAGCGCAATCACTCAAGTCATCATAAATCATATACAGGGTGGTAGGAACATCGACGCAACACCTGGTACCATGACATGTAGGTACTTGATACTGAACCTGGTGACCAAAATTCCATCTTCAGTAAAAAAAAAATCATTCATTTTGACTTTCCTATGAAACAGCCAATTTTATTTTTGATAACCGACAAAAAATCTACTCTATAGAATCATGTGCTGAATTCATGGTGGCAGTTTGTGCGTCAATGTCCTTGTCACTCTGAAACGATCGTGTAACCTTGCGCGACAATCGATTGAGCTTATGTCACGGTCAGAATTAAGTACTAAATTAATATTTGCATAAGTACCTAATTAGATTAAGTGTTAAACAATTACTGTTTTGAGCTAGAGCTAGGATTATATAACCTTATATCCTTATTGTTTTCGTCTTCTAATAGAGCTTTAATCGTATCCGTCAATGCTGTTCCTTTTGCTGGGCCGTCATTTGTAGTTTTTGATGTTTCAGCGACAGTGCTGTCTTCCGTTTTCTTTACCAAACTGTCTGAACCAGTATCTGCGTCATTTTTTTCCAAAACGATTTCTCTTAAAGTTTTTGCTTTCACAGTAATACGGCTAGATTCACCTATGGTAACGAGACTTAATTCGGTTACATTATCACAGCTACGTGTACGAGAGGCTTCTTGTAGCAGCAATGGATCCGTTCTTCTAGCAATAGTTGATCCGGATTCATTCCTTTTAATAGGGAAGTATTTACTTATAGTAATGTCGCTTCGGGTGCGAGGAGCTACTTTGTCTTTATTTATGTCGCTTCGGGTGCGAGGAGCTACGTTGTCTTTATTTATGGTAACACTCATTTTTACCGAAAAAAAATCTTTGACATGGCGCTCAATTCGGGTATGAAGAGAAGTTTCTTTGGCAATAATAGGTCCCGAATCTTTCTTTTTAACCGGAAGTATTTCGCCTACACGACCACTTTGGCCATGAGAAGAAGTTTCTTTAGCGACAATGCAACTGGATTCTTTCTTTTCAATGTAACTTATTTCGTTTATATTCCAACTTTCAGTAAAAGATGAAGATTGTTTGGCAACATACGTCTCCGTCGGACTTATGTCTCTCCGTAGATCCACATTCTTATTTCTTAAATTTGTGATCTTGGAAAGAATGTTATCTACAGATTTTTTTATAGAACAGCCTGTATCAATTTCTTCTTTCGATTTCTTGGGTGTTGGATTTTTCACAGTAACCTCTAAAACACTTCTTGCATTGGTGGAGACAATTCGGCCGGCGTAAATGTTTTTAAGGGGGACATTTTCGGCTACAGAATCATTTATCTTATTAGGAGTACTTCCTTCGGCTTTAATACGACTGGATTCTTTTCTGTCTGCACTCTCTTTAGCGGTTACGTCTTGAATTACATTATCAATATGCGTAGAGGGGGAAATTTTTCGAGTTTCATTTTCGGAAACGAATTCACTAGTTTTGGAATCTTTTCGGGTAATAGGTAAACTGCCTATTCCTGTGATGTGCCCGTATTCATTTTTTTTAACCGTAATTAGTTCTGTTACGTAACTATCGCTTTTAGTTGTAATTGTTGAATTTTCTTTAACTACACGGCGTCCGAATTCATTTTTTTTAACAAGAACTTTTTCAGTTAATATATGAGAAGAAGTTGCTTTGGTAGCATCGCGGTCATCGCTTGGTATGGATATAACGTTAATTGTATCCATCGATTTGACAGCGTTTAAAGATGGAACCTCAATTTTCCAGTCATTTGGAGGTTTCAGGATGAGGTTATATGGGTCAGTTCTTCTTTTGTTTTCCTCTTTATTGAATACAAGTGAGATGCCTGGAGGAGAACGTTGTTGTGGTGTTTTAGTAGTTTCTACTGCTATCAAAGGCCCACATACTTGAGTAGATTGTGTTGTAGACGCTTTTTGGAGTATCCTGATGAATCTTTCATCGATTTTTGCTTCTGAAATGATGTAAGATGAATTTATTTTTAAAGTTTCGTCCTTCTAGTGAAACATAATTAATACCCAACTGGTTTCTCAACTCACCATTCATTTTCTTAACAACATAGTTAAGACACAAGCATAATAGGAAAAAACTGAAGACAAAGGATAGATATGCCCACCATTCTAATTCTAGGCACTGAAAATAGAGTAGATAAAAGAGAATCACTAGCGGGATCAATAAACAAAAGACAGACGGAAAAATTGGAACGCATAATTGTAGGGGAGCCCAAGCGGGGATTTTGGGATTTACTCGAGCGCGGCAGAATAACATAAGGGGGCAACCTTGCACCTTGTGAAGTATTCCTACCATACCTGAGCCCTTTATCCAGGGTCGAACGTCTAGGGCAGCCGATCAGATTAATAAATAAAAATCGATCAATAGAAAAACTTTACTAAAAAATGACATGCAGAAAAGTGTGCATTTCAATAAGCTGACAGTTTGAGCAAGACATAAGAAAACGGGAGAGTCATAAAGTTGCAAAAAAAACCTCATCTGGATATTCTCGAGCGCGGATTTTTGATTATCCTTCAAAATATATTATTTTTATATTTTGAAGGATAATCATGTTATTTCCAGGATTCATATTATATCTCCTTTATTTTATTGAAATATACATATAAATTATGTTTTTAAATATTCGAATATAAAAAATGTACATAAAAATATTTAAAAATATATGAAATAGTAGCCCACCGGTATCGGGAACAGGGTCCAAGCTACCGGTGGTCAGGGCTGCTAAGAGAGGAACCTCCTCACGATACGCGCCGTGTCCAGTAGTACTGCTTTCTGGATCAAGCCCTTGATCCAGAAAGCGCCCTTGAGCGTCCTTGAGCGTCTGTATAATAATCTGACGCGCTTGAGTATTTCTAGGTCACGATTTTGTTTCGCATTTTCAAAAATCAGCCAAGACTTTTGGTCGCATCCAAATCGACAGTCTTTTGAATAGAAGCTACTGGAGAGGTCACTTAACATTCCCTCTCAATGTCTGACGCGGTCGATTTTTTATTAAGTTTATTTTCCTATTTTCTACCCCTTCGTACAGCCACCCCCACCATGCAAACCGGCAGATTAATATTTTTCCGTTATCAGAAACACGTGGGGCGCATACTCTATTAATATCTGAAGCGCTCGAGTATTTCTTTGTGACTGTTTTTTTTTTTACATTTTTTAAAACCTGACCACGCTCCCTTCACTAATGAAATGGTATACAATAATCTTTTTTCTTTTTAGCATCTAACCTTCACAATCCAATAGGTCCCGACGACGCTCGAGTAAATCTCTATTTAGGCTCTTGGCCTCCCCTACTATAACATATCACGCCTATTTTCCTAGAGTTAGGAAGAGGTGTATCTTTAGTACAGCCAAATTTCGCCACTTATGTTTAACCTCCTGGAAGGGATATTGGACTGATGGAATAAACTAATAACAGTTTGCCAGACCAGGGAATTGAAACCAGGATACATTTTTATTTTCGTTTTGTCGCCTATAAATTCTGTTTATCCAACTAGTCCTAGGGTGGATTCACGGGCATGCGTTTCCGCGTATCCACTTTGAAGTGGGTTTTTGGGTGGATAAACGGAATAACCGACAAAACGTAGGGAATAACTGATTTTTTTTTCTAATTTCAGGGTTGATGCCAACATAATGATGAGTACAGATTTTCTGTTAAACATAAAACTAACACAATGGGAAACACCTCTGCCTAACCCGTCAGGGATTACAGGCGTGATATTATGTGTTCAGTAACACTAAACCCTTTTTACAGTCCGATCAACCGATTTTGACTTCTATTGCGTTAGTGGCAGAACAAATGGCAGCTGCAGTAAACAGTTGGTATTGTAACTACTATTTTGCTTTTATTGCCATCCTTATGCCTACGGTATAGAAGTCAGAATCGGTTGAACTGACTGTAAAAAAGGTTTGTTTAATTGTCTAATCTTATTTCAAATGGAGTATATATACAGGTAAGAGCTTTTGGGGTTGTCACGACGATTCTTTGACCCTAAACCATGAATGCTAGAGAATATTATAACCTAAAGGTAAGCACACACGACCCACCGGCACCCACCACAACCGGTGCCTGTCGCCACCTACTACGGTGGCGAGAACTGCTGTAGCGAATGGCCGCCACCAAGACCATGCCCACTGGAATACCGGTGGATCGTTAGTGACTATCCTAAGAGCTCAGATCAACATCATCTGCCTATACTCCATTTACAATAGCATTAGACAGAAGTTAAAAAGGTTCTTTTTAATGTACACTTCGTAACCAAATTATATTAAAGGTGTTGCAGTTACGATTTATGCCAAAAAAATTTAAGTGTCAATGCTAAAAACCTAAAAGAAGCAGGAGTGAAAAACACCGAGTAACTAAATTAGTTTAAGACGACGAAGTTTTACCAAACGTATTGTGGGTCGTAAGTTGTTATTTAAAATAAAGTATTGTAAAAAATAGATATTTTATTTTCTTATAACCTTAATTAGATTTAAATCATCATGTGAGTTTCATTCATTCGTTTTGTTGTAGGTTTGTAATGTGTGATGAAGATGTTATTGTAAATAGAACATTATCTAAAATAAACATTACTTTTACTTCGTTTATCTCAGTATTTAGTACTGTCTTAAATCTACCTAAAAAAGTTAGAACTTAACTTTGAAATAAAATGTTTTGCACTCCTGCTTCTACGAGCCTCTTTTTTCTAAAGCTATAACAAATGGGGTATAGTCGTTTTCTGTCTATGTTGGGGTCGTCTTCCAGTCTACCCGGATGCAGCTGAACAACAGTATTTTTCATGGAGCGACTGACTATCTGACCTGAACACAGTTACTGGGTTATAAGATTATCCTAGGTAAGATTGGGGTCAGACGGTCGTCTTGGTTGTCAGACTTTCGGGATTCGGGACGACCTGTAAAAACTGTCTAAGATCCTGCCTAAGAGCTCAGATGACATAACAAAAATGGTGATGATGAGATGTAATTCTTTGTAGTTTCTCATTAATGTACATCTAAAGTGTTTGCTGCAGAGACCATTTTTCTTATTTTAACCGGCTTTATTTATAAATACCTGTAGCACCAATAAATAAAATTCTATTGACATAGCAAAAAAAGTATACGAACAAACATTTTACTTCTCCGATCGTTGTTTTTAATTGTATTTTCAGAGGATATTTTTTGCAACTTGTGACACTCTTTTCTATCAATGCGTCATTTTGTACCTGTCTACGGTACATTTAGTGTTTTATCTATGGCGTCAATTCTGTCAGATTATTTTCTTAAAAGAGCGTCAAAACAGTATCACTGACCGTTAATGACTTTCTTACGAATGAGTTTAGGTTGTTCTCGGGATAGAAGAATGTGTCCAAAATAGTTTTCAATCGTTTGTACCAATAAATTTATAGATGGACGAAACACTATTTAATCCAGCCTATATTATAAGGTCCCCATGCTGGGACGCTTTTTTTTTGGGTAGGAAATCATCAAATAACTTCTCCGGCTCTGGGTGGGCAGGAGGGCGTGTCAGACTTTTACTGGCTAAAACCCACCCGAGTTCCCTCAGTTGCCTGTGTGCCAGGGGCCGCGGTATCTCTTTCGAACAACCCGCACCCCTGGCAGGCATCGGCTCTTGCGGACCCCACCAGTTGGTGCTGACATCTCTTTGAGGCGCGCGTGCAACACAACGCGCCGTCGACCCGGGCTTGGTTCTTACCGGATAGCGAGCTATCCATTACTCGCCGTCCGCAAGCCCGCGCCTATGGTGGCCGGGAATCAGTCTGGGATTCCCGACGTCCAGGGCGTCTCCCGCGGCGACTAAGGCCGTGAGGGCGCATATACTGCCTCTCCCTCACGTGCGCCGCCTCCCTCTTCGCGAGCATTACTGCTATGCAGAAGGAGGTGACGGCAACCCATGCACTCTCGCTCCGTACCATGGCCTGGACCAAGGCCAGACGTGAGAGATCGCCGCCACCGATCGCCTCCACAAGGACACGGCGGTGCTCCGCCCAAGCCGGGCAGACCTCTACCGTATGCTCCACCGTATCCTCAGGGCGATCTTCGCAGTGGGAACACCTGGGCGTTTCCTCTCGCCGTATTCGAATCAGGAGCCTCCCGAAACAACCGTGTCCGGTGAGGACCTGCGTCAGGCGGAAGGTGACGATGCCGTGCCGCCTCACAAGCCACTCCTCAAAGAGGGGACTTACCGCCGCTATCGTGGCGTGCCCAGCACTGGGTTGCGACAATCGCACTCTCCATGTCGCCATGAGATCCCGCCGGAGCTCTGTCCGCTGTGCCGCGATTTCTCGCGGCAGCGGAGCAACGCCCCAGCGTTTGGCCTCTTCGTGCCACTCCCAGATGTGCGCCAGGACCTTTGCCATGATCACATGGCGGCAATCCGGCAAGGAGGCCCGCCGCCTCACCGGAGATCGTGCGGTATCCCCGGATCATCTTGGCCATGACCCTATGGGACGCCTTCAGCTTGCGGGCTGGTTGGCGCCTCAATGTAGGCGCCCACATCGGAGCCCCGTATAGGGCCATGGACCGCACGACCCCCGCGTAGAGCCTCCAGTAGGAGGCGTTTGGCCCCCCTAGATTGGGCAGGAGCCGCTTCCAGGCAGCCCCGGCCCGCTCCAGTCTCGGAGCAAAACGTCAGAAGCAATTCTGCAATGCTGGGACGCTGACGCCGGACTTCGCTTGTCTCCGCCGATATGAGAGCTCCTGCACGTACAGCGCATAAAGATCTTACATAATCTAGAGCCATCATTTATTAAAATGTATACATAGAATATACTTAATATATAATGTTTTTACAATTTGCCCAGGAACAAAGAAAAACATAAATATTATTACTAAATACATACAAGGTCATGGGTTCAATTCTCGGGTCGGGCAAAGTGTTTTTGGGTTTTTTAACATCTGGAATTTCTCTTTAGCAGCTCGAAATCTGGATTTGTGCTCGGTTGATGGCAATAGGCTCGCTTCCTATTACGTGGGACTTAAACATAGCTGGCGAAATGGGTGGTTTAGTATAATATTTGGCGAAATGGGTGGTTTAGTATAATAGCTGGCAAAATGGGTGGTTTAGTATAATAGCTGGCGAAATGGGTGGTTTAGTATAATAGCTGGCGAAATGGGTGGTTTAGTATAATAGCTGGCGAAATGGGTGGTTTAGTATAATAGCTGGCGAAATGGGTGGTTTAGTATAGGATCACCTCTGCTTAACACTTCGGGGAACAAAGCCGTAGTGTTACGTTATATTACAAACTAGGTACTTAACAACTTCCAGTAATTAAATTATTTACGTATCAAGCCCATACAACAAAGCAGTACAACATTCTCTAAATTGATATAAGACGTTTTAAAGCCGCAGACGGTTTCCAAATCTTCACTTCAGTAGAATTTAACAGAATTATACAGTAACGTACGTATTGAGACTACAGAGTGTTAAGAATCGTTAACAAGCAATAGCGTGTGTTCTCGAATGTACTTACTAGTTAATGGAATGTACTGTTGTGCGCGGTTGTACCGGGTACGATACGAACTTTTGGCTGCACAGTTTTTTTTTTTTTTTTTTTTGGGTGGGAAATCATCAAATAACTTCTCCCGCTCTGGGTGGAGCGGGAGGGCGTGTCAGACTTTTACTGACTAAAACCCACCCGTGTTCCCTCAGTTGCCTGTGTGCCAGGGGCCGCGGTATCTCTTTCGAACAACCCGCACCCCTGGCAGGCATCGGTCCTTGCGAACCCCACCTATTGGTGCTGACAACTCTTTGAGGCGCGCGTGGAACACAACGCGCCGTCGACCCGGGCTTGGTCCTTACCGGACAGCGAGCTACCCATTACTCGCCGTCCGCAAGCCCGCGCCTACGGTGGCCGGGAATCAGCCTGGGATTCCCGACGCCCAGGGCTTCTCCCGCGGCGACTACGGCCGTGAGGGCGCATATACTGCCTCTCCCTCACGTGCGCCGCCTCCCTCTTTGCGAGCATTACTGCTTCGCAGAAGGAGGTGACGGCTAACCATTCACTCTCGCTCCGTACCATGGCCTGCACCAGGGCCGGACGCGAGAGATCGCCGCCGCCGATCGCCTCCACGAGGACACGGCGGTGCTCCGCCCAAGCCGGGCAGACCGCCACCGTATGCTCCACCGTGTCCTCAGGGCGATCTTCGCAATGGAAGCACCCGGGCGTTTCCTCCCGCCTTATACGAAACAGGAACCTCCCGAAACAACCGTGTCCGGTGAGGACCTGCGTCAGGCGGAAGGTGAGGACGCCATGCCGCCTCTCAAGCCACTCCTCAAAGAGGGGACTTACCGCCGCTATCGTGGCGTGCCCAGCACTGGGTTGCGACAATCGCGCTCTCCATGTCGCCATGAGATCCCGCCGGAGCTCTGTCCGCTGCACCTCGATTTCTCGCGGCAGCGGAGTAACGCCCCGGCGTTTGGCCTCCTCGCGCCACTCCCAGATATGCGCGAGGACCTTTGCCTCCAGATCCCATGGCGGTAATCCGGCAAGGAGGCCCGCCGCCTCACCTGAGATCGTGCGGTATCCCCGGATTGGCTGCACAGTAACATATCGAATCAAATCAAATCAAAAGTCTTATTCAAACTTGCCTTCTGTTTTTTCTAAGTCTACAATTGGACCTGACCGACGTTGTCTTGACCAGACCGACCACCTACTGGATCCAATTGTGAATCTTAACCATCCTTAAACTTAAACACACCCAAAAAACTTCAACAATATCGGTCCAGCCGTTTAGGAGTTCAGTGATATACCCACGTACAGAAGAATTATAAAACTAAACTTTTTCTACCTGAATACGGGGCTTTTAGCTACTTTGTATGTGTATCTGTTTTATTATATTTTTTGTAATGTGCGTTTTGTTTGTGCAGAATAAACATGTTTTCTTTCTTTTTTCTTTCTATATTTTAATATAAAGAATTATATTATATTATATTGACTCTGTATTTTTGGAATGAAATGTTGAAGCGAGGCAGATGTGAGTGATTGAACATGCGCAGAGATGTTCAGACCGGCTATTTTTCATGGGCCGTATTGTACGAGGGATTTACGATGGCACTTAGTTGTCTTCGATTAGACATTACAGTTTACTGCAAAAGGCTTGTGAAGTGTTTATGGTACCACTAAACACCGATTAGTGTGTTTCAGTCGTTATAGAATAAAATAATAGTTTAAAAAACTAAAAAACACGCTTTAAAAACCAAACTAAAAAAGGAGAAAATAATTTAATTCAATTAAAAAGCGTGGGGTGCTTGACATTAATTGATTATAAAAATACCTCAAAAAGCACCCCACGCTTTTTAATTGAATTAAATTATTTTCTCCTTTTTTAGTTTGGTTTTTAAAGCGTGTCTTTTAGTTTTTTAAACTATTATTTATTTTCTATTTTTTAGTTCTGCTAACTACAAAAACGTGCTTTTTTTTCTCAATTTTTTTTTAAATTATTGAATTGTCATCGGTCCTCGACAAGTTTACAAAGTTTCAATGAAATCTGACCGTTTAAAGTGGGTCAAAATCGCGCTCAAAGGAGTCGGTTACATACAAACAAACAAATATACAAGTGAAGCTAATATAAAGCGTGTAAAAATATAAAACTTTTATTTCAGACCGGAGTCCGTAGGGTTAGTAACAATTCTACTTATCTTCTAGTTTTAGAAGGTTACAGACCCGGTTACGGGATTGGATTCGGGATTCTGGATCCGATGGATACGGGAAGCACAGAATCGGTCGAAGTGGCGGAGCTTGGGGAAGGCCTATGTCCAGCTGTGGAAAGTGTTTCGTCTGAAATGATGACACAGATAAACAAATACAATTAAAATTCACCGTGGAGCTGCATCCCCTTCTGCAACATCGGGGGATTCCACCGATCTGCGAGTATACTGAGAATACTGTTGTTATTATGTCTTGGCGTAGAAAAACTACGGTGACACACTATTGCTCTTATAGACTGTTTCAATATATCTAATTAAAAAGTAAACAAATAGATAAAAAATCGTAGGTACCTTTGGATGGCAATTCGTGGTACCTACCAGTCACAAATTGAGTGCTTTGATTTGATTTATTTGAATACTATAAACTGAAATTCTAATTTAAAGTCACCTTAAACATGTTTTCCAATTAAGGTTAAATCATCGATATTTTTTCAATTACAATTTAATAATGTTATTCAACCATAGAATGTTTGCCTTTTCCAATTTTATTAGCGAAATACCTTTATTCAGTTGAAACCTTAATAGAGATGAATGTAATACAAATTCCCTTTAGTGAGTGATTGTATAAGAATTCAACCTGCACAGGTTTTGTTTACACATTGTTCAGATGCTTGTGGCTAAATAATAAGGGGCTGCAGGTTGATCGGTCAGTGCAAACCACGGGTCCGCTACCCGTGGTTTGTGACCATCTTTACATGCCAAGGCTCCTCCGTGCCTCGGAAAGCACGTTAAGCCGCTGGTCCCGGCTGTCATTCGTGGATCTTTGACAGTCCTTACGGGTCGTCAGAAGCCCGAAAGTCCGACAACCGGTCTTACCAAGGAGTTTCGTCTTACCTAGTATCTGGGTTGTGGCGGTCAGATAGGCAGTCACTCCAAGTAATATACTGGTACTCAGCTGCATCTGTTTAGACTGCAGGCCGATCCCAAAATAGATGGGAACTTTCACATATATAATATTAGTAATATTAATTATGAAAGCAGCTTCACTACATATTATAAAACAAAGTCCCTCCGCCGCGTATGCCTGTCTGAATGCGTAAAACTACCGAACGGATTTTCATACGGTTTTCATCAATTCCATACGGCCTTGTGTAAATAGGTTAAAAATGCTGAAATATGACGATGGTAGTTGAAGACGTCGGAAAGAAGAGAGATTTACTGGCGTGCGTCGCGGAAACCAATCATCATCATAATAACTTCAGTAGAAAGACGTCCACTACTGGACATAGGCCACCACCAAGCTCTGCCACTTCGTCCGGTTCTATGCTTCCCGCATCTAGCGGATTCCTGCGGCCTTCACCAGGTCATCGGTCCACCTTGTGGAAGGCCTTCCAACTCTACGTCTTCCGGTTCGGGCCCATCGGCCATCTGTTCTGCGAGCAATGTGCCCACTACCACTTAAGTTTGGCAATTCTTCGGGCAATGTCGGTTGCCTTGGGTCTGCTGCCGATTTCTGCATTCCTGATTCGACCACCTAGGGAAACTCCAAGCATAACCACCTCCATTGCCTTTTGGGTGAATTTTAGCCTTCTAATAAGGCCCACTGTGAATGACCACGTTTCAGTACCATAGGTCATCACTGGCAAGACTTACAGGTCAAAGACTTTCGTCTTGAGACACTGCGGTATGTGGGACGAGAAGATATTGCATAGCTTCCCGAACGCTGCCCAGCCGAGTCGGATTCGACGATTGACTTCTTTCTCGAAGTTGGACCTATCTATCGGAAACCAATTAGTGATGTATTTTGAATAGCTTTTTTGAGAGGAGTACTTTACAGTGGGATAATTTCCGATCTCTACGCGCGCTAAGCCGCGGGCAAAAGCTAGTATTAAATAAATTTGCTTTTATATTTTTTTTATAAATTCTAGAAATCTAGACTATATTAAAAGTCTGGTTTCCTAGAACTACTTAATCTAATTTTATTCATGGCGCGTAGATGCTGTCTGGCTTTTGCAATCTTTGAGAAACTGGAATTTTCCATTAAAAGATGAATGGTTATTACTTTTTACCTTATTCTTTTTTATTTTATAGAAGACTGCGTATGGAATAACTAAGGTATTAGGCAACTACCATTAATAATGTTTTTTTTTTAATGATAGAATGGCCCACACCCTAATAATTGCGTAATACACTATCAACCAGAATCTAAATCATTTTGAAGGATGTTCTATCTAACACATTGCTTGATATGTTCGAGAAAATGGTCTGCTTAGCGACTGATTTGAAGAGGCTTAACAATCTACTACCTACTATTTTAATTATTTTCCAAATTATTAATATTAAAGTCATCGTCATCATTTCAGCGGAAAGACGTCCACTGCTGGACATAGGCCTCCCCCAAGCTCCTCCACTTCGACCGGTTCTGCATTTCTCGCATCCAGCGGATTCCTGCGACCTTCACAAGGTCATCGGTCCATCTTGTGGGAGGCTTTCCAACGCTACGACTTCCCGCTACGCGGTCGCCACTCCAGGACCTTTCGGTCCCATCGGCCATCTGTTCAGCGAGAAATGTGCCCTTCACCATGGGCAGGGCACATATTAAAGTCACAAATGATTATTATCAGTTGCAAGTTTGGCCAAAACATAATTGCTAAAAGCGATCTTTTTAAGACAACCTTTAGATGCAATATGGGAGAAGGAGAGACATTTTTTTGGGTGGGATATCAGCAAATAACTTCTCCCGCTCTGGGTGGAGCAGGAGGGCGTGTCAAGACTTTTACTGACTAAAACCCGTCCGTGTTCCCTCAGTTGCCTGTGTGCCAGGGGCGACGGTATCTCTTTCGAACAACCCGCACTCCTGGCAGGCATCGGCCCATGCTTTAAGACAACTTTTAGATGGAATATGGGAGAAAGAGAACCAATACTGAAGGCAGTCTGTGGTGCATCTTTTAAATATACAATAAATACATATGTAAATACATAAAACATATTATACATCTATAAAGATATACAATAATAATAATGAAACAAGTGCAAAGAATAACGCAGGCCTAATCAGGTTGGCGGATGTCCCATGTCTTCGGAAACTTGGTTCTAGGACATGCCGGTTTCCTTACGATGTTTTCCTTCACCGTTTAAAGAGCAGTGGTAATGAAGTTATTTACACAAACTGTAGTGCCCGCATGGGTTCGAAGCCGTGACCTGCAAAGCTGCACTACACTACACTAATAAAATATTAGCATCCAAGCGTCCACGTCCAAAATATCACCCGTATGTTTCCCCTTAGTTAAACTTAGCGATACGAAGGTGATTATGTTACAAAGAGGCTACATACATGCCGTTTTAAAAGCCGTCACGACTTCAAACAACTTTGTTTTGCTTTGGCTTTCAATGTTAGAGACATCGCTTGATTGATCGCTCCTTCAATCGATCAAGCGACGGAGAAGTTTGTGCTCAAAATTGAGGAGAAATTTGTTGTTACCTATTTGTCAGGTGTACGTAGAGTGAATTGTTATGTTAAAATGGAATTGGAGGTTAAATGATATGGATGGCATTGATGGCATTCCTATAAGTTGTGTGGAAATCGGTTTTCATGGTATGGGCATGTCGTGAAGAAAGTTTTTAAGTATGAATGTCGATGGCTATAAGAGTAAGGGACCAAAGAAACGATGGATGGACTGTGTGAAAGATGATATGCTTTTTGAGGTATTTTATAATCAATTAATGTCAAGCACCCCACGCTTTTTAATTGAATTAAATTATTTTCTCCTTTTTTAGTTTGGTTTTTGTAGCGTGTTTTTTAGTTTTTTAAACTATTATTTATTTTCTATTTTTTAGTTCTGCTAACTACAAAAAAGTGATGTTTTTTTTTCCTTTTTCTCAATTTTTTTTTAAATTATTGAATTGTCATAGGTCCTCGATAAGTTTACAAAGTTTCAATGAAATCTGACCGTTTAAAGTGGGTCAAAATCGCGCTCAAAGGAGTCGGTTACATACAAACAAACATACAAGTGAAGCTAATATAAAGGGTATAAAAAGGTAAATTAGTTTGTAAGTTTGGATGTAAGAGGTAATCTCTGGAAGTACTGATCTTATTGAGAATTCTTTCACTGCCAGAAAGCTAATACCGAGTGTTATAGGGTATATTTTTTAGTATAGTTAACTACCACGCGTAAACTATGTTTCAATAATAATAGCCTCACGGATATCCTCCTTGCCTCGGAAAGCACGATAGCGATTAGCCGTTGGTTCCGGCTGTCATTCGTGGATCTTTGACAGTCGTTGCGGGTCGTCAGATGTCTGAAAGTCTCGCAACCAGTATTACCAAGGATAGCGTATTGTTATTAGCGTAACTGGATTGTGGAGGTGACATAGGCAGTCGCTACATGTAAAATACTGACTGATCATTATCTGTATCCGGTTAGACAGGAGGCCAACCTCACCATAGTCGGGAAAGGCAGTATATGCGCCCTTACGGCCATAGCCACCGCGGGAGACGCCCTGGGCGTCGGGAATCCCAGGCCGATTCCCGGCCACCATAGGCGCGGGCTTGCGGACGGCGAGTAATGGGTAGCTTACTGTCCGGTAAGGACCAAGCCCGGGTCGTCGGCGCGTTGTGTTCCACGCGCGCCTTAAAGAGATGTCAGAACCAACTGGTGGGGTCCGCAAGGGCCGATGCCTGCCAGGGGTGCGGGTTGTTTGAAAGAGATACCGCGGCCCTGGGTACACAGGCAACTGAGGGAACACGTGTGGGTTTTAGTAAAAGTCTGACAAGCCCTCCTGCTCCACCCAGAGCGGGAGAAGTTATTTGATGATACCCCACCCAAAAAATAAAACCATAATTGGGAAAAGGCTAGACAGATGATGATCGCACTAATATTCAAACCCTATCTAGGAATATTGTGTTTCGCTTATGCAAGTAGGTACTTAATACATTCATTGATTATGAAAAACTAATAACACTTTAGAGTGTCGAACTTAAATTGTCTCAACGAATTTCAGTGTTTAAGGGGAATCTAGTTGTGGGCTCGAACTCACTGTCTCACCAGGCATCGTGTCCGACAGAGGTAGTATCAGTGATGAGCAGTTAGACGCTAGTCTACACGCACAACGTTATTGAGTGAGATTCAGGATCTTTTATAGTAAAACAGGCGCGTAAAAAATAAGAAAAGTCGGAAGATCGAGTTTTATGAAAAAAACTGCATAAATCAATGACCAATAAACTTTATTGAACTTTTCGATATTTGAGCTTTGTCGGTACCGACTTGGTCTTGGAGATTTTACACTTCTTTTATTACTTAAAAACGCCCAAAGTTAGGTTAAATTAGCAAGAAAAACGAATCGTTGTTGGCGCCTAACTTTATAATGGCTTTTTATTTTAGTATTCTGTTTCCACACAGACAATATTATTAATGAGAAAAAACCATACCATATTTAATTTTTATGTACATTATCATTAACAATGGAGTAATACACTCCCGAAGTTTGTATGGAAAAAATGTCGACTAGATTCACCTTAAGTTTTTAGAAAGAAAATGGCCGAGTGACGGCAGAATTTCGATGATGCACTGAATTTTATAATAGATAAGGATTATGTTAAATATTTGCCAAAAAGCACTTAGTGTAAACGAATTCTAATATAAGTGCTTTCATTGAAAACCCATTATAGTTATTGGGAATATGTAAAGTAGGTGTGCAAATGTAAATTTTCTATTATAATACTTCGTATTTTCAGTTAAGGGGATGCACTGTTCAAATCTTGCATTTTACAGGTCTGTCGCAGTTTGTATGTTGATCACATCAGGCCCTATCAGAATACCAGCGCATTATGCTGAAATAGGACCCTTTTGGCCTCGTACAGGTCTATTTCTGTTTTTTTTTTTACTTTCAAGAAATTTTCTTTTTCATAGTTTTTATGATTGTGTGTTTAGTTTTTTAGTATGTGATGTTCCTGTGCGAGTCACAACAAATAAATAAATAAAACGTTTATTTTATCAAATTATGTAAATTACATTGTTATGTTTGGAGTCACCTTTTAAGCAAAGACTTGCTTGTAATGGTGGTTTTGCTCTTCCAGTTTATATTGACTATACATATGTATGTGTGGGTGAATAAAGAAAAGATAATTTTGAAAGTATGCCAAAGATTTTTTTAAATACAAAAAAAATACAAAAATCAATAACAAAAGTAACTAAGGAATAAATACCTTTCCTTTCTTAAATAATAAAATATGTTTGCGATCGTAACAAATATGGCTTAACAGAATGTTTTTTTTTAATGAAATATAGTCATTCAATAGGATTAAATGGACTAAGATGCTTGTCTTGATGATTTTAAAGATATAATCTTTAATTCTGTAAATTGTCTCTAATTATATTTTGTTCAACATACAGTTTGACCTGCAAATTGAACAAAAAACCTAAAAAAAAATCTATTCGCAGGCTACTCTGGCGCATCCCCCTTAAAGAGAAAATGAAATACAAATATTAGGTCTTTACCTATGAAATTGCCGTTTTGCAGTACTGGCCATTTCAAATCAAAATAATTTTTGTTTGGGTAAGAATTCTAATTTCAAATTAATTTTATTTTAAAAACATGGATTTTTTTTTCCAAAAGTAGTCATTTGTTTATTGATTAGTGTTACATTTTCATCGCATTTCAATCTTTTTCGTCATCATGGATACGTTAAAAATTCGAGTAATTATGGAATATGAGTACCGTTGTGGCAGCAACGCGGCACAAGCGGCACGCAACATCAACGACGTTTACGGAGCTAACACTACAAACCAACGCACCACCTGTTATTGGTTTGCTCGCTTCCGTTCTGGAAATTTCGACCTGAAAAGTGAACCTCGCGGTCGTCCGAAGACTTTGGTCGACAATGACGAATTAAAGGCGATTGTGGAAGCTGATGATACACAATCTACGGCTGAATTAGCAGCAGCTTTCGACGTTAGCGTCAAAACAATATTGGTCCATTTGCGTCAAATTGGCAAGGTAAAAAAGCTTGACAAATGGGTGCCCCACGAACTCAATGATCGTCAGCGCGAAGTACGCGTCGAGACGTGCCTTGCACTGCTCAACAGACACACAAATGAAGGAATTTTGAACCGCATTGTTACCTGCGATGAAAAATGGATTCTGTTTGATAACCGCAAGCGCTCAGCAAGTTGGTTGGATCCTGGTTCAGCACCTAAACAATGCCCTAAACGAAAACTTACCCCTAGAAAAGTGATGGTCACTGTTTGGTGGTCTAGCACCGGTGTGATTCATCACAGCTTCTTACCAAACGGGGTGAGCATTACTGCAGATGTGTACTGTGAAGAACTGAACACAATGATGGAGAAGCTGGCACATCTCCAACCAGCATTGGTCAATCGCTCGTCTCCGCTGCTCCTGCACGACAACGCGCGACCTCATACTGCACAGCAGACGGTCTCCAAGTTGCAAGAACTGGGGTTGGAAGCTCTCCGTCATCCGCCCTACTCACCAGACCTTGCGCCTACAGACTACTACTTTTTCCAGAATTTGGATAACTTCTTGGCGGGAAAAAAATTCAATACCCGAGAGGCAGTACAAAATGCCTTTGAAGAATTTGTTGCCTCCCGTCCAGCTGATTTCTTTAAGAAGGGCATCAATAAACTGCCACTGCGATGGCAAATATGCATTGATTGCATGGGTGATTACTTCGATTAATACAAATAAAAAATACATGAAAAAAATTCGTTTAAATTTTTTCATACAAAACGGCAATTTCATAGGTAAAGACCTATTATTTAAAGAGAAGAGGGTACTACTTAGGTTTTTCTAAATCAACATGATGAAAGATACCTTATCGCTCCCTGCAGGTCCCACGTTATCTCTCTGCACATCAAAGCTGGTTCAAACTTTAACCGTGCAAACGTATTAAATAGAGGGATACCTATTTAACCCCCTGCGGATTACAGGCGTGATGTTATGTTATGTTTTTGGTCCGTATGTCACAGAAGTTTTTCTAAACATACAATCATCATCATCATATCAGCCGGAAGATGTCCACTGCTGGACATAGCCTCCCCCAAAAGGGGGAGATTTGCCATAATCGCCACGCTTGGCAGGCGGGTTGGCGATCGCAAAAAAATCGATCGTAAAATGCATAGAGAACGCTGCTGCCCATTCTCTAGTAAGTCCCTTAGTCGCCTTCTACGACACCCACGGGAAGAGATGGGATTGGTCCGTGTGGTGCCGGACGTAAAAGAATAGCACCATCCCATCCCAACATACAATATCCCCTACTTAATATTATAAATGCTAAAGTAACTCTGTCTGTCTGTTACGCTTTCACGCCTAAACTGCTGAACCGATCATCATGAAATTTGGCAGACATATAGCCTGGGATATGGAGAAGGACAAAGGCTACTTTTTTACGTGATAACCGACATACACGCGGGAGGAGCCACGGGCAAAAGCTAGTATATATATAATGTACTTTATTGTACCTACAACAAAATTGATCACAGATACTATTTTGATTTAGCAAACCGTCTATTTCTTCATGCCTGAAGTGTATTTGGTCAGCGGGAGTTAGGTAGGTTTGGTAGGCGTTAAACAAGTAATATATTCGGAAGGTGCACGCAGTATACCAGCGGACAGGGACATCGACACGAAAACTGAATTCAGCACAACATGATTTGGACCCCTTACAGCTAGTTGCAGAAACGAACTTTAACTTTTAAAGCCGTCGTTAATTTACTTTGATTTTTTTCGTAACCAAACAAACCGGTTCATAATCATGTACTGAATCTATCATGTGCGTCAATGTCCCTGACACCTTGTATAGAGAGTGTAAAGTGCAGTGCAGAATTACTTACTCATGTCCTCATTAGGTATTCGACGCGTGACATGTCAGCATGTTAGGCGGTGCACACACGTCGCACACACGCATACTATGCAAGTCTCAGAGATGCCTACTGGGCGAGTCTCAACGTGCTAGAATGTTATGTGGCGCGTGCCTATCGAGTATGACTTGCTTAATCAATAGAACGTATGTTAACAATGAATGCTGGTCTAAGGAAGGAAGATAAGATTACTCTAAATATCTGTTTCAATTACAGATGTTTTTGGATCTGCAAGAAGTCTTAAAGTTTTTAGTTGCCCGTCCTAAAATGATGAATCCTACTCAGGCAAAACAAGCACAAAACTAACTTGTTTTATCTTAAGGGGGAAGCGCCAAGGGGCTACCTTGACGCTTCCCCCTTAACCTTTTGACCGTCACGTCAAAAAACGTGCCCTCGGCGCCAATGGCTTTACTTACGTAAAGTCTGTCATGTAGTCGTGAACGTGGCACATTTTGGTTTGTCATCTAAACATGACTGTGGCGGTGAAAAGGTTAAGAAAAAAGCCCCAGTAAATAATAGGTCTTTACCTATGAAATTGCCGTTTTGTATGAAAAAATTTAAACGAATTTTTTTCATGTATTTTTTATTTGTATTAATCGAAGTAATCACCCATGCAATCAATGCATCTTTGCCATCGCAGTGGCAGTTTATTGATGCCCTTCTTAAAGAAATCAGCTGGACGGGAGGCAACAAATTCTTCAAAGGCATTTTGTACTGCCTCTCGGGTATTGAATTTTTTTCCCGCCAAGAAGTTATCCAAATTCTGGAAAAAGTAGTAGTCTGTAGGCGCAAGGTCTGGTGAGTAGGGCGGATGACGGAGAGCTTCCAACCCCAGTTCTTGCAACTTGGAGACCGTCTGCTGTGCA
Organism: Antitype chi; assembly: GCA_947359405.1. Taxonomy (NCBI): domain Eukaryota; kingdom Metazoa; phylum Arthropoda; class Insecta; order Lepidoptera; family Noctuidae; genus Antitype; species Antitype chi. Next base: position 4,201,498 of record OX375825.1, on the reverse strand, counting down.
GTATGAGGTCGCGCGTTGTCGTGCAGGAGCAGCGGAGACGAGCGATTGACCAATGCTGGTTGGAGATGTGCCAGCTTCTCCATCATTGTGTTCAGTTCTTCACAGTACACATCTGCAGTAATGCTCACCCCGTTTGGTAAGAAGCTGTGATGAATCACACCGGCGCTAGACCACCAAACAGTGACCATCACTTTTCTAGGGGTAAGTTTTCGTTTAGGGCATTGTTTAGGTGCTGAACCAGGATCCAACCAACTTGCTGAGCGCTTGCGGTTATCAAACAGAATCCATTTTTCATCGCAGGTAACAATGCGGTTCAAAATTCCTTCATTTGTGTGTCTGTTGAGCAGTGCAAGGCACGTCTCGACGCGTACTTCGCGCTGACGATCATTGAGTTCGTGGGGCACCCATTTGTCAAGCTTTTTTACCTTGCCAATTTGACGCAAATGGACCAATATTGTTTTGACGCTAACGTCGAAAGCTGCTGCTAATTCAGCCGTAGATTGTGTATCATCAGCTTCCACAATCGCCTTTAATTCGTCATTGTCGACCAAAGTCTTCGGACAACCGCGAGGTTCATTTTTCAGGTCGAAATTTCCAGAACGGAAGCGAGCAAACCAATAACAGGTGGTGCGTTGGTTTGTAGTGTTAGCTCCGTAAACGTCGTTGATGTTGCGTGCCGCTTGTGCCGCGTTGCTGCCACGACGGTACTCATATTCCATAATTACTCGAATTTTTAACGTATCCATGATGACGAAAAAGATTGAAATGCGATGAAAATGTAACACTAATCAATAAACAAATGACTACTTTTGGAAAAAAAAATCCATGTTTTTAAAATAAAATTAATTTGAAATTAGAATTCTTACCCAAACAAAAATTATTTTGATTTGAAATGGCCAGTACTGCAAAACGGCAATTTCATAGGTAAAGACCTAATATATTTATTCATGAAATAGTAATTCAATGGGATTGTAATATGAACGTAGAGATTTTAATGATTATAATTCTGTAAAGCCATGTTTGATGCCTGACCCTGACCTCATCATCATCATCATTTCAGCTGAAAGACGTCCACTGCTGGACATAGGCCTCCCCCAATTTGGGGGGGTTTGCCATAATCGCCACGCTTGGCAGGCGGGTTGGCGATCGCAGTATGGTGGTAAAATGCATAGAGAACGCTGCTGCTCATTCTCTAGTAAGTCCCTTAGTCGCCTCCTACGACACCCACGGTAAGAGATGGGATGGTGTTGTTCTTTAGCGGTTCCGTGTTCACCACACGGAACCGCTGACCTGCAAATTGCAAAAAACGTAAGAAGAATTGAATTTCGCGGGTAACCTTATTGCATTTCCCTAATGGACAACCGATAGATTCTTCGTAAGTACCACTTTTTACACGCGTTATATTAGCTTCACTTGTATGTTTGTTTGTTTGTATAATGTTTGTATGTAACCGACTCCTTAGAGCGCGATTTTGACCCACTTGAAACGGTCAGATTTC